>CM066739.1:82988058-83525558 GCA_033961575.1 Aselliscus stoliczkanus
AAAAATTTCAAAAAAAGAGCATTTTCTTTCCAAGGTGAATACATGTCATTTTCATATATGAAGAAAATATTTATGAATGATGTCAATACATGGTTATTTTGCCCTCTTTATCTATATCCCCGCCCTAGTTAAGGGAGGATAAGTGGGAATGAAGTACTCTGTAAGATAATTATATTGTAAAGTCTATTAGAGACAGACTGGCCTAATAAGCAAAGCAAACAAAAATTACAAGTCTGTTCAAATTTCTGCTACTATATCTTTCTGCTGTAATAGCCCTTTTTATATTAATGTTTCCTTATTACAATAGAATACAGATTAATTTCTCAAAATGCTTAAAAATCTGTACAGACTGTGAAAATTACAAGTGTCTATTAATTTCTGATACTGGTCTACAAAGAACCAAAATGAACTATTTTGAGTACTTAAAAAATAAACAGATGAGTGTGCACAAGAAGAGTAAATGATTTCTAAATTCATAAGAGATAAAGGTTTATAAGATGAGTGTTTTTATATTAGACTAAACTTACAGAACATATGTCAATGTCTTACTCATCTTCCTTCACCCCATGCCTTCCCTCCTCTTGTGAATCTCTCCTTCTCTCTTCCACTGCACCCGCTAGGTAAGTTATTTATTTGGGTACATGTGGGCCATTTCCAGTGGCCAGTCCCTTTAAGATAAAGGTGATGGTGTGTTTATCTTTATATTTATCACAGCCCAGGACAGTGCTGTATGCATGCAATATATCTTTGTTACACTGAATTAGATGCAATACAATATGGAAAAATATGGAAAATAGTACAACAATTAGGGATGAAAAATGCCTATATTTTTTATTCCAGAAAAATGTTCTCTATAAAAAAAATCATCCTGAGACAGAAGACTGATCTTAAGAGAATAATAACAAAGCACGATTGTACTTACAAAATGAGTGGATCACTCCATTTGGTTAGACAGAGTTCCTCTAACAACTCTTCTTCATCCAAGATCTCCAAAATCGACTCTTTGAAAATTTTAATATCTGTTTCTAACTCTGAGAGACTGTAAGAATATTATACAGAAATGATCAACAACATAAACTTATAAAAACCTGTCACTGTAAGAATAGTGTCTTCTTAGGGTATCTTATTAAGTAGATACATTCATGGTATACTCTGATTTGTAAAAAATATTTTGATCTTTACCATGCAGATTACAAATCAATTCCCAAACCAAAGCTACATTATAGAGCTGGATATAATATTCATGCAAAATAGCTTTTCAGTAAACATTACTCTGTGTGCCCCTTTTAGCTCAATTTTCACTGAGGCTACTTTCCTACTTTGAAGGCACTGAGATTAAGTCATTACCATTAGCAAAACTAACTGGTATTTTTAAAAACAGATAATAATCACACTAATTTTGTATCTGAATTTATGTTAAGCATTTCACTGTTAAAACTACTAAAAGAGAAGTTTAAGATATTTGTGTCTAAATCACCAATGTTTTACCTTTTGCCATTCTGTAGTAAGATGTGTAGTTTGCTTCTGTCTACAGAAGAGTGTTTGGGATCCACTAAGGCTTCCAATGTATCAAGGATCAGTGGCTGCAAAATGCTCAATTTCCCCTGAAGGGTGTTGATCTAGATAACAACATGACCTTTCATAAGAATTAAAACAATCTTTTTAGAATACTCAGGGGCAGGGAATCCTCTGATTAAATACAGAAATTTAGAATAGTTAGGATAGTTGGTAACATTCCAGAACATGGTCACTGCTGGAATGCCTATTGCAGATGATTCAAAAACTCGATGTCCTGGGTTGAAAGATAACCATGCATTATGTTGTTACTAAGTTCTCATTTGATTGATAAGGAATTAAAACTTACAAGAGTCTTTCCCCTATAAACACTTGTTAATTAAAATCAAATCTGCCATTCCATGGTTAAAACACAAACTTTACATCAGGTAAACAATACCTATGTTCTATATAAACAGAGTACAGTTCAAAATTACTATGAACGGGCCGGCTGAGTGGCACGGTGGTTAACAGCTGGCTTGGGACGCCAGTGACCCCAGTTTGGATCCCACATATGAGGACCAGTGACACTGCCCTCAACAGCTAAGATGGTGAACAACAGCTCCACCTGGAGCTGGGCTGCTGTGAGTCCCCGGGATGGCATAGCGGCAGCCCCTGCTTGCAGTGGGCTGCCATAGGCTATAGTGAGTGGCCGGCAGCCAGTATGAGAGGCTTGCATCCGTTGTGAGCTGCCAAGAGCGCTGTGAACGACCATCCAGAGGCCGGCGACCGATCTGCCTCACCCAGGAAGAGCGCAATGACGATACCCACATGGGCCAGTGAAGCAATGTCCTCCGCAACTAGACTGAAGAACAAAAGGACAGCAACTTGTCTGTTTCCCTCCCCCGGTTCCTGAACGCTGTTCCCCTCCCCCCAATTCCCCAATAAAATCTTAAAAAAAAAATAATAATAAAAAAATCCTATGAATAAAACTCTTTGAAAATCGAAAAATAACTGGGACTTTAAAAAATAAAACAAATCAGTGTTAAAGCCAAAAGTATACTTCTTATTATTCAGGTTAATGTAGGTATGGTTGATATTTAGCAGGTATGCACTGATATAGCTATAGCAGTTGTTAAAATATTGAAATACTGCCATACCAGTTGGTAAACAGCATAGTAGTAACAGAATTGAGCAGTAAAATTAATGATATAAATTCCAGCATATATTCTTTATGTGAGCATGAGCTCCATGAGGGCTCACTCAGCTTGTGTAGCCTGTCACTGACCATCATTTCTCCTTGTTTTCTTTCCCTCTCCTGCTTTTTCCCTGCTTAGTAACTGTGCTCCAATTAGTTGCCATCTCACTGGCTGGTACTAGCTGGTGCTACTGCCTAATTAACCTGAGCAGGGAATGCAGCCATCTCCTTCTCCCTCAGTACAGTGAGGCAGACAAAAGAGAAGGGTGCCAATCCCCATCTCCCTCATGTCCCATGGCCCTCTATCCTCCTCCTCTTCCCACTCTGCTTAGCATGCTCCTAGCATCAACTCTTGCATGCAGCCCATTCCTGAACAGTACTATCCTGACTGTTAGAGGAAAGACAAGATAATAAAAGATTTGTATGAGCCAGGAAAGAAGTGAAAATCCTTGTTTGGGGCCTGACAGGATCCTGACACCCAATGACTATCAATTTAAAGGGGGAGTCATAAGAAGTATACATGGTTTTTATGTCAAAGTAGGTCTCAAACAGAAGCCATGATTTAGCTGTTTCAAACAAAGGACTGTACAAACAAAGAATGAGTTGGAAAGTATTAGAATGATCTGATGAATGATTTGTGCTATAATATTTACCATGTGTAAGAACCTTTACAATATACATACAATTTAATGTAGAGAACAAAATGGAATACATTTAAAACTTTTTTAACATGTTCATTTATATCTTATTTAGGATAAGTACTTTGAATTATCACCCCTGAATACAGGTATTGTAAAGGACAGCCAACTTGAAATGTGCTTTACTGTATGTCATAACACAATTCTCAAAGAGAGTCTCTATATAATACTACACGTAGAGACTTTAGATCTATCTGATTGGGTCATAAAGTTGAACAATTAAGTACATTCTCCATATAGGACTCTTAAAGATGTTTTTGTCTCGGGTGAGAGTATGGTTAGGGAAAGTGCCATTGAAATAATACTAACTGGTTTTCCTACTCAATAGCATTTTAAAGCCAGAACAAATTCAAATTCAAGAAGCTAAGTAAAAACAGACTTACCCAATACTGTAGGAGTGCTTCTATAGCTCTAAACTCAAAAGGTAAAGGGTATGTGACAAGTTGACCTTCTTCAGCCAATTGTGAAGGGAGTTCCCGGAATAGCCATTGCTCTAGATTTAAATTACGATAATCTAGTATGAGAAGGCATTCTGGAGTTATGACAGCTTTCAAATACTGTAAAAATAAAACAAAGAAATATATATGTACATACACATATACACATGCATATATGTATTGCAAGTTGTAGGAAAAATAGTTCATAAAATAGGATTTAATACTCTCTTAATTTTCGATTAAGCCTAAACCAAATAACTGTCCATTTGGTTTTTCAAAAAACAAACAAACAAACAAACAAAAAAACAAGACATATTTGGTTTTGAAAAAAACCAAGTATGTGTGTGTGTGTGTATGTGTATTTTAAAAAAAGGAAGCCTTGATATCTCTAACTTACTCTCAACAGAACTGGAATTAAAGAAATTATGTATTAAGACTTCCAGGGTAATTGTGAGAAAAATAGGGAATAAAGGAAACAAGATCTTCCTAAAAGTCATATATTCAGCACACTTTACAAAAAGATTTAATGAATCATGATTAGTTTGGTTGAAATGGGAAAGTTTCCCTTTTAAAATACCACAAAATCTTATCAAGCTAATTTTAAATTATGAAGATAAAACTTATTAGCCTTAGAACTCTAATTTAGAGCACTATAGACTTCTGGTCAAGATGCAGGAGTAGATAAATGCTGTGCTCACCTCCTTCTATGACCATATCAAAATTGCAACTAAATTACAGAACCACCCTCAAGAATGAATGGAAGACTAGGTGAACAGAAGTCCTATAACTAAGGATATAAAGAAGCCACGTTAAGACAGAGAAAAGGAGCTGAGACACAAAACGGGCAGGTCTCACACCTGTGGTGCAGAGATAAAGAGGGATATTTCGGCTGTGGAGGTCCCCCTGAGGAGCAAATGGTCCTAGCCCCACATCTGGCTCCCTAGCCCTAGCACCAGTGCCAGGAACAGTCCCCACAACACCCAGCTATGAAAACCAGTGGGGATTGTATCTGAATGAGGCTGCTGGAGTTCCAGGCATTTTACTTGAGGAGCCCGTACATGGACTCACTCCCTCACAGACTCACTCATTCTGGGCTCCAGTGCAGGGGTGGCAGCTCGAAAAGCACTAGGGACATATGGGGAGGAGCTTCAGAGTGAGGGCCGGAGGAGCAGGGGTCAGGGGTCAGGAAGCTCTCTCTGGAGTCAGAAGTATCCCCAGACACCACTGTTCACTTGTTGAGCTCTTCTTCCACCTATGCAGCAGGCACAGGCGGAGGATATCAAATCTGAATCTCCATCTAAGTGGCTAACACGTTCACCCTGCCCTGGTGATTCCCTGAGACCTGTGCTACTCAACTTGCGCATCCAGACAGAGCAGCTTCCAGCAGGTTTTCCACAAAAGCAGCACATTGCAGATTTCTTAAAAATCACTCAAAGGTCCACAAATACCAAACAAGTAGTGGCTGGCCTTGGTGTGCACTGTACATCTTGCTAAGTGGCCCCAATGACGGCACAAGCAGCTGCTGGCCTCAACTTGCATTATAACTCCCATCAGATGGCTGTAAGCTGGAGCCAGTGTTGGCTTGGATTATAGCTCTATCTAAGCAGCAGCAAACCTGTTACAAGAAGGGGCTGGCCTCAGCTCACATTATGATGCCCACAGAAGGGTCCCACGCCCAGCACTAGTGGAAGCTAGCCTCAGTTCGCAGCACAGCCTCTCCCAATGCTGACAAGCCCAGCACAAGTGGTAATCAACTACAGGTCACTTTGTAGCTCTCACCAGGCAGCCTGAAGCCAGGCACAGATGGTGAATGACCTTGGCCTGCACCACAGCTGCTCGCAATAGGCCCCAAAACCAACAGACCTGGTGGCCAGCTTCAGATAACACCAGAGCACCACTTACACAAACAACACACCCGAAAGGCAGACTCAGCTGGCACCAGAGCCCCACTAAAGTGACTTCTGCTCCATGAGGTCTGTCCTGGCACAACAGCTGGTCCACTGTAGTCACGACCAGTCCAAGCAGCCAGTCAGCCTAAGGGTCAATCCCACCCACTGATGTGCCAACAGCAATCAAGGCTCAATTACAACAGTAAGACACACACAATTCACAAAGGGGGCACCCTAGAACACCTGCTCAGATGAGCAGAAATTGCCCCACCACTGGTCCCCATCTTGTACTTAAGGCCACTCTGTCAAGATGGGAGATGAAGCAGATCTACCTAATCTATAGAAACAAACACAGGGAGGCAGCCAAAATGAGGAGACAAAGAAACATGTCCCAAATGAGAGAATGGGACAAAACTCTGGAAAAAGAACTAAACAAAATGGAGACAAGCAATCTGCAAGATAAAAGAGTCCAAAAACACTGGTTATAGGGATGCTCAATAAACTTAGGGGAGGAAGAGAGGAACTCAGTGAGAACTTACACAAAAAGATAGAAACCATAAAAATGAACCAGTTGGAAATAAAGAATACAGTAACAAATACAGAATACATTAGAAGAAATCAACAACAGATTAGGTGAAGCAGAGGACCGAATCAGTGATCTAGAAGACATTAATAGTGAAAAATACCAAACTGAACTAAACAACAAAAAGAATTTTAAAAAATGAGGATAGTTTAAGGGACCTCTGGTACATCAACTGTACCAACATTTGCATCATAGGGGTAAGAGAAGAAGAGGGAGAGCAGGGGATTGGAAACCTATTTGAAGAAATAAAAACTAAAAACTTCCCTAACCTGGTGAAGGAAAAAGACATACAAACCCAGGAAATGCAGAGTCCCAAACAAGATGAACCCAAAAAGGCCCACACCAAGACACATCATAATTAAAATGCCAAAGGCTAAACACAAAGAGACAATCTTAAAAGTAGCAAGAGAAAAGCAGTTAGTTATGTACAAAAGAGCTCCCATGAGACTGTCAGCTGATTTCTTAATAGCAACTTTGCAGACCAGAAGTGATTGGCATGAAATATTCAAAGTGATAAAAAGCAAAGATCTAAACCAAGATTGCTCTACCCAACAAGGCTATCGTCTAGAATCGAAGGAGAAATAGTTTCCAAGACAAAAAAAAAAAAAAAAAAAAAAGAAAAAAAAGCTGAATGAGTTCATCAATACCAAACCACACTACAAGAAATGTTAAAGGGACATCTTTAAGCAGAAAAGATAAAAAATATGAATAAAAAAATATAGGAAAGAAGAATTTCTCAATGACAAAGGCAAACAGTAAAAGCAGTGGATCAACCAATTATAAAGCTAGTATGAAGGTTAAAAGGCAAAAGTAGGAAGATCACGTGTAATTACAACAATAAATTAAGAGACACACACAACAAAAGAAGTAAAAAATAATGGCAAAAACATAAATGTGGAGGGGGAGATTAAAAATGGTGGCAGTTTTAAAATGCATTCAAAATTAAGTGACCATCAACTTAAAATACACTGCTATAAACAAAGCATGGTATACATGGTAACCACAAACCAAAAATCTGCAAGAGGTATACAAGATATAAAAAAGAATCCAAACATGACACTATATAATCAACATACAAGAAGAGAGTAAGAGAGTAAGGAACAGAAAAGAACTACAAAAACAATCAAAACATTTAATAATATGGTAATAACTGCATACCTATCAATAATTACTTTAAATGTAAATGGACCAAATATCCAATCAAAGACACAAGGTGGTTAAACAGAGAAAAGCACAAAACATAAGCTGCCTACAAGAGATCCACTGTAGATCAAAAGACACATACAGACTGAAAGTGAAGATATTCCATGCGAATAGAAATGAAAAAAAAGCTGGAGTAGCAATACTTATATCAAACAAAATAGACTTTAAAACAAGGGCTGTCACAAAAGACAAACAAGAGCATTTCATAATAATAAAAGAGATCAATCCAATGGGAGGATATAACTCTTGTAAACATTTACACACCCAATGTAGGAGCACCTAAATATATAAAGCAAGTATTGAAGGATACAAAGGGAGAGGCTGACAGTAATATAGTTATAGTGGGGGACTTTAACACCCCATTGATATAAATGTATAGATCGTCCAGACAGAAAATCAATAAGGAAACAGTGGCATTAAGTGAACTTTAGATAAAATGGAGTTAATTGATATTTTTCAAGTATTTCACCCGAAAGCAGCAGAATATACATTCTTTTCAAGTATTCATGATACATTTTCCAGGACAGACCACATGTCAGGCCACAAAACAAGTCTCAATAGATTTAAGAAGACTGAAATCATATCAAGCATCTTCTCTGATCACAATGGTATGGAACTAGAAATAATTACAAGAAAACTGAAAAACACATATGTGAAGGCTACATAACATGCTACTAAAGAATGAATGAGTTAATGATCTAGGAAGAAACCAAAAACCAAATGAAAATGAAACAATGACCCAAAAATCTATAGGGCACAGCCAAAGGAGTTCTAAAGGGAAGTTCATAGCAATATAGGGCTACCTGAAGAAACAAGAAAAATCTCAAATAAACAATCTAACTTTAAAAATAAAGGAACCAGAAAAAGATCAACAAAGGCCAAAGTGAGTAAAAGTAAGGAAATACGAGTAATAAAGATCAGAGGAAATAAACAAAACAGTTTAAAATAACAATGCAAAAGATCAATGAAACGAAGAGCTGGTTCTTTGAAAACATAAACAAAACCGATAAACTTTTAGCCAGGCTCATTGAGAAAAAAAGAGAGGGCACAAATTAATAAAATCAGAAATGAAAAGGAAAAGACAACAAAATATTAGCAAACTGAATTCAGCAATACATTACATCAAGGTGGGAATACATGGAACATACCTCAATCTAATAAAGTCCATATATGACAAACCCACAACTAACATCATACTTAACGGTGAAAAGCTAAAAGCTTTTGCTTTAAGATCAGGAAAAAGGCAAGGATGTACACTCTTACCACTTTTATTCCACATAGAATTGGAAGTCCTAGACACAACAATAAGACCAAAAAAAAAAAAAAAAAAAAAAAAAAAAGAAAGAAATAAAAGGCATCCGAATTGGAAAGGAAGAAGTAAAACTGTCATTAGTTACAGATGACATAATACTATAAATAGAGAGAACCCTAAAGATTCACCTAAAAGCTATTAGAATAAATTAATTCAGCAAAATAGGATACAAAACTAATATTCAGATATAGGTTGCATTTTAAAAAGCCAATAATTAACTATCAGAAAAAGAGATTGAGGAAACAATCCCATTCACAATTGCACCAAAAAAAGAAATAAAATACCTAGTAATAAATTTAACTAAGGGGGTAAAAGACCAATATTCAGAAAATTGTAAGATGCTGAAGAAATTGAAGATACAAATAAATGGAAGCATATACCGTGCTCATGGATAGGAAGAATTAACATTGTTAAAATGTCCATACTATCCAAAGCAATCTACAGATTCATTGTAATTCCTATCAAAATACCAATGGCATTTTTCACAGAACTAGAACAAATAATCCTAAAATTCATATGGAACTACAAAAGACCCCACATAGACACAGCAATCTTGAAAAAGAAGAATAAAGTTGTACGTATCCCGTTACCTGATATCAAACTATACTACAAAACTGTAGTATTCAAAATGGCATGGTACTGGCACAAACACATAAACACACACACACACACACACCAATGGAACACAACAGAGAGCCCAGAAATAAACCCACATCTATATGGTCAATTAATCTATGCCAAAGGATGCAAGAATATCCAACAGGGTAAAGACAATCTATTTAAAAAATGATGCTGGGAAAACTGAACAGACACATGCAAAAGAATGAAACTGGATCACTTTCTTACACCATATCAGAATAAGCTCAAAATGGGTTAGATTTAAATGTAATACCCAAAACCATAAAACTACTATAAGAAACCATAAGCAGTAAGCTCTTGATATCATTCTTAGTGATATATTTTTGGCCATGTCTCCTTGGGCAAGGTAAACAACAAGAAAAAATATACATCAAACCAAAAAGATTTTGCATAGCAAATGAAACCATCAACAAAACAAAAAGACAACCTACTGAAATGGGAGAAGTTATTTGCCAATGATACATTTGACAAGGGATTAATATAACATCCATTTTTTTTTTTTTTTGAGGGCAGGGCACTGGCCCTCATATGTGGGACCCGAACCGGGGCCGCTGGCTTCTCAAGCCAGCGCTTAACCATTGCACCACTCGGCTGGCCCAACATAACATCCAAAATGTATATGGAGCTCATACAACTGAAACCAAAAAAAAAAATCCAATTAAAAAATGGGCAGACGGGGGCCTGCGGAATGGCTCATTGGTTAAGAGTTGGCTTGGGAACAAGAGTCTGAACAGCAGGGCCGCCAGTTCAGATCCCACATATGAGGGCCAGTGACACTGCCCTCTACAGCTAAGATGGTGAACAACAGCTCGACATGGAGCTGGGCTGCCATGAGTCACCGGTGATGGTGTAGGCTGCAGTGGGCTGTTGTAAACTACCATGAATGGCCGGCAGCCAATGTGAGCAGCCGGCAGAAGGCATCAGCTGTGGTGAGGCCACGTGAGCAGCTGTCCAATGGCCGGCGACTGATCTGCCTCAGCTGGGAAGAGCGCAATGATAACAATACCAACATGCATCAGTGAAGCAACATCCTCCACAACTAGGCTGTCTGTTCCCCTTGCTGATTCCCCAACGCTGTTCCCTCCCCCAATTCCCCAAAAAAATCTTTAAAAAAAAACCACAAAAGACATGGGCAGGAGATCTGAATAGATATTTCTCCAAAGAGGACATACAAAGGGCCAAGAGACATATGAAAAGATGCTCAAAATTACTAATGCGCATTAAAAGTGCAATGAGCTATCACCACACACCAAACAAGTCTTGGTGAGGATGTGGAGAAAGGGGAACTCTTGTGCACTGTTGCTGGAATTGTAAATTGGTGCAGCCACTACAGAAAACAGTACAAATGTTCCGCAAAAAATTAAAACTAGAACTACTGTATGACCCAGCAATTCCACTTCTGGATATTTATTTGGTAAAATCCAAAATGGTAGTTTGATTTCTTCCTAGATCGTTAACTCATTCACTCTTTAGTAGCATGTTATTTAGCCTTCACGTTTGTTTTTCAGTTTTCTTCTTGTAATTATTTCTAGTTTCATACCATTGTGATCAGAGAAGATGCTTGATATGATTTCAGTCTTCTTAAATTTATTTAGACTTTATTTGGTAAAATCCAAAACGGTAATTTGAAAAGATACGAGTATATGTACCCATATGTTTACTGCAGCATTATTTACAATGCCAAGATATGGAAGCAACCTGAGTACCTATCAAATGGATAAAGATGTGATACATATATACTATGGAATATTAGTCATAAAAAAGAATGAAAGCTTGCCATTTGTGACACATGGATGGACCTACAGGGTATTGTGCTAAGTGAAATAAGTCAGACTTGAAAAAGGCAAATACCATGATTTCACTTATATATGGAATCTAAAGAACAAAATAAACATAAACTCATAGATACAGAGAACATTTTGATGGTTGCCATATGAGGAGAGTTTAGGGGTTTGATTGAAACAGGTGAAGAGATTAAGAAGTACAAACTGGTAGTTTCAAAATAGTCACGAGGGTGTAAAGTACAGCATAGGGAATATAGTCAGTAATACTGTAATAACTATGCATATTATCAGGTGATTCCAAGACTTATCAGGGGGATCACTTTGTAAGTTATACGCATATAAATGTCTACCCACTATGTTGTACACCTGAAACTAATGTAATATTGAATATCAACTATAACTGAAAAACAAAATAATAAAAAGAAGGTATTTATATCTAGCTCTGAGACTAGATAGAAAAAAATGAATAAACAATACAGAAACAAACCCATAGATACAGAGAACAATTTGATGGTTGCCAGATGGGAGAGATAGGTTGGGGGGATAGATGAAAAAGGTGACGTAAGTAAGAAGTACAAATTGCCAGTTATAAAAACAGTCATAGGGCCGGCCGAGTGGCGCATTGGTTAAGCACTGGTTTTGGGATGCCAGCGGCCCCGGTTCGGATCCCACATGAGGGCCAGTGACACTGCCCTCTACAGCTAACAAGAGCTCCACCTGGAGCTGGGCTGTGCGAGCCCTGGAGATGGTGTAGGCTGCAGCCCCTGCTGCAGTGGGCTGCCATAGGCTACAGTGAGTGGCCCGCAGCCAGCGTGAGCGGCTGGCAGCCAAGCGTGAGCTGCCAATAGCCGCAGTGAGCGACATCCAGAGGCCAGCGACCGATCTGCCTCATCTGGGAAGAGTGCAATGACGATACCAACAGTGAAGCAACATCCTCCGCAACTAAACTGAAGAACAAAAAGATAGCAACTTGTCTGTTCCCCTTCCCCGATTCCCCAACGCTGTTCCCCTCTGCCAATTTCCCAATAAAAATCTTTAAAAACAAACAAACAAACAAACAAAAAAAACAGTCATGGGCATGTAAAGTACAGCACAGGGAATATACTCAATAATATTGTAATGGCTATATTGTATGGTGTCAGACAGGTGCTAGATCTAGCAAGGTGATAACTTTGTGGATTATATAAGTGTCTAATTGCTGTGGTGTGCACCTGAAACTCATATAATATTGTATGTCAACTGTAACTGAAAAATTAAGAAAATAAAATTCAAAAGAAAAGACAACCGAAATCAGAAATTTATTCTAAAGAGAAAGAGGTCATCTTTGATATTAGAAGAGTAACAGAGAAGAGTAGCCTGTGGCTACTCTATATTAATGATATAAAAATTAAAGGGTTTTTTAATTTTATTTTTTATTTTCCCAACATTTTATAATTTTTACACAGAAATGTTGGAAAAATATACACGAACAGGTATATACATACTATTTATATAACTAAAATTCTGCTCGAGTTGCTTCATTACACATTTCTCTATCTGTTCCTCAAAGAAATACTGTTTTGAAGGGTGCTATATACTGATAATAAAAGTTATGAATGTTTCCTGGAGAAAATCACCTGGGAGAAGACTGCTTCCATTTTTTAATTTTATTTTTGTTTAATTCTAGATAAATGGGCAAAATTCAGCCATCAAAGACTTTTTGAAGAAAGCCAAGTCTCATGTCCACTGCAGGGCCAATACTATCAAGACCTGTGTCTCCTCTTCTATTTCTGAACCCTAAACCTTAGCCCAACAAAATAATTTATGTTCATTTTAATTCTGAGTCACTAAGGAAAGTCAAATTATATCTGGTGTACTTTCAGTAAGCAGGGGCAGATACAATGTATTTTAAAAAGCTTCCCATATGGGGGAGGGGTGTTGTCACTTTGAGGGGTAAAAAGTATAACTACTGCACTGTGTTGTACACCTGAAGCTAATTAAAATAAAATTAAAAAAGAAAACAAAAAAAAACAATAGGAGTTCAAAAATAAACAACAAAAAGAAAAAAAAAAGAGTGCCTACCACATAGCAACAAACATAAATGTTATACACATGAAAAGAGTGAATAAATGTGTTGTAATTATTTGAAGGAAAAAAAGCTTCCCATAAAAATAAAAATTTAAACTAAGATTAAAGACTATAAAGCATATTCCTAGGCTATCTGGAAAACCAGAATATGTTCTTGGTAGATAAAGTTATACTATAATCACACATAATTGTATACAATTGAAAACGTCTTATAAATAAAGCTTCTTTCTCTTATCATTTCAGAAACTAGAGACTAAATGTACAGTGACAATGGAGACCATGTCAGAACTTCTCCGGCACAGACTAGAGCAGTGTCATGCCTGGGGGACGTATGTATGTAATCCATATAAAATGAGTTCTACTCCTAACAACATGTTAGATTATAAAATAGCCTATGTTTTACATAGCTCTTTTTGTTACAAAATTACTTTTAACTCATGTATTGATCATGATAGCTGGGAATTAACTTTCATAAGATTGCAGTGGAGAAATGCAGATGCAATAAAATCCTTTACCTCCATTCTCATGATAATCCTGTTGTTTCTGGTGGTGATGCTCATTAAATGCTGAAACCTCAAATCTCTGGCTTGAAGACCTAATTCTTGATATAAGTCAGTTTTCTTCCTTTCTAAAAAAGAAACATTTTCAATAAAGAGTAGGCTAAACCAATCAACTGAAGAGTTTAGATTTTTATATCAGAGCACCCCCCCCCAAGAGAATTCTCTATTACCAGAAACAAAAGTTAAAATGAGTCTTTTTAATACCTATTTTTGCCTCAAAAATGTACTTAGGTTAAATCTAATCAAATTCTAATTACTTTTTCTCTTCTTACCCATATTTAAAATTTCTCTGTACTTAGAAGTCCCTTGAGACCCATATAAAAACCATAGCTATACATTATTGGAACTTTATAACTCTAGAGACAGGTCATCTTTTTTTTCTTTTTTTGAGGGCAGTGTCACTGGCCCTCACATGTGGGACCAGAACCGGGGTCGCTGGCTTCCCAAGCCAGCGCTTAACCACCGCGCCACTCAGCTGGCCCCAAGTCATCTTTTTTGAATATGAATTATACAGAATTACATTTTCTTTTTTTCTCACCACATTATCATCCTTAGTATTTTAAATCTGTGACAAGTTCAATTTTCTTTCTTCTTGGACTAATATAAAATGAGAAAATAAAGTCATCTGACACACTGGGTTCTCCAACCTGAAAACTGAATTTATTACCTGAAAGAACACAAAAAACTGATACTGGTTATAGTATTATCTGTACTTGTAGCATCAAACCACATCTGTGACAGAGGTCTAAGTAGAACAATCTTTTAAAGGAGATATTGAGCAAAAAACACCCAAAATACTCTACTACGATCTCAGAACAGGAACAGGATCATGAAACTGGAAGTGAATGGGAGATCTGAAACCTGCATCTGAGGTTGGACAGTAATACTTAGTCTCATTTTTAAAAGAAACTGTTCAACAGGGTCCCGGTTCAATTCCCGGCCCAAGCTGAGCTGCCGCTGAGCTGCTAACAGGTGGCAAGATGGCTCAGCTAAAAAAAAAAAAAAAAAAAAAAAAAAAAAAGTATCCATAAAAGCAATCAACAGAGTTCTATCTGACTAACACTGAAGTGCCGACCCTCCCCCTCCTGTCTTCTGTCACCCACTGCCACTGCAATGTCAGGGGTATTATGTGATTCCACTTTAAATATGGTACAGAAGATAAATATGAGGACTAGGGCAGTGAAAGGGAGACTAAAGAGAAACAAAAGGGATAAGAGTGTTTCTCTATGTTCCAGCTGCACTCCAAAATATCCCCTTATATCCTATTAGAGGAAATGTAGCTCATGACAGGGAAAAAAAAAAAAAAAAGACAATATGCATGGTCCAGGTATTGCCAGTTCCAATGAGGACTGATGGACAAATTCTGAAGAAAGATCTCCTTCATATAAACACCCATATATTCAAAGACTATTCTACTCAAAACACTACAATTTCTTGATTTCCATCAGAATTAACTCATTCACTGATTCAAAAAGGTGATTTAGAAGAAATTTAAAGATACTCACCAAAAGAAGTAACATTTCCTTTTTTGTCATATTTTGTCTGGAGAGAGAATAAAAACAAAATATTATTTTCTCCCAAATTAGTATGCTATTTATGGTATTATACCATATGGTACTGATATCTCCCAAACACTGAAATGCAGATATAAATCCTAACTGCCTTCCCTTAGGTTAAATTCAGTTATGAGTTACAGGTTTAAAAAATGCTTTTTCCTTTGCTAGGCCAAATCTGACTGACCTGGATTAACTATCTTGGTTTCTCTGGAAATGTGGTAAGAGTATCAGTTGTGTTATCAGGCAACATTGCTTATGGTAAAAATGTCCAATGACTGGTAGACTGCTCTGTATTGGGAGTCGGATGAATGAATTACACCTGGTGGGAAGCCATGGGTCCTTTTCTGAGTGGTGTTTCTTGTAACTGGCTATGTTCCTTGTGGGAGCCCTGCGTGTGTCTCTGAGATGGTTACAAGAGATACTGGCACTAGAGGGCATGGGATTCTAAGCTAAGGTGGACCTCACAGCCATCTGAGAATATTGTCTCCTTGCACCTGAGCTGTCACAGAGTAGCCCCTGGATGGCTACAAGGACATCTCTTGAAGAGGAAACACTTGATGCTGCCCTTCTGCATTCCCTCTTTTATCATTTTTAATGGACTGGGACCAACTGTGGCTTATCTTGTGAATCTAATTATTTCCTGGAGGCTGTGAAGTCTCTCTGGTGGATACTACTGAATGAATAGATTTACAGAAAACCATCTTCTGATAGTGTGAAGAGAGGACACGAAGCCGAAGATGCATTTATTTCCTAAAGCAAAGTACTGTAATTACTGTCCACAGTCAAGTTTGAAGATGTCAAAAATAGTTAATGAATCACTATGTGCTGGGCTGTACTGTTAAATATGTATTTTTGGAAAGGTATATTCTTAGATACAGTTGTAGGTACAATCTAAATCCTGGGTTATTACTATGGAAATATATGCATGCTGTGTTAACATAATGATCCCCCACAATATATAGCTGGGTTCTCATCTGTAAAGATCAATATGACTATATAATGAGTACCGCAAAACGTCAGTATGAATGGGAAATTTACAGCAAAGGAGGCTTTATGTTTTATGTAATAAAAACTAGTTTTCCTCCTTAAATTTCACAAATAATATCTGCTGCAGAAAATCTGAAAATCAAGATAAGTAAAATTATTCACCTAAATGACAAATTTTAGAGAAAATCATATTTTACTGAATGTCTTTCTAATATTTTACTGAATGGCCTTCCAGATTTTTTCCTATTAAAAATACAATGTCAGACAATTAAGTTCATGAACTCATCCTAGAAAAAGTGCTACATACCTCACTGCTGAATATCACTATAGTCACCTTCAAAGTACTCCCCTTGGGAAGCGATGCACCGGCACCAGCACTCAGTCCACCCTTCAAAGCAATTTTGGAACTCTTATGTAGAATGGCCATCAAAGCTATTGTCATTATCCTTGATGTCCTGAATGTCATCAAAATGTCTTCCTTTCAATATTTCCTTTATTTTGGGTAAATAAAGAAGTCATTGGGGGCAGATCAGGTGAATCGGGAAGGTGTTCCAATATGGTTTTTTTGTTTGCTGGCTAAAAACTCCCTCACAGACAGTGCAGTGTGAGCTGGTGCATTGTTGTGATGCAAAAGCCATGAATTGTTGGTAAAAAGTTCAGGCCACTGATTTTTTCACACAGCCTTTTCAGCAATTCCAAATAGTAAACTCGGTTAACTGCTTGTCCAGTTGGCTCAAATTCATAATGAATAATCCCTCTGATGTCAAAAAAACGTTAGCAACATCGTTGCAACAAGTTCGGGAACTTAATTGTCACACCTTGTATTCATGTTACAGACTTCTATGCAGTCTCGCCTTTATTTTAAACTTAATATATACTGAATATGAATATTTGTGTATCTCAACATTTATCTTTTTTTTTTTTTTTTTTTTTTTTTTTTAAGATTTTCTTGGAGAATTAGGAGAGGGGAACAGTGTTGGGGAATCAGGGAAGGGGAACAGACTAGTTGCTGTCCATTTGTTTTTCAGTCTAGTTGTAGAAGATGTTTCACTGGCCCATGTTGGTATTATTATTGCCTCTTCCCGGGTGAGGCAGTTGCTCCACGGCCACTGGACAGTCGCTCATGGCAGCTCATAGTAGCTTATGAAAGTTCACAAAAGCTCACGCCTGCTGCCGGCCAGTCCACTGCAGCCTAAGCGACTCATGGCAGCCTAGTTCCAGGTTGAGCTGTTGTTCACCAGCTGTAGAGGACGCAGCATCACTGACCCTCATGTGGGATCTGAACTGGGGCCCTACTGCTCAGTGCTGGCATTCCAAGCCAACTCTTAACCAATGTGCCACTCAGCCGGCCCTCTGTGTCATTTTTAATGGGATTTTTTTCTGCTTAAAAAAAGATTATACAAACTATGTTTTCTTAAAATGTTTACACAGCAATGTAACATTACCAAAAGTGGAGTTGATTAGCTCACTTTTTAAATTCTCATTATTTCAAACATTATCAATTGATTTTCTTTTCTTTTTTTTATTGGGGAAGGGAACAGTGTTGGGGATTTGGGGAAGGGAAACAGCCAAGTTGTTGTCCTTTAATCCTAGCTGTAGAGGGTGCAGCTAGCTCCAGTTGCCATCCAGCCACCCGTCGGCAGCTCATGGCCGCTCGATCAAGGTGCTGTGTTCAACCTTAGTTGCGGGTGGATGTAGTCCACCAGCCCTAGCAGGAGTCAAACGGGCAACTTTGTTGTTAGGAGCACATGTTCTCACCAGCTGAGCCATCCTGCAGCCTGTTGGCAGCTCAGCTCGGGGGCAGCTCAGTGGCCCATGTGGAAATAGAACTGGCAACCCTGTTGCTCAGAGCACGCACTTTCTCTCTTTTTTTTTTTTTAAAAGCTGAGCCATCCTGCCACCTGTTGGCAGCTCAGTGGCAGCTCAGCTCGGGCTGGGCATTGAACTGCTGTTACACAGAGCTCAGCTCACACTCTTGAGCAAGCTCTTAACCAACTGAGTCACTCGGCCAGCCCCCCATGAATTGATTTTCTTAAGTGTTACTGGTAGATAATGTTTTACCTGCAAAGAGCCTGTTCTCAATATTTATCATATGATTTTGTATTCTTGTTTAACTAAACTGGACAACTCTTTCAGAACACTGAATAACAGTGATAACTTTTACAGGTAATTCTGGGGGTTATCTTCTTCTGTATAGTTTATAAAGAAAACTTCTTAGTGTAATAAGCCTAAATAACAATGATAATGGCTAATATACATTAAATGCTTACCAAGTGCGAGACACTCTTTTAAGCGTTTTACATAGGCAAGTTAAACCTCAGAACAGTTCTATAAAGTAGCTACTATTATTCCCAGTTTACAGATGAGAAAACTAAGGCACAAAGATGTTATAATTTGACCAAGTCCACTTCATTAATAATAAGAGGCAGAGCTGAGATCTGAATTTAGGAACTCTGGCTCAGAGCAAGCACACTTATTTTATTTTTACTTGTTTTTCAATTACAGCGCACCAGTCTTGATGTAGCTTCTTCTGTATATCCTTAGTTATAGGACTCTGTTCAGCTAGACTGCAAGCGATTCTCAATGATGGTTGTTCTGTAGTTTAGTTGTAAATTTGATGTGTTGAGAGGAGGCAAGCACAGTGTTTACCTACTCTGCCATCTTGACCAGAACACTTCAGCACACTTATTTTTTTAAACTTTTAAAAAAAAAATCTGAAAGCCTACAAAACTGCTGCAAGAATATTACAACCAATCACCATGTAACTTGTGCCTAGAGTGACCCTTTGTTAACAAATTTTGCTCCAATGGCCTTATTTCTCTAAATATGTGTGTGATACATATAACTCTTACTTTATTCATTATTTTTTATTCCTGAACCATTTCAGAGAAATTGCAGAGATTATGACCCTTCAAAGCATGTACTGTTAAATACACTGTGCTGCCTTCAAAATGCTTCTGGATATCTATGTTGCATAGCACAGGTTAAAGTCTCTCTATGGTTAATAACCTTCAAGGCCTTAATAGATTCATGGGGAAATCCTGAGTACAAGCATATCTTGTTTATTGTGCTTTGCTTTTTTGCTATTCACAGATGCTGTGTTTTTTTCACAAATTGAAGGCAAGACCCTCCACCAGCAAAAAGATTACAACTCACTTTATTGCAATGCCTGCTTTATTGCAGTGATCTGGAACCAAACCTGCAATGTCTCCAAGTAATGCTTATATTCAATTAGGAAGCTCTGAACTGTGATTGGAATGACCTGCTCCAGTATTAAAGAAGAGCTAGCTGCACAGTCATTAGCAAAGTTTCAAGCATGCTGTTAAATCTAGCTGGCACTCAATATCACTGGCTAATAAGCAAAACACAAAGATAACATGACTTTTAAGTACAGTGATTCATTATAAAACAAAAAATAAATAATATCTTGACCAACCCAGTTAACTTAGTTAAGTATGGGAAGTACTTTCTGTAAGTTATCAAACATACTAAATATACATACTCACCACAGTAAACACTGGGGCTACACTGGCTAAAGTGGCTTGAGAGGCATCAGAAGTTCTAAACCGGTGCATTTCACCTGAAGAATGAATTAGAGAATACCCTGTGATCATATGTTTGGTTTTGCATATATAGCTAATGATTAGTTTTGCACATATAGCTAAGATATAACTCTCGTAATATGTTTTCAGACTATTTCATTATTTTTTGAACCCTTTTCTTAGAGGAAATATTTGTAGGTGATTGTTAGGTTTAGCAGGGAATAATTTTTAAAAGTAATTGCTTAGGTGAGGCATTAGAATAATTTATGGATTCCAATCATCCTTTTCCTTTCTAATCATTATTGGTATCTCAGAGTTGAACAAATGTACAACACAATGTTCTGAGACTAAAAGAAAATGTCCATTCTTTGTTTGCATGATTTAAAAAGGCTTTTCATGTAAACTGTAGATATATTTTAGAAAATATAGATCCTAAGTACCACCTGACCTTTCAACATTCCAATGTCAGGATTATTTGCTTGACCTACAGACTTTACTTCTTACACTTTATAGTTAATATTTATAAAATAACCACCTGAAGTGGAATGCAGACCCCATTGAACTGGAATGAAGACAAATTTTTATTTGAAAATAAATGAAAAACGTGATTAGATTGAGTTTTAAGTGAGCTCTGAAGTATAACCATGTAAATTTAATGTCTGACAAAAAACACTGTTCAAAATATTAAATATAAGAGGAATGGGTAGAAGGTGTAAAAATATTACCAATTATTTTATGCTTCTAAAGTAGGTCTGCTGACTCCAATACAATATGCAGATATATTCCCATTTCTGATCTTATTCCTTCTCATTACTTACATTTAATGGCTTGTGTAATTTGCTAGCACCTGAAGTTTGTTGTTTCCCTTTTACAAAATAAACTACATTACAAAGGTCAGCTGAATAGTGGTAAACATCAGAAATATAAATCAGCATTTGCTAATCAGTTACAAGTTAGATAAAGCATTACCAGGACAGAGATTTTGAATCTCAATATTTGTCCTAAAACATTACATGGGCTGAACCTGGGTTCACAAGCATTATCAAAGGAGGGACTATGAGATGAACCCAATTCAGGCTCTTCACTGAGTGTGGGGAAGGAGGTGGAGATGATGGGTTACTTTGGGAGGCTTTTTTTTTTCCTTTTTAAGCTTTACTGGGGAACAGTGTGTTTTTTCTAGGACCCATCAGCTCCAAGTCAAGTTGTTGTTCTCAATCTAGTTGTGGAGGGCCCAGCTCAGCTCTAAGTCCAGTCGCAGTTGTTAAGAACACTCACTGTAACCAACTGGGCCACCCGGCTGCCCACCAGCAGCTCAGCTGCAGCTCTGCTGAGGCTGTTGTCCACAGTCTCCATGGGGAGGTCTCAGCGCACTGGCCCATGTGGGAATGTAACAGGCAACCTTGTTGTCCAGAGCACAAGGCTCTAACCCACCGAGGCACCTGGCCACCCGACTTTGGGAGGCTTTTGAGAACACAACTATTTCAGGTTGTGCTCCGTACAACACTGAGAAGCCTATACATTGTAACGCCTTTGGTTTTTCAGTAATATTAGTATCCACGATCTCATGTAAAAATGTTAACGTATCGTCATGCTTTCGCATTGGGTGAAAAAATAAATTTGATTCTTCCTTTCTGCCTCAATTCGAAGGTGCGTTTAAGCGCACATCTTTCTCAGAGCAACTCTCACTACGAAGTCTCACTTAGAAAGAGCTGCATTTTTTTCCACCCCCTACCTGGGCGACTGTGTCCACAAGGAAGAGCTAAAAGGCAAGGAAGAACAACTAAGAAGTATTTCTGGTTAATGAATCCAATCTTGACTTCAAAACTAAGTACGACTAAGGGTGAAATGGATTGTTTTTTTTTGAGGGCAGTGTCAATGGCCCTCATATGTGGGACCCGAACCGGGGCCGCTGGCTTCCCAAGCCAGCGCTTAACCACCGCGCCCCTCGGCCAGCCCTGAAATATATTTTAAAAAACAAACCTCACCAGACCCCTTAGGCGCGGAGACATGCACAAGGGGCGGCGAGGCCGGCGGCGCCTAGCGATCGGACCCTGGCAGGGCACAGGTAGGGCCGCGTACGGGATGGGGACAGGGCAGCTCGCCGGTGCACGCCCAGATGCGGACCCCGAGGCTGAGGACGCAGGGCGGGGCGGCCTCGGTGGCGCGGTAGGTAGACATTCAGGGACCTGAGGTCATCGAGGGTCGGCAGCCCAGCCCCGCGGGGCAGAGGGGAGGCGGGGAGGGTTGCAGTACCTGCTAGGCGGGACCGACGAGGTCTGCACAGAGGCGCGGTCCGGCTCCCTCCAAGAAGTCCAGCGGAGCGCCATGTCAGGCTGCAGGCTAGAGCACATAGGCTGCGCCGGGGCAGCCCCACTGCGCACGGCAGGAACCGGGGCAGGCTCCGCAGGCATTCCATGATGCTGGAAGCAGGCAGCGGCAGCAGCGACACCGCAGCCCGTCATACCGGACTCCAGCGGATCCGGCCGCACTGCGTGACCTCACTTCCTGAGCGCGCTCGGAAGGGACCTTTGCAAGCTCTCCTTTCGTCGCGTAGCTGTGACGTGCGGAGGGGCCGGCGGCGGGGTGGGGCGCAGTTACCCCGGAGAGCTGGCGACCCCGGATTCGAAGCTAGGGCCCTTGGGGTGGTCTGGCTAGCGGGTGAAGTGTCGACTATTTTTATTAATTAGTAATTGTTTGTTGACTGTATGGCAAGCCACATGCATCCTCCAAGATGGAAGGGTATCTACTGAAGGGAAAAGAGAGTTAGAACCATAGAGCTGTATTATAAAGATACACTTCTTCCTGCAGGGTTCTCGCGATTACGTAGAGCAGAGAACTTTCCTAAGCCCTAGCTTTGCCCAGAGACCCTCCCAACTGTGTTTGCTTAAAGTTCCGATTCATCTTTATCAGGTTAAATGTAAAAAAAAATACTCAACGTATGTGTAATGCTTTGCAGTTTCTGGAGCATTTTCATACATATGATAAAGTCTGCAGTGTGGAAGTGAGGAAGTGATGCCCATTCCAATTCAATGTATACTGAAGTGTAAGGTAGCAAAAATAATGAACTATGGAATGCGGTATTAAACTTTTGCTAGAGAGGATTAAGATACGTAAACATACAGGATTTATATTCCATCTTGAATTAACTGTAAAATAGTATTGTTATGGGCCAAGCAAGTAGTGCCCCCCTTTCCCTGCCACCAACACACACACACTGAAAAACTTAAGTTTTCTTTCCTATAGAAATGTTAAGTCTCCTCCCTAGTTTCTTAGTTTCTTAGCCCCTGGCTTTGATTATTCTTCTAATTAGTTTCTGAATCCTGGACTAAAAATTGCTCCTAGCCTGAATTATAGAAGTTTCCTATCCCACTGCTTTTTGATTGTTTTGTAAATCTGTTTCTTAATCATAAACAATACATTGTTTTTAATCTGAGTCATAGAAATCTCCTACCCCTGCTTCCGATAACTACTTAAAAGCCTGTGACTTCCCAATATCCCCCAAGCCATTCCTGACCTAACTCGTGGACAGTTCCATCCCAGAGACTAAGTAGGTTTTAACATTTCCCCAGGCCAGTAGGCTTAATGATTCTTTCCAGACCCATTCTGGGCCCAGTTTCTGGACAAGTGACACCACCCTGAGTGACCGGTTGAAGGGCCACAGGCTTCATAAGAGCTAATGGATTTATTAATTAAAATCTATTTTTCCTTATTCAGGGGCCTTGGGGATATGGATGATACCCCAACAAAATTGCCAGTTGCAACCAAAGAAGCCAACGCGGTCTTCCAGGCGGATCTCGAGACCCCTTCCTCTCATCTAAGATCAGACAGGGCAAGAGTACCATGAATCCCCCAATAGGTAGAGACAGCTTTACACCCCTGCCCAGCAGGAAGCTAATACAAAAGAAAAGACCTCCTGCCCTTCAACTTCCCATAGAGATTTTAGGGGGGTCATGTCTCTCAAAGGGAAAACAAGGCAGGTAGTTAGAGGCAGGCATTCAGTCTGAATTCCGGCATGTTCCACAGAATGCACTGCCCAAAAGACCTCCCCTCTCCACCCAAAACTTCCCCCTTTTTATTGTAATTATCTACCCCTATAGGGAAACAAATGGGCACAAAATACCCAACTGGATTAGGCCAGTCACTCAACACCTGTGCAGTCTAAAAGGATGAGGTAATAACCTCTTGTCAATCACAGGTGTAAATCAAGTGGTTGCATGTTCAAAGAGGAACAGCCCATTCTAGAGAAAAAGGGATAAAAACTAGTCAGTGCCCTTTGAGCATTTTGAGCCTTGCCTTTGCTCGTGGCCCACTCCAAATTCTTCAGAGTGTACTTTTTCTCCAGATAATGCCACCTTTGAGCCTCTAGCCCCTTGAGCCCTTGGCTGCCTTTTGAGCTTTTTCTTTTGCTTGGCCTGCTCCAAACTCTTTGGAGTGTAATTTCTCTTCTAATAATGGGCCCTTGAGCCAGTCTCTACTGCTTGGTCCCATTTCTATTTCTTTGAAGTGTACTATCTCTTCTAATAAACTGCTCTTTCACTACTTTGCCTCAGTATCTGATTCAATTCTTTGCTCGAGATGCCAAGAACGTGGACATCGCGCCAAGAAGGGCCCACTTTCCGCCAACAGTATCAATTTCAAAGTACCATTATTTTATGTACCACCAAGAAAGAAAAAAATGCTGGTAAACTATGCTTTCTAATATCAATTAAGACATCCCAATTTCAGTCTTTAAAATATGAAAAAAGTGAGCCTTTGAATTGATTAGATACAGTATGCATGCATATTTTAAAATGTGAATTAATAGACTTGTGCCCCCCACAATAGTAATGTAAGGCAGACATGAGTTTCACAGATTTCCATTCAATCATTATGTGTGAACACAGAGCTAAGAAAACAAAAGAACCATTTTGTCTGTGGGGTGTTGGGACTGAGGGTGGATTAGGAGGGCAGTAGACAGAGAAGGCTTCATAAAAGGGGATGTTTGACTTGATCATTGAGGGGAAAGGAGGACTTCAAGCACTATTTCCTGGGGATTGAAGTCTGGAAAGAGCCCTTGGTATAGAGAATATGGTTAATATATTTTTAATTTTACTAAGGGCTTCAATGATGAAATACATATTTTAAAACATATGCCTTTAGAGACATTTCTTTGGGACAATATATGATAACTCTCTTTTAAAACTTGGCCCCCAGCACAATGAGACATCTCTATTTAAGATGACCCTTGCAAAGCCTTAGAAAAATTCTGGGACGTGGCCAGACACATGATTTTGTAATTCATGATTTGGATTGTAAGTCAAGGATTTGGAATTTAATCTGAGAAGGGTTGGAGCCATGGGGGCTGGGGGACTTTGATCAAAGAGATAATGACCTGATTTATGTTCATTTTTCACCTGATTTGTGTTTCAATGGATTGTTCTGGCTGTGTGGGGAGGCAAGTGTGGAAGCAGAGAGATGGTGATGATGGTTTGGGCTAAGGTGGATTTGGAGAAAATATTTGCCAATCACATAACTGATGAAGGACTTATATCTAGACTACATAAGGAATTCTCAAAACTCAATATATACAAAAACTTGGTGAAGTAATGTGGGAAATGTCTTGAGGTCATTCACAGGAGGGCTTGTCCTGCACAAATGTAGAAACCTAGGAGATTAAGAGATCTGATTACTATACAAATAACATTACAATCAGACTGAATGGAAATGGACAAAGGAAAGCCAACAAATTAGATCCAACAGTCAGCCCCTAGCAGTGCAAGTATCTATCTTCAACAGAATTTGAGGACTCTACAATCTGATTGCTCTGTGCTCCCATATTCCAGTCAGAAAGTCTATAGTTAAATTGGTTAAGTCTATGAAGGCCAACCTCAAGTTTCAAACCAAGCATGAAAAAACAATAATGTGTGAAAAAAGATCCAGACAAACTTCATACCATATACCACTATTTTTAATAGCATCCCCTAAAAAGCCAATGAAATCATATTATTTAAGGAATAAGATATTGTGAGATAAGTGCGTTTCAGCAAGGAATTGATAAACCAAACTCAGAACTGTGGTTACCTGTGAGATTGCAGGTTTGGCAGAGGTGGTGTTCAAGGGGAACATTATGGTAATGTTCCAGTTCCTAAATTGGGAGGTGGGTTCAGGGTATGCCTTATAACTTAGATCTATTGTACATGTAACATATATATGCTACATACAAGTTTATTAGGCAATAATTGAAATATACAAAAAAAATAACAAATGATGTAATTTAACATATGTAATATAACATTTTGTAATAAAAACTTATTTTTAACCAAACTGAAAGTTCCAAGGATCACTTTTAGGAACAGAGCCTGGTGGCTATACTGTCCCTGTGTTCATGCATACGAAAGTAGAGAAAACAATTTAATGAACTCCCATGTACACCTCCCCCAACTTTAGCAATTATCAACTGGTGGTCAATTTCCCCCACACCTCTACCCACTTCTCTTTGCCCTGGATTTTTTTTTTTGAGGGCAGTGTCACTGGCCCTCATATGTGGGACCTAACCGGGGCCGCTGGCATCCCAAGCCAGCACTTATGCCCTGGATTTTTAAAAGCAAATCCCAGACAACCTATCATTTTATAAAAGTTTCAGTAGGTAAATCTAAAAGATAAGGACTTTCCTTTTTAAATTTAACCCCAATGACATCATCAGATCCCCAAATTCCTTAGTAGAAATTACTTAAAATCATTAAATATCCAATCAGGATTCACATTTCCTAATCATCCTCTTTTTATTTTTACAGTTGGTTTAATCTGGATCTAAACAATGTCCATACATTGTAATTAGTTAAACTATCTCCCAAGTATCTTTTAATCTATAGGTTTACTCTCTCTGTCTTTTTTTCTTATAATCTTTTCGCTGTTATTGTTGATGATGATGTGTTTGAAGACTTTTCCACTCTTGGTCTTACTGGTGGCATCCCTGTGGTGCCATTTGACTTGTTCCTCTCTTCTCTGTATTGCTTATAATTTGGTAGTCAGATTCAGGTGGACTTTTCTGGTATGACTGCTTCACAATATATTCTTCACTGTGAGGACACTAATGTCTGATTGTCCCTTTTTGTGATGTTTGGAAAACTGTGATATCCTAAATTCTATCATGCCTTCCATGTTTATAAGCCAGAATACTTCTATAAAGCGAAACCTCCTTCATCAGTTATGGGATTATCCTGAAGTATGGTTCGTACAGGAGAGGCAGGATATGTGCTTGATTCTTTCCCTTTATTTACCAGTTTTGGAAATGAGTGCCCTCTAGAATCTTCTAAAGGCAATCAATGAGGCTTTATTTTTACTTAGTGTGAATGTATGAATATTAACATTTGATGTGTTTCAAGATAGCATATTTACAGGTTTTTTAGGGTCTGGTAAAAGACAGATCTTTCAATGCAGTGAGGCTTATTAAATTAGGCAAGTTTTTCATATAGTAGTTGAGGATTGGTAGATGTGGTAAAGGGAGGGTTTCAAGAGAGCCCTGAAGAGTACAATCATGATAATCTAGAAGAGTGATCTATGGTTCTGATGAGGAGCTGTTATCCTGATGAAAGCTAGTTGGGTAGTTGGTCTACGACTTCAGTAAATGCCTTTTTAGGAAATTCCTAAAACAAATAAGAAAGGTATAATATATGGCTTGAAACTTGCCCTTTCCAAATCTGAGGTGTATTTTCTTTCAACCTTAAAATTTACTTCCATTACATGTCAAATATTTCCTCGTCTCCTCTCCTTTTTTTTTTTTTTTTTTTTTTTTTTTTTAGCTGAGCCATCCTGCCACCTGTTGGCAGCTCAACAGCAACTCAGCTCGGGCTGGCCTCGAACAGCTGTTGCTCAGAGCTCAGCTTGCACTCTTGAGCGAGCTCTTAACCAACTGAGCCACTCAGCCGGCCCTAAAAGACCAGCATTTTTTTTTTTTTGAGGGCAGTGTCACTGGCCCCCACATGTGGGACCGAACCGGGGCCGCTGGCTTCCCAAGCCAGCGCTTAACCAACCACGCCACTCAGCTGGCCTTCCATTTTTATATTACTCCCTTTATATTCTAGGTCTAGCCTTGATATTAATTAGAAAACTTAAAAATAAGCTGCCTTATTTTATTTTTTAAAATCTTTTCCTGCTGAGTCTGGAGAGTTGAAACTGTCCTTCCAATTATGAATTCTTCTTCAGCTTCGTCTATTCTACTATGTAACCCATTTTATTAATAAATAGCATCAATGAATATTCTATTTTTCTGTTGAATTATTTTATTTTTCATACCTAATATTTCTGTTCATTTTAGTTTAATGATATTTTTTTCCTGATTCACATTGCTATTGTCACCTCTCTTCTTAAATATATTTATCATACTTATTTAAAACTTTGGTCCATCAGCACTAATAACTCAGCTTCAGATGGTAGATGTTGTTCCATTGTGGTTTTTTCTATAGTAGTCGTATTCCTCAGATGTCTAGTTATTTGGCCTGTGAATTCATGTTCCCTGGAGTTTCAGCTACTCTGATAAACATTCCTCTGGCCAGGTTTCTACCATCAGGGAGAAGCAGTATGGAAAGGGAGACAGTCACTCAGCAGCCCTGGCCCTGTGTGTGCTTGCGGGGAGCAGGACAGAGAGTCACTGGGGATGGAGGCTCGGTCTGCAGCTGTGTTAATTCCACTAGCATTTCAACTGTGAAGAGTCGGGCAATGATTGTCCAGGGCGACATGGGAGAGAAGCAAAACCTCAGAACCTCCAATTCTTTCCTCCCATCTCCCTCCTCAGCATCTCCTCCCTCCACACTCCCACACTCTCAGATGAAGGCCGTCTTCAGGCCCCCCTGGGTTTCTATTTTTCTCACAGTTCCTGGCACCTGCGGTTTTTCCGGGGACTTGGGCTTCTCCAGGACAGACTGTGGGAACCATCAGAGTCCACCGTCCTGGTAGAAACGACAGCGGCATGAGAGTCACAGTGGGTATTTGCAGAGACCCGCCTTGAGAGCGTCTCCTGGAGTGTCTGGGTTCAACTCCTCGCCTTATAGTTTGCTGGCTGTATCTCCTCCACGAGTGACATCGCTGCTGTCCTATGCCTCAGTTTCCCTCACCTGCAAATTAGGCATAACGATAGTTTATGCCGTGTGGATTATTTAATAATGCTTGTAACGCAGTACAACAAAATTTGGCACAGGTGAGCGCTACTCACCTGTTCGCTGTGGATCATACACCACACCTGTTCTCACCTCTAGGGATGGATTGGCGGAGAGTACCTACTTTCTGTTCACAGCCGTGGGGGACTCGCTAAGGAGGCCGCAGCAGGGACCTGCCCGGGGACGCCCGTGCTGCCCTCGAAGCGGGGGGTGTCGGGGGTACCGGGGAGGCGGGGTCTCACCGGAAAGCAGCAAGCTCGGCGTCTGACTCCGGCAAGCGTGTGCGCGCAGAGGGCGGAGTTGGCAGCGCTCAGAGGCGGCCGCCCGGGGGCGCTGCGCCCCTTCCTGCCGCAGGGGCTGGTGCTGAGACTCCGACTGGAGGTGGGCAGTCTCGGGCGCTGTGTCGGCCCCCAGTCCCGGCCCGGAGCACAGGATGCGTTGCCTCGGCGCCAAGCGCCTGGTGAGTGTCCGCCCCGGGGGAAGGGACTCAAGAGTAGGGAATCGGGACAAGTAGGTTCAGGCCCCTGCTGCACGCACCTGCCGCACCAGGACACCTCTGCCTTTCCCAATCCGCGCAGATCCAGCCCGGCGCCCCAAGCCCTGGGCACCCCTGGAGGAGGACCTTCGATCCCACTGCAGTGCTCGGGCACAGGCAAGGCAGAGGCTGGCTGAGGAGCCGCCTCCAGGTGCACCGCCAGGTAGGGATTTGGTGCCTGGACACTTCACATCCGTTCCGCACGAGGTGTTTCCAAGCTCCACGAACAATGCAAACAAACAAACAAACAGAAAGTTACTTTGAGCAATCTTAGAGTCAGTTTGAGTTTCGTTTCCAGGTCGGGGCTCATATGGTGCTTTATCCCCTTCAACTTTCTCCCCTCTTTTTCTGGAAGGTTTCTGCAGAGAGAACCCCCAGGCAACGACAGTGGCGACCGCAGATTTATAGGAAATGCACAGATACGACGTGGTTGTTCTTGTTCTTTCTCTTTTGGACGGGTTTGGTAAGTGTGGGTGCCTGACAGGGAAGACATCAGAGTTATGTGTCCCCAAATAACTGTGCCCCAAATAGAAATCACATGCCTAGGGCCTTTCTTGAGGAAGCCAGGGCTTCTGGGGGTACCCGGTGAAAGTTGGTGCTGCATTGAGAGACACCTGCTATGATAACAGAATAAAGATCACTCCTGGAGAGGTCTCAACCTCCTAGGCTTGCTCAGTTGGAGAGGCTGTCTTGTTGCTGCAGGCCTTCTAAGGGAAGGCCCCATTAGGAAATATAGTAAGAATCTCCCTTTGCAATGGGAATTGTTTGATAGGCCAGTGTGTGGTCTCTTATCTGAGCTCACTGTATGGAAGTTCTTTTACCATCTCAGCCCCCCAAATTAAAATGTTCCTCAAATGTTTGCTGTTCTTTTAACACAGAAAAACCCAGGGTGAGCCTAGAAATAAATTACTCTTCCTGTAGCTAAGCAGAATACACACACTCTTGGTATGCTGTGTTTAGCTGCTGCAGCTGATAGGGAAACAGGCCTTTGATATAAACCCTCTAGTTAGACAGGTAATGATTTTTTTTCCAATTTTTTTTTCTAATTTCTGGGTGTGTATGATTGCTGGTAGACCTCATTAGGCTGTGCCATTTTAATCCTGGGAGAGTTTCTCAGAAGTGGAATCTTGAGGCTTTGATATATATTTTAGAGTTGTAGGTAACAGCAGAAAAAGCCTCACTCAGCTTCTTCCAAGACCATGTTCATGAAATCATCCATTTCAGATTGAGGCATGCATTTGCTGCTGGGTAAATGATTAATTTATAAAGCCTGATAATAGCTACCAGAGAGTGATTGCCTTTGTTGAAAAGATTTAAATTGTGGGGAACTCTGGAGCTACAGTGGCTTTTTAGAGTTATCCCCAGTTGTGCTGAGATGGTCAACCCTTGATATTCCTGCATTGAGTCCTCACTGGACATGGGTCATCCTGAGAAAGAGCATGACCTGTGATGTGCTTTCTGCAGCTGAGGCAATCCCTAGAACAACAGTGGGGAATCGGAGTGCCATATCAGTGTTCAGCACAGTTATATTTAGATATAGACAGAATCTGAGCAGTAAAGAAGTTTCAAGGCTTATAGTCAAGGCATGTTCTGGAATCTGTAGGATGGATTCTGTTTCTGATATTCTGTATCAAGCCACATGACAGACAAATGCTAGCCTCTGCATAATATGTTTGGTTTGGAAAGACTGGCTATTGCAGCAAGCCATTGAGTTGCCCCAGGCTACCTGTGCCCTAACAGGAGCTAGATATCTCCAGTAAAAATGTCATGTCAAACTAAAAAAAAAAAAAGATTTAAATTGCAATAGACCCTAAAGTATCATATTTGTTTCTTATTCTTTAGGAAAGCAATTTATTCACTTGTTGACTTTCCTGACTGATTTTATATGGACAGACACAGTTACAGGCACAGTGAAAGGTTGGGCCTGAAAGGTGTAACCATATGTTCTGTTGTCTATATCACGGCTCTTGGAGCTGAGAGAAATTGTGCATGTACACCAACACTTCCTTAGCTCCCTACAGAAGGCTGGTGTTTCTATCTGGGTCTGCAATTGTATAAATGCACAGAGCAGCTGTCCTGCCTGTGCCTGGCAGCTTTGACCTTTGGCTGTTATGTTATTTAATGGTCTTCACTAGTCCCTAGTACTTTCAACCTAGTATATCACTACTGAACTCTCAGTCCAATGACTGTCTGGGGCATCATAGCCTGAACAATTAGGAACCATCTAGGAGGTGGCACAGAGTTAGAAACTGCTCTAAAATTACATGCCATTTGCAAAATAAACCTGAAGGCTTCAATATGCCTTTACTACATTAAAGTTGAATAATGAGAGTCCTTAGTTGACTGGCTTTTAGTATCCACAGATATTTAAAACACAACAAGGAGTGTTTTTGTTTTGTTTTGTTTCATTTTTAATGCTTCTGCTGTACAGTCTTTCTGGTCTTGTGATGTCCTGACTGACCTTGGTGACGTGCTGGACAGGATTATTATTGGTGGTGCTGCCTGAGGTGACAGCTGGACAAAGGAGATTTGGAGTGAGGGTCCAGAATTATAAGCAGGGACATTCTGTTGCAGATAGAGTACCAGCTTTTAAAATATTTTCATAAGACACGTAGGACAGAATGTCTTAAAGTCTGGACCATCTCTGCCTCTACTGACCTCTCCAGTGTTTTCTCCCACTTCACCTTTTCCTACTCCTCTTTTAAGACTCCATTTTCTGATATCATCATTGATGGTGAACTCCTTAGCAGCCACATTGTACCTGGTACACACATCTACTGAATCACCTATCATAGGGAATTGTGATTGTGTGTTTGAAATGAAAACAAAGTTTTGATGGTGAAAGTAGTAGTAGTGTATCAGGGACTCACGATTACCCAAATCCTCTCCCCCTGCCCCCATAAAAACCATCCACTGCTCCCTATGAGTTTCCCAAGGGAGATATTAATATAAAGAATGCTGATAAGTGGAAAATTTCACTTCATTATTAAATCTCTCGTGAGCGGGGCAGAAGCACAGGACCCCTTTCCTCCCTCTAAGTCCCAACCCAGTCAGGATCACCGCAGTCCAAGTTGGAAGGGCAGGAGAAGAATATGCTGAGGCTGCGTGGGGACTCAGTTATACCCATCGTGTGGAAGTAAAGGGTGAGGAGTCTGTCCACCAGCAAAGGTGATTCACTCACTGGTCCTAGATCTGCCATTAGACTGAGGAGATGCTGGGGGAGTGGGAGCTTCCTTCCAGGACATCTGCACCTTATGCATCCTGCTTGTCTTCTAAGCCAGGTTCCTTAAGGACAGGGACTCTCTTTTGTTCATCTTTCTGTCTCCCAGTAGCAGAGTCTCTGACACACACTGCACACTTGAAGACTGTTATTTTGATTTCTAAATTAATAATGAATGCAGAATATCTGAATCATATTTGACATTAGGACAATGTACATTAAATGGTGTACTATATCCACCTCCTGGAATGACCCTATTGATACCAAGAGTATTAAATGGTATTCTATGCATCATATATTGGGAAACTTCCAACACTAAATTTGTTTTAGAGGAAAATACATACTCAATATTGATAGAAGGCCTGTCAAGCATATTAATGGAACTGAAATTTTGAGCTGAAATTTCAAATATTCCACACTCATTATGAAATTTCGATAAAAATAACTAATAAATTGCAAGATTTTCGTGTCCCGCAGAATACCTGAGGGTCTTTATTTTGTGTATTTTAATCTTATTTCAAAACACCATTTTCACACTTACTGCACACAGTATTTTAGTACATATCAACTGTGTTGTCTCAACCCTTGTGGGTTCAGAGTCTTTTATTAAGATGAAAAGAAAAAGGAAGGGAGAAGGGGAGGTGGAAGGAGGAGGAGGAAGGGAGGAAAGGAAGGAAACTCAGGGAGAGAAGAAGGAAGGAAGGAGGGAAGGGAAGGGAAAAAAGAAGGGAGGATGGATGGATGGATGGATGGATGGATGGATGGATGGATGGATGAAAACTCATGGAAAGAAGCAGCATAACCCTGGTGTTCTTAGATAAAACAGGAACCTCAAAGGAAAGAAAACTGAGCTGTCCTTGTGAACTTAGGCCAAAAAGAAAAAGATGACAGACACTTAGAGAAGAGAGTGAGAAGATGGACAGGAATCTGTGTCAGCGTTTTAGAATGTTCTCCTAATCTGTTAAAACAAGTGTTGAAGAGTAGCAGCAGCATCCCAACTGACAGTATTGCTGAAGGAGAGAAGTGCATTGATGCTAGGGAGTTCATTTTCTACCCAGTTCCATTTTATGTCAGCGTTCAGGGATGGGGGACTGGTTCGCAGTCCTTTGGCCAGGCTCTGATGTGCCACCTGGGTTTTGCCAGATGTTCATCACAGGCTACTCGGTGGTGGCTGGAGCCACAGGAAGACTCCTCTTTGGCTATGACAGCTTTGGCAACGTGTGTGGCAAGAAGAACTACCCAGTAGAAGGGGCTCCTCTTTCAGGGCAGGACATGACCCTAAAAAAGTAAGTGTTCAAGTAAGTCTCCAAACTATAGAGGCCCTATATCGTATTTCAAATTTACTTTGTATAAATTAAGTCATTCTGAGCCTGGAAACTGTTCCCTCATTCAAAACTCTGTGAATTCATCTCATAAAAAGGGAGGCATGTGTGTGGTAGTAAGGACACAGGTTTTAGAATCAGCCAGTCCTAAAATCAAGTTCAGCTTCTGCTACTTTTCAGCTGTTTGACCTTGGTCAGAGCACTTACCCTTTCTGAGCTGAGTTTTCAACCTTTTAAGCATGGTTTATTATACTGACCTCACAAGGTTGCTTTAAGCATCCACTGAGACACAGCATGAGCTAAGGCTTATAAATGTTAGTTGTTACCATTATTATCATAATGTATGAGAATCATGTTACTAATTGTATGTTACCAAGTGTGCACCCTCCACAGTATTGTTCCAATGTGGAAATACCTGGATCCCAACTGGGAATGCTGGGGACCTCCCTCTCCCCAATGTGCACTCTCAGCCATGGCACTGTGGGGTCACATTTCTCCCCTCCAACTCCAACACAGAAACAAGAAGGGAAGGGAAGAGATAAGAGTCCCTTGAGGGGAGAGAAATCCCTGGCCATGATTTTCTAAGATGGAGACTAACTGCTTGTAATAATTTTGGGACTTGGTGACCAAAAGCAGCTCCTAGGAGAGAAATCTTGAGGGTCTGAATAGGTCCCAAGTGTAAGTTTGGCATCACCAAGTATGAATCTTGGACCAGGCCTCTTCTACCCCCGAGTGTTGCTCCTGAGGTGGGGTGCTTTGTACTTCTGGACGTACATTACCTGGAGGGCATTTCCCCTGAACTTGTGATGTCATTTGCAGAGACAGGAGGAGGAAGGCGCTGCCCAGATGTACCCATGCTCCTATGTCACATCAGATTCCTAATGCAGTACTGAGACATAATCATCCTACTTTGAAAAGTCTCTAATTCATTAACCTCCATAGCCAAAATGTAGAAGCAACCCAAGTGTCGATCAACATATGCATGGATAAACAAAATGTGGTGTATACATATTATGAGGTTATTATTCAGCTTTAAAAAGAATGGAGATTCTGACACATGCTCCAACATGGATGAACCTGGAGGATATTAGGCTAAATGAAATACGCCAGTCGCAAAAAGAAAAATATTTTATGATCCCGCTTACATGAGGTCCCTAGAGTAGTCACATTCATAGAGACAGAAAGTAGAAGGGTGGTTGCCAGGAGCTGGGATGGGGGGTGCAGTGGGGAGCTATTGTTTAATGGGTAAGGAGTTTCAGTTTTGCAGGATGAAAAGAGTTCTGTGAGTGGATGGTGGTGATGGTTGTACAACAATATAATCTTAGTGCCACTTAAAATGATTAAGGTGGTAAATTACGCACATTTTACCACAATTAAAAAGAAAACTTGTAATAAAATACATGTTTATCATATACCCAGGAAATCTGTCTCCCCATCTCCTGTTGTACCACCTCCCTTTCTCCCATCCTCAGTTGATGGGGGCAAAAAAGCTTCTGGGACCCCTCCTCCTGACCTTTCCCCTGAAGGGCCACCCTGCAGTGCTCTTCCTCTGGCATTCCTCTGATCCCAGCAACCCGGACAGTGTTGGGCATGGGTCTGGGAGCTGCCACTGCTAGCCCCACACATCACCCATTAATGACACTCGCCAGTTTTGTTTTTGTGCCCCACCTGCCCAGTGTCTGAGCAGCCACAGCAGGAGGTTTCTCATGAGTTTTCTGGCTCCAACTATGAGGCAGAGGGAGAGACAACCTCGGCCTCCTCCTTTTCCCTTCTCACTTCCCTGGGTTCAGCTAGTCTCTGAAGTATAGTCGAACACTTGCAGGTGCAAATAAGCTTTCTTGGATTTCATTGAACAGTCTGTGCACTGCCCTGATCTAGCAGTCCGTGGCAGTTCAGCCAGTCCTTTCCCATCGTCAGTGACTTCCTCAGATAACGCCCTACTGGCATCCCCCAGAAAAGGCTGACTCTGGCAAAGGGAAGTTTCGTTAACATTTGAGTGTGGTTCCCAAGCTGTGTGACTCTCTACGTGACCCCCAGTAGGTATAATACATGTTAAATAATGCTGAGATATTTGATTATAAAAGTTTGCATAGTTATTCCCACATTTGATAGCATGTGGATATTTTTTTTTTTTTTGAGCGCAGTGTCACTGGCCCTCATATGTGGGACCAAACCGGGGCCGCTGGCGTCCCAAGCCAGCACTTAACCACCGCGCCACTCGGCCGGCCCTAGCATGTGGATATTTTTTAAGTCCTGCAATTAACCCCAATGAGAAGACATGCTCTAAGACATTCTCCTTCTGCTTCCTCTGTCTCCTAGACACGTGTTCTTTATGAATTCCTGCAGTCTGGAAGTCAAGGATGGGAGGCTTGTTTCCACCACTCTCTGCGTATCCAGCTGTCCTGAAGAGCAGCTCCATACCCTGGAAGAGATCCAGCTCTTTGCAAAGAACAATGGTAGGCACTGAGAGACCAGTTCTTCTCCCCATGCTAGGAACCACGGTGGGGTAACCTGTGCAGACCTACAAGACACAGTTTACCCTGACTGGCTTTCTCTGGAAAGGTGGAAATTGTCATTTGGGGGCCTCTTCTTGTGTGGAAAAGACCATAAACATTATCTCTTGAGCTTGTTCAGTTTCATTCAAGATTATTTGGATTTACCTGGAACGCTAGCTGTTCTCTGCTCACTGCTGGGGAATGTAGAGTAAACGGCAGACATTTAGGGCCTGAAGGCAGGGTCAGACGGGTCAGAGAGCTCTGTGCACAAGGGCACATCCAGTCCTAGAGGGGCACCCCCAGGCTTCTTGTTGAATCGCCAACAAGTATATTCTTTCATTAACATGTTGGGGCTCAGGACTACCAGTGGGATAGTTGTAAGTTGTACCAAACATTTGTGTAACTGAAGTACTTTGTTCTGAGCCCACTTTTCAGATTTATGTAAAAGGATTAAACAATCAAAGGAAAATAAAAGAAATTGGAGGCAACCCGCTGCCTACTTTATCTGCCTGTGAAATAGGGTACCAGATTTTAAAAACATGTTTGCAAGGCTGGGTTGAAAATATCAAGCATGTACAATAAATAACCTTCCAATCATTTTAGTACCAATCATATAATGGTAATATAATTTTAGTTGTGATTTGGTGGTTTGAGAGAGAGAGTAAAAATGAGAGAACTACTTGACCTCAGGTGGTATGCTTATCCTTTTTGTCTCTAGGTCACCCATAGACCTATTTTCCAGATCTGAGTGGTTAATTCTGTCTACTAACCAGTTTTGTAAAGTGGCTATGGTTTCCTTACTGGATCCCCGGAAACATGGGCACAATATAGGAAAATGATACCATCTGTGCATCTTCTGCTTCCAGGGTCCTTCCTGTGTGTTTATAATTTGAATTCCGCCAACTACACCCAGAATCCACATGCAGATTCTTTGTGCCCCAGGCTACCAGTTCCTCCAAGGTAAAAACTTCCATACATTTTCCCTTATCTATCAACAAAAGCGACTGGGTACTTGGTGCATATCTGTTACCCTTCTAGATATTGTGGGAAGCACAAAGCAGATAGCGGGTAGAGCCCCTGCCTGCAGGGTGCTGGCAATCTACAGGGAACCAGGAATAACCAAGGAAGGACTATACGCAGCATACAATGGACAATGGGTTAGGAACCAGGCTAAATAAGGAGAAAACCGAACAAACAATAAAGATAAAGGTAGTCCTAGACAACACTAGAGCTAGCAGAAGTAACATATGAATTGTTGCTGAGTGGTTTTATGAAGTAGTTTGTGTGCATTTTTTCTACTCCTACTATTAGTTACTAAGTAGAAATTGTTGGCTTTTGCTTTTTTTTTTATTACAATCAGACATTGTTATTTTTTATTTTTTTAAAGATTTTATTGGAGAATTGGGGAGGGGAACAGCATTGAGGAATCGGGGAAGGGGAACAGACAAGGTGCTGACTTTTTGTTCTTCAGTCTAGTTGCGGAGGACGTTGCTTCACTGGCCCATGTTGGTATCGTCATTGCGCTTTTCCTGGATGAGGCAGATTGGTCGCCAGCCTCTGGATGGTCACTCACCGTGGCTATTGGCAGCTCATGCTGGCTGCCAGCCGCTCATGCTGGCTGCCAGCCACTCACTGTAGCCTATGGCAGCCCACTGCAGCAGGAGCTGCAGCCCACACCATCGCCAGGGCTCGCACAGCCCAGCTCCAGGTGGAGCTGTTGTTAGCTGTAGAGGGCAGTGTCACTGGCCCTCATATGTGGGATCCGAACCAGGGATGCTGGCATCCCAAAACCAGCTCTTAACCAATGCGCCACTCAGCAGGCCCACATTGTTAGTTTTTAAAGCTCTAGGTTTCTCCATGAGAAACAGACCTGCAAGGCCTAGGGGCCACCACACCTTTCTTCCCAATGAGAACAGAAAACAGGTCCTTCTCAAGAAGACCACTGTGTGAACTCCTTTTAGGGTCTTATCCCCATCAACTAGAGCAGGACCTGGTATACAGGCGGCACCTTATAAATATTCATAGATAAAGCTATAATGATGAAGCAGTAGTTGCATTGCCATGGTAAATGGCTCACGTTTGGGCCAATGAGAAAGCTAAGGGGAAAAATGCAATTAATAATCATTGCCACTGTCAGCATGCTGAGATGTACTGAAGGAGGACTTGGGTTTATTTTGTATTACCATTCTTTTGAAAATTGTAAATATGTTTAAATGAATGAGACTTCTGTGCAAAATCCCTGAGAAATAATAATTTAAGTGGTACAAGGTATTGTGCCAACTGTCTAGTACAGTGTTTATCAAACTCTTGGCTAGGACTCACAGTAAGAAATTTATTAATTTCATCAGAACCCCAGTATGTACATTCCCTTCACACATACTTATGTATATGGAACAGAAAGGGAAGTCTGAAAAAACAAGATTTCCCCTTACTACATATGACTCACTCTAATATTTCCTAATCTATTTTACTTTATTTAAAAAGTAATCTATTTTATAGTCTTCTAATGGGTTGCAAGTGAAGTTTGAAACTGCTGATCTAGCAGGTGCTAAAAAGGTACCTTGAGTAGGTTGTAAATGAGTAGGAGGAAGAATATAGTTAACCATCCTTGTGACATTCTTTTCTAAAATAAATATTTTGTGCTATAAGCAGTTGAAAGTGAAGAGAATTATTTGCAGAGGTGAGTACCCATTGCATTTTTTTATAATATTTTAAAAATTCTGGGTCATGTCAGATATCATAAAAATATCTCAATGAAACAAACTGAACCCAGGAAAATAAACTACAATAGTTTAATAGTTTGAAGGGAAATTGTTTAAAGAGGGAAGGATTTTTTTTTTTTTTTTTTAGCTGAGCCATCCTGTTACCTGTTGGCAGCTCAGCGGCAGCTCAGCTCGGGCTGGGCATTGGACTGCTGTTGCTCAGAGCTCAGCTCACACTCTTGAGTGAGCTTTCAACCAACTGAGCCACACTCTTGAGTGAGCTCTCAACCAACTGAGCCACTTGGCTGGCCTGGATTTTTTGTTTGTTTGTTTGTTTGTTTTTTAAGATTTTATTGGGGAATTGGGGGAGGGGAACAGACAAGTTGCTGTCTTTTTGTTCTTCAGTCTAGTTGCGGAGGATGTTGCTTCACTGTTGGTATCCTCATTGCGCTCTTCCCGGATGAGGCAGATCGGTCGCCGGCCTCTGGATGTCGCTCACCGCGGCTATTGGCAGCTTGCGCTGGCTGCCAGCCGCTCACGCTGGCTGCGGGCCACTCACTGTAGCCTATGGCAGCCCACTGCAGCAGGGGCTGCAGCCTACTCCATCACCTGGGCTCGCACAGCCCAGCTCCAGGTAGAGCTGTTGTTAGCTGTAGAGGGCAGTGTCACTGGCCCTCATATGTGGGAACCTGGGCCGCTGGCATCCCAAAACCAGCGCTTAACCAATGTGCCACTCGGCCAGCCCCTGGATATATATTTATTTATTTATTTTTTTAACTTTATGCCCTTTAACCCTCAACTCCCCATAACCCCCTCCCCCCAGCCCCTGGCCACCACCATTCTAGTTTCTGCTTCTATGAGACTATTTTATTTTTTCTAATTACATTTATTGAAACAGCCCCTATAAAGCAGGTCAAATTTCCTTGATATCTGGGAAAATCAATATTCCCGAATTTTCCACTACCGCCAGAGCTAACTCACTCCTATGCTACCAAGACAAACTAAATGGTTTCAATTGCAGGGGAGAAAGAGGCATTTGTGGAAATATACTAGGAATCTAATGCACAGCATACTGAAACAAGATGAAGGCCCATGAGAAATATAGTACATTAAAAACATTAGTAAATTCCTTAACATTTTGTGTATACCTTACAAAAGGCTATCATATGGTACCTCCCACAGCCCAATGTGTGATATTACCATCATCCTCATTCTGCAGGTGGACTGGGGTCCCAGGTCTGCCAATAACTAGCTCATACTCTTGAAGGAGTCTCGGCTGTTTAGTGCAGGGCCAGGCCTCACACCCTGGTCATTTTATCTGGCTCTTCTCTCATTAATCAGGATTAGAGACACTCATTTGATACATGGCAAATAAATTCTGGGGGAAATAGAAGCCAAGCACCTTTGAGCATATTTTGATTCTAATTCACAACTTGATTTATTTTTTTTTTGATACATACTCTTTAATACATAAGTATCCATATTAATTTTGCAGTGTTCCTATGTGATATGTATTTTAATGTACATAAATTATATTGCACATTTTTCTTAATGCTCTATGTTTTATAGATCTGTACATGTGAATGAGGGTTAGGGGGATCATGAGGGTTGCAGTCAGTGCCCTTCCCAGATCTGCTTTACCAGGCGTAGTGGCCTGACTCCCAGCTGTTGTGTGTATTGGCTGAAAGCCACTCACAGCTGCCGCCTTCTCTAAAGAACTGCCCTTGGTCAAACAGAAGCCAACTAGTCAGGGAGACTTACCCCTTCCTGCCACCCCAACCCCTAGAATGTGGCCAATGACTGACAGATATAGAGGTACAAGTGCCCCAGAGCTCCCATTGGGGTCAGGCTAAAGTGAGTCTGTAGCTGAGAACCCCTCCTGACTATTCCTTTTATTTCTTTACCCTTTTCTTTCTCATTCCCTTCCTCCTAAGAACACTGTGCCCCAGAATCACTTAAACAAGAATCCCCATCTCTGGCCAGCCAAGTGGCGCGGTGGTTGAGAGCTGGTTTGGGAAGCCAGCGGCCCGGGTTTGGATCCCACATATGAGGGCCAGTGACACTGCCCTCTTAAAAACAAAAACAAAAAAGAATCCCCATCTCAGGCTCTACTTTTAGGGAACCTGACCTATGATGGTGACTGCACTTTATCATCTAAACTGGTACCACCACCATTCTGTTCTCTGCTTCTATGAGATTGACCATGTTAGATTCCACATGTAAGTGAAATCATGTAGTATTTGTGTTTGAGAAGGATTTTTTAAAGAACGCTCTTTGTAACTGTGCCTGCAGAAGGACTTGAAAGAGAATGGAATTTTTCAGGTTGTAACTTAACCTGAGTTGAATCAATTCTCCTCTTCCTATAAATGGGATGGCAACTGCAACTCCATTTAAACTTGATATTTATGATGATAACAGCAAGCACTTACTGAGCTTGTGATATTTGTCAGATACTTTTCTAAGCTCTTGATGTGTATTAATTTATTTGGACCTCACAAAGCCTCTGTGCTGTAGGTTTGTTTTCATCCTTATTTTATAGCTGAGAAAAGTGATGCCGAGACGGGTTAAGAGTGTGGAATTGCTGGCATTCAAACTCAAACGGCATCCACATTTATTTCTATAACCCAAAACAAACAGTCAAGGCTACATGGGTTTTATTTTGTCTGGCAAATGGTTCCCATGGGCTCACACCAAAGTGTGTGTGTGGGGTCCCCTACCATGTGTCCTGGGGTCACCATCTCTCTACCTCTTAAGCCAGTCCTGGTCTTTTCACCGCTTAAATGCAGACCGCTCTAACTTTTCAAGTGAAGACAAAACTGCTTATTGACCAGTCTCTCTTGGATGGATTTAAGTAGATAGAAATAGCCTTGAGGGCTCCATTTCCTTTTCCTACACAAGCAAGTGTTTGTTTTAAGATAGAAATGATCATATTTATCATGGAAGAGCCGGGCCAAGAGCGAATAGCTTGAAAACATGAGAAGTGTGGCTATAGGGCCAAAGTACATTTTCTAAATACCTCTTTTTGACTAAACTAATTGTTTCTTCTTCCTCTGTTGATCACATGAGGTGTAACATGCCCTTTTAGAGCAATGGCTGAATATCAAGGTTTGTTACTAGGTAGGTAGGAGCTTTTAAGAGCAGTGAAAAAATACTGCAGAAGATAACATGCAAGCAGATCTTTTTCCATCTGGTGCTCAATGTAATACTGTATTTTGAGTCCCCTGTGTATTTAAAATCTGAAAGGCTTAGGTTTTTCCCTCCAGTAAATCACATTCTAGCCCCCCACACAGGTGCCCATGCATGTCACTGCATTGTTTGCTTGGATGAATTCCAACAGAATCATCTAAATATACAGTCCGCTTTTCAAATTACTTCCTGCAAATGTGAGTGGCTTTGCTGGTAGGGAAAGGAAAGGCGTAAGTGGGGAAGAAACCATAGCTGGTGGCCAAAAGACACATCCCCGTCCTAGCTAATGAAGTACTTTGTGGGTCAAGTAGTTAGCCACCCACCAGGGATGACCTACACTTTATATGCCTCTCTTCACTCTCAGGGCTAATGATCATTCTTTATCAGCACTGAGCTATTAAATGCCTAAATAGTTAACAGACCATGTTGACAAAATTAAAGTCTTATGGAGAATTGTATTTAGGGGAAAACAAATAAAATGACATTAAATCTATATTAGACATATCTATATCAGACTTTATTTTTCAGAAATACTAAATGAAATTTTAGAAAACGTTTTCAAAACAATTCAGATTTGTTGGTGATAAGACTGTTTGTAATAGAAAAGAAAATGAAATTAAAGTTTTAAAAATTGGAAGGAAAGAGGTAAAATTACTCCAGGTGGTAAGAAAATTAACTGGAAAACTACAAATGATAAGAGAACTTAGGTGTCAGAGAATAGGATAAATATACTGAAATCTGTAGCATTCATATATTTTTTAAAAAACTCCTTTTACCACAGCAAGAAAAAAAAATATATACAAAAACAAAAGTCCCTAGAAAGAAATTTAATAACAAATGAATAAGAACCACAGAAAGAAAACTTCAGTAGACTTCTGAGGCACAAAGAAAAGTTGAACAAATGGAAAGACAGTCTGGGTTTTTGATAGTACAATTCAGCATTATAAAGATGTCATTTCTCATAAAGTTGAGATATAAATTTATCATGATTGCAGTAAAAATAACAACAGGATTTTTTTCAGAAATTAGATAAGCTGATTTGAAAGTTTGTAGTGAAAATTAAAAATGAAAAACAAGAATGGCCAAGAAAAATCTGAAAAAGAAAAACAATGTAGGGGACTAGCCCTTCCAGTTCTTTAAACAGCATACTATAGTACTGAAAGCCATGGGAGAATTATTTTATAACCTGAAAGTAAGGCAGCCTTCTTACTATGATGTAAAACTCAGAAAACATAAAAGAAAACATTGAAAAATTTGGCTGCATTAAAAACAAACATTTCTGCATGACAAAAAACACTAGAGACAAAATTAACAGGCAAATCAATTGCAATTTGTATAAAAAAGATTACTTTCTAATTTATAAGAGGTCTTACTAATCAGCTTTTCATAGACAAATTTCTCAATATAAAAATTAGGGAAGGATATACATTGATGCTTCACAGAAAAAAACATAATGTTTTTAAAACATACAAAAAGAGGCTGGACTTCCCTCAAGTAGGGGAGGTTCCATTTAAGACTCCTTTACCTGGAAGACTGGGAACATCTCTGGAAGGTTTGCAAATGCATTGTTTTGGCAAGGGTGTGGGGAAATAGGCAGTGAGGGCAATTCATCAATATTCATCAGTGATGAATGTGCACAGCTTTTAATCAAGCATTTCTACTTCTAGAAATTTAATCTACGGGTATCCTTATACCAATATGGAAGGACATTTGTGCAAGTTTATTCACTGCAATGTTTGTAATAGCAAAAGACTGAAAACAATGGCTACCAGTGGAGAGCTGCTTAAGTAAACTATGGTATATCATTTAACACTATTTAGCTCTTTTTAAAATAAGAGACTAGCAAGCTGGGAATAACTCAGAACTTTCTCAGTTGGAAAAAGATCATCTATGAGAAATCTGCAATTAATCTATACTTAATGGTGAACTATTGATCCACCTAAGGATATCTGCTCTTACCACTTTCACTCAACACTGTAAGGGAATGCCAATAAAGTAAGGAAAAGGAAAAGAAAGGAAGCAATGAAACCATCTTTATTTACAGGTGGCCTAATTATTTACATAGATAATCCGAAAGTTACTTAATCTCTCTGTGTAAAACAGTAAAGCTAAATTTCAACATATCAGTTTTATAAAGCAGGTTATGGTGATTTAGCAGCACACAGGAAAGCAAGAAAATGTGTCACACTTATACCAAATTAAGGATGTTGAGTTATGTTACCAATGTATACAACTTCAATTTTGTTTAACACTATCTGCCAAAATAAGCTTTATTCCCTATAACTTAATATATATATCATTATGTACAGTTAATTCCACTGTTTTGGCTGTAATAAAATTGTTTTTGAAATAAAAAAAGAAAATGCAAAGGAATTTTTAAGGTAACTAAGTGCACTTCACAAAATTGCAAGATATGAGGTCAAAATGGATTTCTATATAGCAGCAAACAGTTAGGAAATAAATTTTTTAAGTCTCTCTTCAGCAGCATCAAAATATAGAATACTTAGGAATAATTTTTTTTTTTTAGGAATAAATTTAACAGAAAGCATGGACAACCTCAGCTGAAAACTTAAAGCCATTGCTGAGAGACTCTTAACACCTCAATTAGTAGAGAAATATTCCTTATTCACGAATTGAAAGTTGTTAATATTGTTAGAATGTCACTTCTTCCCAAATTGTTCTACAGGGGCAACAGAATCCTCCTAATATAATTTTTGTAGAAATTGACAAATTTCTTCTCAACAATACAGAAAAGCTAAGATCTAGGGTCACAAAAAATCTTGAAGAAGAACAAAGTTAGAGGGCTCACACCATCTGATTTCAAGACTTATTATAAAGCTACAGTGATTGAAGACGGTGTGGTGTTGGAATGAGGAGAGATAAATAAATAAATGGATCTGGATAGAGAGTCCAGAAATGGAATTACATATATGTAGTCAATGATTTTTAATAAAAGTACCAAAGCAATTTCATGGGGAAAAGAAGTGTTTTCCACAAATGATATGGGAAAAAAATGACTTTCTATGAGGACTGTTGCCTCATAAACAAAAATTAATTTGAGGTAAATCTTAGACCTAAATGTAAGAAATGGGATTCTTGTGCTGGCGTTCCTAGTTTGTGTCTAAGAAGAGCCAAGGCATGCAAGTCAGCAGGTTGCTCTCCAAGTTCAGGTGTCTGGTTTCTAGGCGTGCCCATAATCATTTTCGTTTCAGAACATCAGCTAGTCACTGTAGCAGCACAGTTGGCTGGCTTTCTAAGAGGTACTTTGCACACAGGGTGATAAACCTTTTTTTATTACTGCATATCTTATGTTTTCTTGGTTGTTGAGAATTTTAAATAAACATCTTTTTTAAAGATAACTAATTAAACCTCTACCATTCCATCTTTTATTTTTAGCAAGTCTTTTCCCTTGTTTAATCGATGCATCCCTCAAACACCGGAGTGCTATTCTCTGTTTGCATCTGTTTTAGTAAACGATGTTGACACCCTCCATCAAATTCTAAGTGGAATAATGTCAGGAAGAGACACAATCCTTGGCCTGTGTTTCCTCTCATTAGGTAATTTTCAGTTAATTTTATTTCATGTTGATTTATGGATTGCTAGTTTCTTGCACTTATGTATATTGTACAATGAAAATTAACCTCTTGACTTAAATATAAAACTTCACTTTGTGTATTTTCTTTACAGATATATTTTCAGTGTTTCAGGTATAAGAGAGAGAGGGGATCATATAATTGGGGGAAGACTAGCTGGTTTTCTGCCAACAGGCTCATGAGGTGGGGGTTCCTTAATATACCAACCATGTTCTAGTACCTGGGCCTAAGCTCTGCATCAAGACAGATGTGCAAAGCAGATTGCCAGTTTGTGAATTGACCATGAAGAGTACAGCTGTCAGAGGGACCAGAAACACATGTCTTCTGGCCTTCCTGTAGGCAAGCCAGGTCAGAAGGCCACTTAGTGAACAGCGGAATGAGTTGTGCATCCAGGTCAAATAGCCTCAGACAGCAATGGCACAATGTGTCCAACTTTTCCAAGGAACATTCCTGCTTTGGGTTGTGGGCAGGTCAAGGCCATGAGCCAGGACATGCCTCTTCCAGGCTCTTGTGGAAACAGCTACCCACTTCTTAACCCTTTGACTTCCCATTGTCTATGTTTCAGCCTGATGAGCCCCTTTAAGAGTTGACTTTCTCTTTGAACAAGGTGATACACTCTGCTGCTGTGGGCAATAGTACTGGCCCATTATCTATCCCCTTCCACACTGGCTGCCTCCCAGCCTCTGGGTTGAAAGAAACACTTTGGTCAGATACGAATATGATTTTGCCAGTTTAAAAATTGAGTTTTCCATAATTTCAGTACCAAAAGGTTAATAATTTCTGAATGCTTGGGATGCTTAACTAGTCACCAGAGGTCTTATGACGCAAATGGGCTAGGCATTGTACTTACTCTTAAGTCATTCAAACCTTAGCAGAATCCTATTGCCATTTGCAAGAGAGGAAGCCTGAGGCTTAAAGAGGCTAAGTGACGTGGCCAAGGTCACACATCTAGCAGAGAAGGTGGCAGAGGTGAGACTCAACTCAGATCTCATTCCAAACCCATGTTCTGAACCACTGCATTGAAACAGTTATATGTAAGCCTGATGTTTCCCTCAGGAAAACAAAGTAAACTAGTATTTATAAATTCAGTATAATACTTAGAATAAATTTATAAGCTTAAGAACCCAAATATTGGAAAAGAACATGCAGATTTTTTATATAGATTACCATATATTAGAATCTTAGATTTTTCATTTTTAAAGGCATTAACCTTTTCTATTTAATAAGAATATCTGATAACACTTAAAGTGAGAGTGTTATATAAGCCCAGTAAGAAGTCAAGAGTTAACTATGACAAAAAATTTTAAATGGTTCATTGGACTTGAAAGAAAAAAATGTTTCGGGTATTTGGGAATAATACCTGCTTATAATTAAAAAAAAAAAAATTCGAGAAGAATGCTTGCACTTTCAGAAGCTGGTTACATTACAGTAGCCCCTGAACTCATCTATGCTTCAGCCCTCACTCTTCTAAAGAGTTTAGTCATTATCACCTTCGCACATTGGTTGTTGTAGTTTCTATGGTTTGCTTAACTTTTCAGGCTTGTCTTTGGCCATGGTGTTTACTTTCCGACTCATCACCACCCTCCTGGTTCACACTTTCATCGCATTGGTTATTTTGGGATTGTTGTGTAAGTATTTCCACTTGATTTATTTCTTTTTGATTAATAGAAAAGCCTTTCTGTTAAGTACAGAACTTAAAAGTTGCCATTTTTGTGCTAAAAGGGATTTTAGAGAGTCTTTTCATCTAACCCTACCAGGTTACATATGAGAAGACAGGCCCAGGGAGGGCAAGGGGAATAGCTTATGTCTCACAGATGATGGCAATGTTAACGCTCGGTCCCTTGCGTCTTCTACACTATGCCCTCTGAGATGAGCCTGCCATTTGAGTGACCTGCTAGCCATACAATTAAAAGACAAATCCAATGCCTTTTAGAAGCCTCTTAAAGGTTTTCTTCTGAATTTGCACATCTCCCATTGGCATGTGGGTGCCCACATTGTCATGTAAAGGCTATGCTCCATCTGAAAAGATGGAGGCCCTGAGCTAGGGCAGAGCCCTGGAGAACCTCTCCTGTGCCCACTGTTTCCCTATTTATTGCTGGATTTGGGGCCCATCCAAGAAATGTGGGGGTCCAAGAGGCAGGGGCATGGAGGAGGCTCAAGGCAACGGCTTTTTGCTAACTGGCCTGGGGTATTTGAGTTTTTAGTCATTGGTACAGCCACAGTGTTTCATTCCCCCATTAATCAGCCACTTGGAGCGTCACAGCTCACAGGTACACAGCATGCCTGGGCTAGAGGACATGCACTGTAGTTGGTGAGAGATGCTTCCCCATCTACAACTAGTAAAGACAACTGTGACCTTCCCGGTCACTGTGGCTGTAGCGCAGGTGGCAGTGCCTGAATGCAGAGCATTTGCAGTTTAAGGTAGCTGCCCATTTTTGTAGGAGCTGACTCCATATCCAGGCTCTTGCAGGAGTTGTCACCAGCAGAGCTCGCTTGGAAGTTTTAGACTTTGGACTCTAATGTTATTCCTCTCACCATCCTGTTGGTGCAGTTTCCATACTGCTCAAACCCAGAGCCAACAGTGGGCTGGGCTGACAGGACACACCTGGATTCTGGGGTCACCCCACTGTGTCTCCCAAAGATAGGAATCCACCCCAGTTCTGGGGTGGAGGGTAGGGGTTAGGGGCTGCCCTGGCCCTGTCTAGCTCCTTCAGAGAGTCCATCTTGCTGTAAAGCCTAGGGATTTGGGACGTACTGCTTGAGCCTGGCAGCCCCGGTGTGTGGCCCACATGTTGGGATGGAGGGTGGCAGGGTGGTTACCTGATGGCAGGTGCTGAGCCCCACAGTGTTTTGCTTTCCAGTTGTCTGCGGTGTCTTATGGTGGCTGTATTATGACTACACCAATGACTTCAGCATAGCATTGGACACAGAAAGGGAAAATATGACGTGCTTGCTGGGGTTTGCTATTGTATCTACAGTTCTCACGGTAAGAAACGTGCTTCCAGTAGGAGGTCAAGTAGCCTGCCAGAACTCGGAAATCCAAATAATTGAATTTTAACCAGAAAGAGCTCAAATATGTTTTTCTTTTGCCTCAGAGTGTGTATCCATATTTATGTAGTGAATGGACACACATAGTTTACATTTTATTTGAGATCCCTTCATAGAGATACATCAAAACCTTCAAAAAAATAAGAAAAAATGTCTTCCTTCTTTCCAAGTCATTTCTACCATCTTTCAGAGTTTGATTTGTTACCTGTGTTATGCTTGAGGTCAGGAGAACCATTTTCACCTCCAAGTGGCTGTAAGATGGACACTGTAAGGTGGGTGGGGGGCAGACTTAAAACAGTCCCTGTTTCCTGTTTGTGGGGATGGATGCTCTCTCCTGGGTGTAACAGCTCGCACTGCCCTTGAGCACAGAGAGCCCTTTGTTTCTAAACCTGCTGGCTGCTGGGTTATTTTGGTGTCCAGAGAACCTGCCGTCTCCTCGGTGAACTCTCTGGTTGAAAACAGGCCAACAGAGTGTTGTTGAGGCAGCAGATATGGCTGTTGGGGGAGGGTGGTTGGTCACTCGCCAGGTGGTATTAGAAGTGCTGAAATCACGGGGTCCCTGGAGAGGGTCTGGAAGTGAATTCAGGGGACCCACGATCATCTTTGCTAGTGTTGCTTACTGTTTTTTGGAGGAGCACTAGCCAGGAGTTTCCTCAAGCCCATTCAATCTTTCATCGAGCAGACTCCTTCACAACTCAGGTCTCTCTTCTAAGGAAACCTTCAGCTCCCATGTGTAGTACATTCTTCACATTTTCTCCATTCTAGTGAGTTTAGGTCTGTGTTCTTCACATAAACTATGCTCAGGGAGCAAGTGTGTGATGAAGTAAAGCTCTGGATTTGTAGTTGTACCAGCCTGTAGCTGAGCCAGGGCCTGTGAGGGAGGCTGGGGAAAAGGGGCACCCGGCACCCCAGGTCAAGTGCTGGGGCTGCTGGGCATCCGGGGAGGAATAGGGCTGGGAGTTGGGGAGAGAGCACCCTTCCTCTCTGAGCCCTCAGTAGTGCTTCCTTTGTCTTCACACACTGAACCTTTAATGGCCACCCAGTTGCCAGGGTCAGAGGTGAATTTTCCTCCTCACCATGTGTCAGGTGAGAGACAGGGGAGGCTGTGAGAGCAGAGAGAGGCTGTTTTTACCTGTGTCTATGAGGATCATCCCAGGGCTGGTACAGAGGATAGAATTGAACCAGAGCTCACACACACTCTTTTGGCACATATGTCGCTGGATGAACTTATAAGACCCCTAGATTGTTCATTGTCATCACCATTTACTGAGCCCTGCTGTGCACCTAGCCCTGCACTAAGCAATGGAACCAGCAAGACCCAGCACACAGATAGCACATGTCCCGTGATAAGGTGGATTACAAAGCAAGGAATGCTGTGATATGGTGCAGAGCAAAAGATCCTGGCCTTTGCAGTCTTGAGTCTACATTCAAATCCACACCCCAATCTGTCACCTTGGAGATGATTGGCCTCCTAGGCCTCAGTCTCCTCATCTGTCAAATGGGAAGCTTGCCCACAGGGGTGTGCCTTCCCTCCTCTCAAGGGGCCATCCACCATAGAAACTTGAATTTCCACCAGAGAGTGCCCCTTCCCCCTACCCCCCCAGTGCTTGCTGGCTTGAGACCAGAAGCTGGGGAGCTGGGCAGGCTGTGGAGCAAGAGGACAGCCATGCCCAGGGAAACCACTGCCTGCCAACTTCCCGCTGCTAGCCCAGTATGGGCTCCGCAGACTCCTGCACTAGGTGAGGGAAGAAGGACAGGGAGAGAGCCAGGTTATGTCCCCTAGTTAGGCACCACTGCCTGTCCCCAGCACTCTGTGGTCTCCAAGGAGAAAGAGATGTCAGCTCTTCTCCCTCACTCCCTGCTCCTTGCTCCTGCTTTCCCAGACAAGGGAAAGAGAGGGGAAAACCCACATTTGCAAGAGAGGAATAGAAGCAGAAGGAAGGTCACCTCCCTAACCCTCATCCCTTCATTCTCAGCTTGGAGCCCCCATCTCTCTCTTCTCTCCCCATGCCCTCCCCACCTGTTGGAGCCCAGCAGAGACCCTGGGAGTCTCACCTAATGTCCTGAATCCTGGGGAGATCCTCATCTGCTACCAAGACCACTTGGGTGGGGATGTCTTCTGAGTTCCCAGAAGCTGCCTTGCAAATCAATGTGAAAATGTTGTTCTGGGAAGATGGAGGCTGCTATGAAGAGTATTGAAATAGCTTCAATATAACTGCTAGGGGTAATGAAGATCGCTGGGTAAATGGCATTAAAGCTTCCCTCTGGGCTTCAGCCTAGGAGCACAGGCTGAAATGCAGCACTTTGCAACTTCGAGCCCAGAAGAGTAAAGCTGAGGCTTGGCCCCTTTGGCAAGTCCCCTCCTTGAAGAAACTCGCCAGTTCACAGAGAGAGATGGCAGTGACCGGGCCAGGATGTGGGGGCAAAGGTGGTCTGTTTCTTTAATATGATATTTATATGCAGGGAGCCAAGGCCAGGAGAGAAGTCCCCAAGGGTTAAGGCGTCATCACTGTCTTCCCTCATGCTTGTGTTCCCTGCCTTTTGCATCCTTCAGCACCCCCCGAGTATCTCAGGTATTGAGAGGGGGAGGACGAATAGAAGACTGTTCCCTGACCCTGGAGGACCTGTTCTTCTTTTCTTCGCATTTTCTCTTGCTCTCTAACGAGACTGCAGACTCCTCTAGGGCAGGAATTACATCCTGTTCGCTGTTACAGCTGCAGAATCCAGCCTGGGGACCAGTACGTAGTAGATGTTCAGTGATAATAAAAGTTGTGAGTACCTATCTTCAAAGGGCTGTTTTTTGAGATATCTGTAAAATATTAGGGTTTGTTTTATGCTCTTCTCAGTTCTTCACGATTTTATCCCTTTCTCACCAGGCAGTGCTGCTTGTCTTGATTTTTGTCCTGAGAAAGAGAATGAAATTGGCAATTGAACTTCTCTGGGTCACAAATAAAGCCATCAGCAGCTCTCCCTTCCTGCTGTTCCAGCCACTGTGGACGTTTGCAATCCTCATCTTCTTTTGGGTCCTCTGGGTGGCTGTGCTCCTGAGCCTGGGGACTGCAGGTAAGGGCAGTGGGTGTGGGTCCCATCACCTGGGAGTCGGGATCAGAAGCCCTCACCATTTTGGCACCATCAGCTGACTTTTGTAGGGACCAAACTTCTTGTGGAACTAGAGATGTCTGATGACAACAGGGATGGTGCTTGGGGCTCGGTCATGATGGAAATCAGGAAAATTATTTTTCCTCTTTCGTGTTGGCCTTAAATATACTGGATTTGTGTTTCATGAGAGAATAAATTCAGTAAGGACTGAAAGAGCTTTAGGAAAAAGTGACAATATTTTTCAGTAAGGACTGAAAGAACTTTAGGAAAAAGTGACAATATTTTAAAAAATATTTATAAAATATAAATATTTTATAGAAAGAATCTTATCAAATGTCTCTTTTGGATTTAAGTTTTATCCAAGGTAATTTACCAACTCCTATCAAATCAGCAGGTGATAAAGAAGAACCCTGGAAAGGTCCTAATAAACTGTTGTTGTGCTCAGCAGAGCGAGCTTACGTTAAAGCAATCCCAGACCAAAGTTCCTTTGGTGCTGAGAAGATGGTGCTGTGTCCTCCATCTTACTGTCATATCCATACCGTGGGCTTCCACCGGACAGACCTCAGAATCAGCTATGGTGCTTTATTAAAACACAGGTGCCTGGGCCCCACCCTCAGAGATTCTCATTCTCTTGGTTTGAGGTAGGACTAAGTATTTCTATACTTTCAAAGTCACATTCTATAGCTGTGTTATTCAGAGTGCTGTCTCAAACCAGAGAAGGAGCTTAGGCCAGAATGTATATCACTCATTGCTTCCTCGTTGTGCAAAAAAATGTCAGCAGAAAGAAAAAGTGGGCTTAGTGATACAGTTGATGTACATTCCAGCACAAGCACCTTATCTCACTGCAGGCTGGGAACCACGGTGTGAGAACAGGCAGCCAGTCTGTGGACCACACTTTGAGTGGCACTGCTCTAGATCTTCTCTAACTCCTCTGTTTGATTTGGTTTAGGCCCAGATTCACACTCTAATGTGAATACAAAAGAGTAAGGTGCTTTCTGAGACTGTCACCAGGCCATTAAGAACCATAGCAGACATCAAATCAACAAGGCTAATGTGATTCCTTAGTGATTTATCAAGTTTAGCTCCAGTCATATGTGAGAACAACTGCTATGTTGAGGGTTTTTAGTGAACTGGGTTCTCTTCCCTCTCCTCTGGAGTAAACTGACCCCTCAGAGATACTCCAAGATGGTCAGCAGGCTCCCTGCAAGACACAGCCCTTAGAAGCCCATATTTCCAGCTTCAGAGATACTATAAGGGCAATCTCTTCTGTCGGGGGTCTCTGGAAGCTTGCCGAAGGCCTGCAGTGAACTTGCGATAATTATCCAGGAGGGAACACTGGTCAAATAAGTACAGGACTGTAATCAATCAGGATGAGATTTGTCTGAGAGTGATAGAAAACTTAAAACAGTAGCTTAAACAAAATATAAGGTAATTTGTCTCTCACATAAATGAAATCCATAAGGAGACCTCATGCCAGCATAGTCCTCCAGAGGTCAAGGGCCCAGGTACCTTCTCTCTTGTTCCACAGCCTCTACCACTTTACCTCATAGCTGAAATGGACACTTGGGCTCCAACAAGCAGGTCTTATCCAGCCTTTAGGAAAGTGGCAGAGGAAGATGAACATATTCTTCCCTCCCTTACCCCACCCAGAAGTCATGACAGCACTTACAGCCCATTGGCCAGGGCGTGGCACCCACCCACTGTCCCTATGGGATGCAAGAAGTTGTCTCTGTGGCTAAACCTCTATGCTTTGGAGCAGGACACATTCCTTCGTTCATTCTTTAATTCACAAATGTTAGGGGAGCATTGTGGGGATGAGGCCCTGAGCAAGGCACCAGGAAACAGTGGTGATCCCTCACCACAGCACAGAGTCGAGCAGAGCAGACCGACAAAAGGTTGATGAACATCAGGATAGGAGAAATTCGGGGAGCCATGAGAGCACCAGAACAAGTTAGAGAAGGCTTCTCAGAGGATGGGCTGGAAATTGCCAGGTCAGGAAATACAGAGGCAAAAGGGGATTCAGGAGGGTCAGGACCAAACACAGAGGACAAGGAGAGAGCCAGTCCTGAGAATTGGGGGTGCAGTCAGAGAGGAATAGGCCTCAAGACTGACTTGGGGGTGAGTTGCCCCTCTAGTTCCCCCTCTTAGGTCCAAGTTGGGTGCAGGGCACAGGGTGCATTAAATAGCCTCCCCCAGGACTGAGAGCAAGGGAGGCAGGGAGACGTTAGGCTACTATGTGGGGCCGAAAGTAGCACATCTTTCTAGAGCCACCTCGGGGGTTATGTATTGAAATATGGCAATTCTCTGTCAATGGAAGGAGCAAAATGAGCAAGAATGAGAGGAATAGAGGGGCAGAAGAGAAAAGTGGCTGACAGGACTAACATCAGTATCAATGAGCACACTGATTTTACACTTTACAGAAGAGATCTTACACTTCACACAGTGACTACCTTTCTGTCTCCCTGGGGTTGGGATTATAAAAACCAGAGTGGCGTCCGCTCAGGCCACCTGAGTCTCTAATCACCTGTGGGCTGACCCTGGTGCACAGAACTCCCTTTGTCTTCAAAGGTCTTTTTACCCATGCCAGAGCAACTGCTCGGGCCTGGGCAGGTCAGCAGCTGCATCCCTTTGTTTCATGTCGTTTTATCTCAGGAGATGCCCCAGCTATGCTTAGAGAGCCTGTGAGCCACTCTCAAGGCTCGGGAAAAGATGCAGGTGATCTGGGTGATGAGAGACATGGCACAGCACCTGATTATCTTGTTTCATGTCCCCCCAGGCAGTTACAGTGAAGACAGTTTCCCTCTTTAGCCTATGCCCAAGGTCCTAGAGGGGTGTCCTCAGTGGGTAAATAGCTGTGAATTTTTTATTGTGTCGAATGGTTGAATGAATTAGTATTTTCATGTGTAAAAAGAAAAAAAAAACAGAAAAAGTGAATTTAGGTTGATGATTTTTGTCCAGATGAGCTATTTCTCTAATGACTGTAAATCAGTCTTTGAATTAGTTGACAAATTCTGGATTGTCTGGGGATTTTTAAGTAAAGCATATCAAGGCCCCCGGCAATGACATTTATTAGTCCTTGTCTGCTACCAGCAATGTGACAGTGACTACTAAAATCCAGTGGGAACATGTGGAAACCATAATAACCTTGAGAATCCAGCAGTGCAATTGGCAGGTTGGAAAGAGCCCCTGTGATTCTGACTGCCCCCAGTTGTCACTAAGGTGGTCTAGAAGCCCCAGAGCCTGAACAATGGAAAAGGCCCACTTGGGGAGGTGGGAGGGGTGATTTCCTCCCAGTCTGTGCTGCAATTAGAAGTAACACACGGATGTACTCGGCATGCTTAAAACAGGCAAAGGGTTGTGTATGAAAGGGCACAGCAGGGCCGGACAGAAGGTTTCCCAGGTCATCTCTGGCCTTCCTTGTATGTTAATCCTCTGTGGTTCCTTTTTCTCATTTTTGCAATAGAAAAGTGATACTTTCCCCAGGTTGCCTCACCAGGATGGTAAGAGGCTGGGATGGGACCGGAGCTTTGCTTTGCAAATAAGGGCCATAAATGTTCCTTGTACTAGGAACTAATATCAACTAAGGAATATCTATTACTAGCTTCAGCTTTGTGGTTTATTCTCTGCTCTGCCTGGCTTATTAGAGAACACAGTTTAAAAGAAAATTGTCTTTTTTTTTTTTTTTAGTTACTAGAGATCTAGAAGATAATGGAATTTATTTCACAAAGCCTGCTAGTGGGCCAGAACTGTCCTAGGATAGACAGAGGGAGCTTGCGCAAGAGAGATTTGAAACAGCTTTTGCTTTTCAGAAGTTGGTGTTGCCTTTGGGAAGGTGCAAAGGAAAGCACTCTCCATGAACGTCTCTGTGTCCTTGCACTTGCTGTGATCTTCGTCTGGAATCCCCTCCTCTTCCAACTTTCACCCCAACTTTCTACCCCAAACTACTTGGAAAACTAGTCATCCTTCAAGAAGTCTTTTGAGTATTATATTTCTTAGAAAATCTCCTATAAATTCCCCAGGCATACTTAGATATTTTGTCTTCATTTTCATATACTTTATTCTCTCAATAAGTAATAATTGCATGACTACTATGTGCACTGGGTAGTAGAGATACAGCAATGAGCAAGACAAAGGCACTGGAGAGTGGGGAAAAAGGGAATAAATGAGTAAATATATTATATATCAGGTGTTAAGTCCTATGAAGAACAGTAATGCAAGATATGACACGTGTGTTATAATTCCCACTAGAGTGTGTGAACATCTTGAGAGCAGGCACTATATGTTTTTCTTTCTGTGTCTCTTAACTCAGTGTGTTGCCTCTGAATGGGTTCAGTAAGTGTAGCCGAATCACGAAGTGAGGTCACATCAGTGCTGTATTAAATGATATGTTACACATGGAAAGAACTTGGAAAATCACAGGCTGTATGTCATCGAGATTTTCTTCTCTTTTTCCCTCATCCTCATGCTGTCAGAATAGAACCTGAGCCTGTGGGAGACACAGGCAGGATGGGTGTCAACATGCTGGGGGTCCAGCAGGACACTTGAGCAATTTACTGGAAGAGGCCAAGTACACAGAATGTGCCAGGAAGTTGAGCCCTTCCAAATTGGCCCTGCCTCCTTTGGGAAGTTATCACAACCAGCTGGACTGCCTTTCTTGAGAAACTGCCATTTACATTAATCATAAGAATCACCTTAGTCTTTTGAGATGCTTTAAAGTTTGCTTATGATACCCAGATTTATAGCAGGCTGCAGGAGGAATTTCCTCCATGATATATTGACAATCTCTAGGAAGAAGAGCTCCAGAAACTCTTATCAAATCTCTATAATAGCATCTATTACTTGAAGAAGGTTGGTTCATTCATTCATTTATTTAACAAATATTTATTGAACATTTACTATATCAGACCCTGTTACAGATACTGGAGATAGAGCTTTCCTTCCAATTTGGAATCTAGAGAGAGATTAAATAAAATAAATACATGAATTTTATAGTACTTTTAACGTTGACAAGTGGTATGGAGAGAAAAAAAGCAGAGACAAAAATGGGAAATACTTAAGAGGGGTATAATTTTAAATTTGATGATTGAAGAGGGCTTTGTTGAAAAGGTGATATGTCAGCAAAGATTTGAAGGGGGTGAGGGCAGAGCCATGAAGCTCTGGGATAATGTTCTTGATAAAGGGGCCAGAAAGAGGCCAGGGTGCTGGGGACACAGCAAGGAGATCCATAAAGTCAGAATGGAGTACAGTAAAACCTTGGATTGCGAGTAATTTTGTTTGCGGGTGTTCCGCAAGACAAGCAAACATTTCTAATACATTTTAACATGGTACACGAACGATGTCTTGCAATATGAGTAGTTTGTTTCTGGAACAAATTATGCTTGCAAACCAAGCTATTACTGTACTTAAGGAGAGCATGGGTCAGGTCCTGAGCCCTTTATAGAAACATTGGTTCTAATCTTTGGGAAGTCATTACAGAGCTTTAAGCAGAATAGTGACATAATCTGAGTTACATATGAATAACAGTGATCCAGGGAGGAGATAATGGTGTCTTAGAACAGGGTTGTAATGGTGGACGTGGTGTGATATATTGGATGCATCATCTATGAGGTTTCATGATATATTAGTTGAGGTGTATGAAAAAAAGAGGAGTTGGGGACAACACTGAGGTTTTCTGAGCAATTGGAGCATGTGATTGCCATCAGCTGAGAGGGGGTAAGGCTTTGCGTGGAGCATGTTAGGGAAGATCACATTGTTTTTGGTTGTGTTAATTGAAATGTATTTTAGACAGCCAGGAAATGACAGGTAGGCAGTTACCTCTGAGTCTGAAGTTTCTGGAGAGGTCCCAGCTAGAGATCCACATTTGGGAATTTGGGAGCATATAAATAGTACTTAAACTATGAGATTAGAATGAGCGTAGACAGAGAAGATAGGAAATCCAAGGACTGTGCATTGGTCACTCAATGTTGAAAGGTCCTAGAGATGAGGAAGAACAAATAAAGGAGACTAAATGGAGCAGCCAGTGGGCAATGGGAGCAGCCAGTGGGCAGGGGAGAGAAAGTGTGCTGTCCTGGAACGTGGTAAGGAGATGCTAATGGTCCAGAGTGGCACATGCTGCTGATGCGTAAGGAAGGACTAAGGACAGACTATTGAATTTAGCAACATGGAGGTGAAACAAAACAGTTTCAGAGAAGTGTGGGGGAGTGGATTGTAATTGGAGTGGGTTTAAGAGAAAGCGGGAGAGAAGCATTGGAAAAAGTAAGTGGAGACAATCTTGAGGAATATGGCTGTTAAGAGGAACAAAGAAGTGACAAAGGAAGCTAGAGGAGGAAGGGAGTCAAGAGCATTTTGATGAAGCAAGAATGAAGGGGAGAATTTCTGAAGAGGTATCTTCAAGCAGATGAGAAAGAATATTTTGGGTGAGGGTTGGCCTTAGGATTATGGACCGTTTATCATATTAAGGAGTGTTGGATTATGGCCACATGCTAATGATAGTGGGTAGATGGAGGGGTAGGCACTAGCAGAAGTTTTCTGATTGCTTAGATTTTCTCAGAGAAACCAGAAGTAAGGTTATTGACTGAGAATGAGGATGGGGAAAAAAACCAAACAAACTCTTAGAGGTTGGAGGAGAAATTATAAACATTCCAGAAGAAGGGGAGTTGAATGGAGTAACATAGCAACATGTGAATTCCTGATAGCCATTCAGATGGCATCTTCTTTCTGATTTTTGTTTGCTGTTTTAATTTTTTCCCCTAATAGCTAATGTCCAGCATAATTCCAGTGTGCAGTAGATGCTTAATAAATATTTGTGAATTTCAGAACTGTAATCAAATCTATCTATGTCTCAGTTATAACTAATCCTGTATTGTACTTACTATTCTAAGCGTCTTCCCCATTTAATCCTCATAACAGCTACCTGGAGGGCATTTAGAACCCTGAGACAGGATAGGATCACAGGGGAGTGAAAAGTAGGTATTAGTATCTTCAGATTACAAGTGATGAAACATAGATTTAAGCTCATAAACTGCCCGAGCTCGGTCAGCCATTAGGGGACAGTGGAAAGATGTGAACCTCAGCCTGGGTGGCTCTCAAGCACAACCCTGTAACCACTGCTCCACAGTTCATCTTGTCTGCCTACCCTCTCCGTCTTTACATTGAGAGAACCGAGGCCCAGGTTGCTTATAATGTATGTCAAAGCTGAGACTGGAGCCAAGTCCTCTCCCAGTTCAATGCCCTTTCCATCACCATGGCCAAGACCCACCATATCTTGGGATCTACCTGTAGTCTAGTTCTCATTAATTTAGCTACCCAGAGCAGTTAGCTATATTGTCATTTATGGGGCTCTTGACTGTACCAACCCAGCCATCCAGGAGAGGGCAGTCATGTGCATGTAAACACGCCTGCCCCACCCAGAGACTTGTTCCTGGCTTTTCTCTTGAATGAAGCCAGAGAGCCTGCCTCTGCAGAGAATTTAAAGCAACGGTTCTCAAGCAGCAATTTTCTTCCCCAACTGGCATTTGGCAATATCTGGAGGCAGTGTTTGGGTTGTCATAATTGCAGGAGGGGAGGAATGGAGGGTGCTCCTGGCATCCAGTGGGTAGATCCCAGGGAAGCTGTTAAGCACCCTACAATGCACAGGACAGCCTCCCCTCACCCCCAACAAAGAATTATCTGGTCTAAAACACCGATTCATATGGTGAGAGCTTGAGAAACCCTGTCCTAAAGGAAAATCTATAAACACTCTGGTATAACTGAACCAGGAGAACAAATAGAAGAGGCGTCAATAAAGATGTTTAAAAACAAGTGACCAGTTGAGAATAACCTAAGGGTTCTGCTACCATGGGGAATGCAAAGGGTTTGAAAGCCTGCACGGAACTTGACTTCTCATGTTAGCTGCTCTCCACTTGCTGACTGTCGCCATCCATGTGCCAAGCTGAGGTGTGTGTGTGAATGTGCGGTGGGCAGCACAGGGCAGCCACAAGGAGAGACACCCTACCTCCCCTCACCAGGGCCTTGGTACTTACCTTTTCTCTATTAACACTTTGTAAGTGGGCATAAAAAGCTATATGACGAGTTTACTCGTTTCCCACATACAATGTGTTAAGGAAATCATCCCTCCTGTTCTGTGGAACAGTTCTCCACCCCCACACCATTGGTGATGTTGTAGACCTGTTCTTGCAAAACTACAGTCTGTGTCCCGGAACTGTGGACCTTCTAGGAGCAGCAGTGTGCTTGTTGGCTGCCCTGTCACTTCTGATATTCCAGGGAGTGGTTCTCCAAAGCTTCATTGACCTGATCCACCTAAACATGCCTGTCAGGTCACCTTTGGAACTACGCATGCTTTTCCGAAACACACCCATTTTGGAAAATCATAAGCATTTATCAATGCCTTACTTGAAACAGAGATTGACTCCAAGCCAGAACGAACCCAGTGTTTGATAAAAATTGAACATCTCTCTGTAAATCAAGCTGCTCCACTGTTTTTCACAATGTGACTCTTGTTCAGCAGAACACTGAGTGTAAGGAACTAAGACAGCTTCGTCTGTGAGGCCAGTTTGCCCTAGAGCAGGATTATCTTCTCCCACTACCTTCACACAGACTATTGTGAATGTCTAAAGATATATAAATTATGAAGCTACCTATGAAAGGAAGTATGAACTATGTTTAAATGTTCAGGTTGTAGGTTTTACCAAAGACCAAAGTGCCCAACTTCTTACAATAGTTTATTTAAAATAAGAAGTGGAAGACATCTAGAAATCTAAAGCATTGCTACGCTGTTAAAAGAAAAAAAATGAAGATCCCTTGTCTCTTTTATAAAGGCTAAATTTTTGATGAAGTGGGGTTCTATAACACTGTCCTACAGCATTGTGTTGTTTCAGCCACATAAGTTTTAATTGTATCAGAAAGTGATGTGGAAAACCATGGGTTTTACAGTCCAATGAGTCTGGTTTTATATTCTCCTTCCAATAATCATGAGCAGTGAGACGTTACAAAAGTTACACGACTCTTCCAAGCTTCAGTTTTCACATCTATGAAGTAGAATGAATATTAGAGTATATGTCAAGTGTCTTGCAAATTGCCTGCCAGTCACTGTAATTATCATTATTGACAGTATTCGATAGTATTCATAAGTCAAATATGTATTTAGAATTTTTAGTTTTTGCTATGGAGATGTTAAATTATAGTGAGTGCTTCAAACTTTTCTATAGCATTTGTGTTTCATGTTACGTCAAAGGCCAGGCATGAGGAAGTGTTCCCTGTTGAACCATCTTACATGCTTAGGAAAACATTGGTGTAAAGCATGTTTGTGTTTTAAACTTTAGGAGCTGCTCAGGTTATTGAAGGCGGCCAAGTGGAATATAAGCCTCTTTCCGGAATTTGGTATATGTGTTGGTACCATTTAATTGGCCTCATCTGGACTAGTGAATTCATCCTCGCATGCCAGCAAATGACTGTAGCGGGGGCAGTAGTTACTTCTTATTTCAACAGGTAGGTCTAGCATGTTATTCCTGTTGGTTTGTCTGTGTGTGTCATGCTGTGCATCTCTAAAGATATTTTGGAGTTTTGACATGACCCCTTAAAAGCGGTTGACAAATGTAAACGACTAAGCTAAAAATTTGGCTGGATGCTCATTTGGTGATAAAAAGCAGTGTCATACCTTAAATCTGTCACATTTCTAAGCTCTTTTGCTTTAAGCTAGAGAATTCAAAAGGAAGCCAAACAGGGAAATAATCATACTGCTTAGAATTGAAAGATGGAAAGGAAGGGTTGACTTCTGTAAATATTCTTTTTTTTTTTTTTAAGATTTTTTTATTGGGGAATTGGGGGAGGGGAACAGCGTTGGGTAATCGGGGGAAGGGAAACAGACAAGTTGCTGTCTTTTTGTTCTTCAGTTTAGTTGCAGAGGATGTTGCTTCACTGTTGGTATCGTCATTGCGCTCTTCCTGGATGAGGCAGATCGGTCGCTGGCCTCTGGATGTCGCTCACTGCAGCAGGGGCTGCAGCTCACACCATCACCGGGGCTCGCACAGCCCAGCTCCAGGTGGAGCTGTTGTTAGCTGTAGAGAGCAGTGTCACTGGCCCTCATGTGGGATCCGAACCGGGGCCGCTGGCATCCCAAAACCAGCGCTTAACCAATGCGCCACTCGGCCGGCCCTAAATATTCATTTTTACTGACTTCAGACTTAAAGTAGTCTTGTGTCTGGAACACAGTTCAGCAAGTTCTGTGAACTTCGTTTTGTCCTATATAAAATGAGGAGAATGTTTGCTTGGAAAATAGCTTTAAATCCTAAGGGAAGTGTATATAACTATAAAATATAATTCATGTTCATGTAGTTAAGTACTAGTGAATTACTTATGTCTTTGCTCACCATGATACTTGTTTCAGTGTTTATACCCGGATACCTCACAAAATAATTGAAGATACACACACACCCTCAACCTTTTACTCTTTTGTGTGCATGTGATTCTCCACCTGGCACAGAGATGAAGCCTCAGGCAAGAAGAGCATGGCCAGGACAATGACAGGGTTGGGTTCGCAACAGGAAGCTTACTCCCCATAGGGCTGATACTCCTCTAATCTCTGAGACCAAATGAACAGATAAACACGAGTTTTCCTGGGGTAAGAAAGTCAACCAGGGATGATTCATACCATCAAGCAGTTACCTCCTGCTTATAAAGGGCACATGGGTTTTAATACAGTGGTGCTTTTTGGAGCCTGTGTTATATTTTTATTTTTTAATTTTTTTAAAGATTTTATTGGGGAATTGGCGGAGGGGAACAGCATTGGGGAATCGGGGAGGGGGATCAGACAAGTTGCTGTCTTTTTGTTCTTCAGTTTAGTTGCGGAGGATGTTGCTTCACTGTTGGTATCGTCATTGCGCTCTTCCTGGATGAGGCAGATCGGTCGCTGGCCTCTGGATGTCGCTCACCGCGGCTATTGGCAGCTCACGCTGGCTGCCAGCCGCTCACGCTGTCTTCGGGCCACTCACTGTAGCCTATGGCAGCCCACTGCAGCAGGGGCTGCAGCCCACACCATCACCGGGGCTCGCACAGCCCAGCTCCAGGTGGAGCTGTTGTTAGCTGTAGAGGGCAGTGTCACTGGCCCTCATGTGGGATCCGAACCGGGGCCGCTGGCATCCCAAAACCAGCGCTTAACCAATGCGCCACTCGGCCGGCCCGAGTTTGTATTTCTTAATCCCTTCCTCTTTTCAACACCCCCAACCCCCTTCCCTTCTGGAAACCATCAAAATGTTCTCTGTATCTATGAATGTGTTTGTTTCATTTGTTTATTTTGTTCTTTAGATCCCACTTATAAGTGAAATCATATGACATTTGTCTTTCCCTGTCTGACATACTACACTCAGCACAGTACCCTCTAGGTCCTTCCATGTCAGAAATGGCAATATTTCCTTTTTTTTTTTTAACAGTTGAGTAATATTCCATTGTATATCTGGGCCACCTCTTCTTTATCCATTCATCCATTCAGAACACCCAGGTTGCCTTCATATCTTGGCTTATGTAAACAATGCTGCAATGAATATATGAATGAGCACACCCCCTTTTTAAATTTAATTTAATTTAATTTTTCGAGGGCAGTGTCACTGGCCCTCATATGTGGGACCCGAACCGGGGCCGCTGGCTTCCCAAGCCAGCGCTTAACCACCACGCCACTCCGCTGGCCCTGCACACCCTCTTGAAGTAGCATTTTGGGTTTGTTTGGATAAATACCCAGAAATGGGATTACTATGTCCTTTGTTGTCTCTTGTTATAGTCTTTGTTTTAAAGTCTATTTTGCTACCCAAGGTTTCTGTTTGTTTGTTTTCCTTTTTGCGAAATATCTGTTTCTATCCCTTTATTTTCAGTCTCTGTGTGTCTTACAATCTGAAGTGTGTCTCTTGTCAGCAGCATATATAAGGGTCTTTCTTGTTTTCTTATCCAATCAGTCCTCCTATCTTTTTATTGGAACATTTAATCCATTTACATTGAAAGTAATTGTTGATAGGTATGTACCCATTTTGTTCATATTTTCTATTTTTATTTTTTCATCATAAAAAAGTCCCTCTAAGATTCCTTGTAATACTGGTTTGGTGGTGATGAACTCCTTTAGCTTTTTCTTGCCTGGGAAGCTCTTTATCTGTCTTTCTATTATAAATGATAGCTTTGCTGGGTAGAGTAGTGTTGGTTGTAGGTCCTGGCTTTTCATCACTTTTAATATTTCCTGTCAATCCCTTCTGGCCTGCAAATTTCTGTTGAGAAATCAGCTGACAGTCTTATGGGAGTTACCTTGTAGGTAACTCTCTGCGTTTCTCTTGCTGCTTTGAAGATTCTCTCTTTGTCTTTAACCTTGGCATTTTAATTATGATGTATCTTGGTGTGAGCTTCTTGGGTTCATCTTGTTTGGACTGTGTGCACTTCCTGGGCTTCTCTATCTATTTCCTTCATCAGGTTAGGGAAATTTTCTGTCTTTATTTCTTCAAATAGGTTTTCAATTCTTTCTTCTCTCTCTTCTCCTTCTGGTATCCCTGAATGCAAATGTTGGTATGCTTGAGGTTGTCCCAGAGACCCCATAAACTCTCGTCAATGTTTTGAATTCTTTTTTCTTTTTGTTGTTCTAATTGGGTGTTTTCTGCTACCTTATCTTCTACTTTGCTGGTTCGTTTCTCTGCTTCAACTAATCTACTGTTTATTCCCTATAATGTATTTTTGTTATTGTGTTCTGTATTTCTGACTGGTTCTTTTTCATGTTTTCTATCTCCATTTTTATGTTTCCTATTTCTTTGTTGAAGCTCTCCCTGAGATCATTGAGAATCCTTATAGTCAATGTTTGAAATTCTGCATCTGGCAGATTGGTTGTCTCCATTTTGTTTAGTTTTTTTCTTGGAGCTTTATTCTGTTCTTTTATTTGGGACATGTTTCTTTGTCTCTCTGTGTTTGTTTCTATGTATTAGGTAGGGCTGTTATATCTTCTGGTATTCGTAGAGTGGCCTTATATAGTAGGTGTGTTGTGGGGCTCAGTGGTACAGTCTTCCTGATCACTTGATCCATGCACTCCAGGTGTATCCCTTGTGTGGGTTGTGTGTGCCCTCCTCTTGTAGTTGAACCTTGGTTGTTATTTGCACATCAGTGACTCAATGGGAGGGATTGACCCTTCTGCTCACTGGTTGTGAGGACTGGTCGTAACTACAGTGGAGGAGTTGTTGTGTAGGGGCAGACCTTATGGAGCAGCATCTATTTCAGCAGGACTCTGGTACCTGCCCAATCTGCACCTTGTGTGTGCTGTCCTTGGAAGAGGCTGGGTGATGCTCTAGCTCATGCCAGCCCCAGGATTATCTGGGAGGGCATCTGCTGCAGGTTAAGTTCTGCTGCATCCCATGCCTGCCCAAGGCCACCCTGCAGGAGTCACAAAGAAATCCACAGTTAGCTGCCACTTGTGCCATGCTTGAAAGTGCCTTGAGAGGCCAAGCTTTGAACTGAGGCCAGCTGCTGCTAGTGCCAAGCTTAGGGCTGCTCAGACAGAGGTACAGGATATGCTCAAGCCAGATGCTGCTTGTGTGGGTTTCGTGAACCTTTGAGAGACCCTTGGAAAGTCTGTAGCATGAGCTAAGGTGGGCAGTTTGTATGAAAAAGCTACTGGGAGCAGCTTGGATGTACCTGAAAGTTGGGTTGGGCAGGGTCTTGAATCACCAGGGTGTGGCAAATGAATGGCATTAGCCAGCTTGATGGAGACTCAAGATATGGTGACACCTGCATTTGCAGGCTGGGAAGGGGGAGGGCCCAACAAAGAGACAATGGCCTCCTACAGCTCCTCCATCCAGGAGAAAGCTGCCCCTCCAGCCCTTGTCCCAAGCCAGATAACTCAGTTCCCTACCATATGTCCTTGCCATTTTTCCAGCTGCTGCTGTAGCGCTGGAGCTCGGAGCCACTGATTTTGTCAGTGCATAAATCCTTGTGGGGTCCCTTTAAGAAGAGAGGCTGGGACTCCAGCTGCCCTCCATCTCACTCAGTCACAGTCTCTTCTATTTTTCACAACCAGAAATTATGAGTGACTTCTCTCCATAGCACTGGAACGCTGGGCTGGGTGGGGCTGGGACCTCTTGCTCCGCTGGGGGAGACCTCCAGAGCCAAGATATCCCTCCCAAATTTTAATGGTTACACGCAGGTATGGGATCAGCCCCATTCTGTGTCTCTGCCCCTCCTACGAGTCTCAAGATGGCTTCTTCTGCATGTCCTTAGTTGTAGGGCTTCGATTCAGCAAGATTTTAGGAGATTCTCAATGATGGTGTTTTGTAGTTTAGTTGTAATTTTGATGTGGTCATGAGAGAAGGTAAGCACAGCATTTACCTACTGCACCATCTTGGACAGAACTCTCAAGGCTGTCAAAATTTCAAGACAAGATGATTTCCAACATAGAATTCTAGACCTACTTATCAATCAAAGAGGTATTAAGTCACATTCAGGCATGGACCATTTCAAAAGATTTTCCTCCCTAAGTTATTTCTTGGGAAAGATGTTCTCTAATGAATGAATGAGAAAGCCAGAGAGGGAAATGTGAGTTTCAAGAAATGGGCTCCAACCCAGAGAAGAAGAGAAGGGACTTCCCAGGTGGGTAGCTATGCAGCAGGTATAGAGAACAACCAGTTCAATGTAGAGCAGGAGGGCAGTAGGCTCCAGGAGGGAAGTCTCCAATTAAAAAAAAAAAGGAAACAGAGAGAATACTAGATGTATTTGAACATGTGGAGAAAAGACTTATACTTTGGTGAAGCATTTGGGTGATACTATGGGTGAAGCCCATAGAAAACCAAGAAAATGGGAAATGTGAAATGATTATTACTTCAAGAAAACCCAAAAGTTGTACAGGAAAGGAAATATAAATCAGAATACACTACTACTTGGATCAGTTATGAATGTTATTTATAAACTGATACTGTAAACACTAAACATTAACTAAAACATACTCAATGGCAAAAGGTTCAAAGAATTTCCTCTAAGATCAGGAACAAGCGTGAAGACTCTCATGAGTGCAGACTCTCATGACTCCTATTTAACATAGTACTGGAAGTTGTAGCAAAGCAATCAGATGTGAAAAAGAAATAAAAGGCATCCAAATTGAAAAGGAATAAGTAAGATTGTCTTTGTTTGGAGATGATATGAATATATATATAACATATGTATAAATAAAACTGTGAAGACTCCACCAAAAAAAATGAATAGAACTAGTCAATGAATTCAGTAAAATTGCAGGATACAAAATTAACATACAGAAAACCATTGCATTTTCTATACACTAACAAGGACATATCTAAAAGAGAAGTGAAGAAAGCAATCCCATTCACGATAGCATCAAAAACAATAAAATACCTAGGAATAACTTTAATCAAGGAGGTAAAAGACCTGTATACTGAAAGCTACAAGGCTTTAATAAAAGAAATTGAAGAAAATACAAACAAGTGAAAAGATATCCTGGATCAGAATTAATTTTGTTAAAATGTTCATACTACCCAAAGCTATCTTTAGATTCACTGTGCTCTCTATCAAAATTCCAGTGGCATTTTTTACAGAAGTAGAAAAAAAAGTCTTAAAATTTGTGTGGAATTACAAAAGACCCTGAATAGCCAAAGCAATCCTGAGAAAGAATAATAAAACTGGAAGCATCATACTTCCTAATTTCAAACTATACCGCAAAAGTATAGTAATCAAAATAGTATGGTACTGACATAAAAATATACACACAGATCAATGGAACACAATTGAGACCTCAGAAATCAACCTTTGCAAATATGGGCAACTAATATTTGACAGGGGAGCCAGGAATACTCAATAGGGAAAGGATAGTCTCTTCAATAAATGGTGTTGGGAAAACTGGATAACTATATGCAGAAGAATAAAATTAGATCCCTGTCTTCACTCACAAAAATTAATTAGAAATGGATTAAATACTTATATGTAGGAAATAAAACTATAAAATTTCTAAAAGAAAATATAGGGGAAAAAATCCTTGGAGTTAGTCCTGGCAATGAGTTTTTGCATATGACACCAAAATCAAAAGCAACAGAAGCAAAAAATTAATAAGTGAGACTACATCAAACTAAAAAGCTTCTGCACAGAAACAGAAACAACGAAATGTAAAGGCAGCCTATGGAATGGGAGAAAATATTTGCAAATCAGATGTCTGATAAGGGGTTAATATCCAAAAATCTCACACCTCAAAAAAACAAACAAAAAAACAATCCTGATTAACAGATGGACAGAGGAACTGAGTAGATGTCTTTCCAAAAAAGACATATAATGGCCAATAAGTACATAAAAAGGTGCTCAACATCACTAATCATCAGGGAAATGCAATTCAAAACCACAATGAGGTATCACCTCACACTTTTTAGAATGTCTGTCATCAAAAAGACAAGAAATGTTTGACAAGGATGTCAAAAAAAGGGAACTCTTGTGGCACTGTTGGTGGGAATGTAAATTGGTATAGCCACTATGGAAAATATGAAGATTCCTCAAAAAATTAAAAATAGAACTCCCATATGATCTAGCAATCCCACTGCTGGGTGTATATCCAAAGGAAATGAAAACAGGTTATTGAGATATATGCACTCCCTTGTTTGTTGCAGCATTATTCACAGTAGCCATGATATGGAAGCAGAATTACTAAGTGTCTGTCACTGGATTAATGGATAAAGAAGATATGAGATACACACACACACACACACACACACACACACACACACACACACACACAAAATGGCATACTATTCAGCCATGAGAAAGAAGGAAATCCTACCAATTGTGACAAATGGATGGACCTTAAGGGCATTATGCTAAGTGAAATAAGACAGAGAAAAACAAATACTGTGTGATCTCACTTATATGTGGAATCTAAAAAAGCTGAACTCATAGAAACAGAGTGGATTACCAGGGGCTGGGGCTTGGGGTTGGGGGAGAAATGGGTAGATGCTAATTAACGTGTATAAATTTACATTTATAAGATGAATAAGTTATGGGGATTTAATGAATAGCTTGGCGATTGTAGTTAATACGACTATATTATATAGTTAAAAGTTACAAAGAAAGTAAATCTTAAATGTTCTCACCATAAAGAAGAAATACTAATTAAGTGAGGTGATGGTGGTGTTAGCAAACACTATGATCATTATTTTGCAATATATAAGTGTGATCACATGTACACCTTAAATTTACGTAGTGTGGTATGTCAAGTAGATCTCAAAGCTTAAGAAAAGACATTAACCCACAATTTCAATGTAATTATTGAGTAGAAGTGGTGATGGGAAAAATAAGTAGGTTGAGGAGTTTAGGCTGTGGAGAGAACTGAACCAATATCTTCATAGTGGGAAGTCAGTAGGCAATATCCAACGCTGAAAAGTCAAAAAATTGGAGTAAGAACATGTAATTTAGACATGTGTAGGTGAGTTCCATGAGAAAAAAGCTAAGATATTATCTCTAGGGAGAGAAAATTAGGAGGAGGGGAAGAGAACTTCTGTCTTTCCTATGAGGCCTACCAGTATTATTTGACTTTTTAAGATATTTCACATATTAATTTGATAATAAAAACAAATTAATTTAAAATAAAATGTGGGATAATTTATTTTTAGCACCACTATTTTATTTATTAAAGAGTTCTGCTTTCTTTTTTGATTTTATGCCTCATTTTGAATCCTCGTGGTTTTTCCTTATCTCAAGGTTCAAATTCTTCCCCCCCGAATATTATTTATTTATTTATTTATTTATTTATTTATTTACATTTACATTTGACATTCACAATATTATTTTATATTAGTTACAGGTGTACAGCATAGTGGTTAGACATTTATATAATTTACAAAGTGATTCCCCTGACTAGTGCAGTGCTCACCTGACACTATACATACTTATTACCCTATTGTTGACTACATTCTCCATTACTGGACTTTACATCCGTATGACTATTTTGTAACTACCAATTTGTACTTTTTGATCCCTTCACCTTTTTCAGCCATTGCCCCAACCCCCTTTCCATCTGGCAACCATCAGTTTGTTCTCCATCTATGAATCTGTTTCTGCTTTGCTTGTTTGTTTATTTTATTCTTTAGATTCCACATATAGTGAGATCACGTGGTATTATATTTATCTTTCTTTGTTTGACTTATTTCACTCAGCATACATTTCAGGTCGCAAATGGTAAGATTTTATTCTTTTTTATAGCTGAGTAATATTCCATTGTATATGTGTACCACTTCTTTATCGAGTCATGTATTGATGGGCACTTAAGTCACTTTCATATCTTGGCTATTATAAATAAAGCTGCAGTGAACACAGGGGTGCATATATCTTTTTGAATTACTGTTTTGGATTTCTTCAGATAAATATCTAGAAGTGGAATTGCAGGGTCATAAGGTAGTTCTATTTTTAATTTTCTGAGGAACCTCCACACTGCATTCTACAGTGGCTGCACCAATTCGCAATCCCTCCTACAGTGCATGAGTGTTCCCTTTTCTCCACATCCTCATCAGCACTTATTGTTAATTTATTGATGATGGCAATTTTGACAGGTGTGAGGTGATATCTCGTATTTTAATTTGCATTTCTCTGATGATTAGTGATATTGAGCATCTTTTCATATGTCCATTGGCTATCTGTATGTCCTCTGTGGAGAAATGTCTATTCAGGTACGTTGCCCATTTTTTAAATGGGATTGTTAGTTTTTTGGTGTTGAGTTGCATGCATTCTTTATAAATTTTGGATATTAACCCCTTATCGGATGTATCATTGGCAAATACCTTCTCCTATTCAGTAGGATGCCTTTTTGTTTTGTTGATGGTTTCCTTTGCTGTGCAAAAACTTTTTAGTTTGATGTAGTCCCATTTGTTTATTTTTTGTTTTGTTTTTCTTGCTTGAGGAGAGGTATCAAAAAAATATTACTAAGAGCAATGTTAGAGAGTCTCCTGCCTATGTTTTATTATAGGTGTGTTATGGTTTGGGGTCTTACATTTAAGTCTTTAATCCTTTTTGACTTTATTCTTGTATATGGTGAAAGAAGGTGGTCTAGTTTCATTTTTTTGCATGTATCTGTCCAGTTTTCCCAACACCGTTTATTGAATAGACTGTCTTTTACCCCATTGTATATTCTTGCTTCCTTTGTCATAGATTAATTGACCATATAGGCGTGGGTTTATTTCTGGGCCCTGTATTCTGTTCCATTGACCTATGTGTCTGTTTTTATGCCAGTACCATGCTGTTTTCATTACTATGGCCTTTTGGTATGGTTTGATATCAGATGGTGTGATACCTTTAACTTTGTTCTTTTTTTTCAGGTCTTCTGTGGCTATTCGAAGTCTTTTGTGGCTCCATATAAATTGTAGGATTATTTTTTCTAGTTCTATGAAAAATGCCATTGGTATTTTGATAGGTATTGCATTGAATCCATAGATAACTTTGGGTGGTGTGGACATCATAACAATGTTAATTCTTCCTATCCATGAGCATGACATGTTTCCATTTATTTGTATCTTCTTCAGTTTTTTAAGTCAATGTCTTATAATTCTCCAAGTACAGGTCTTTTACCTCCTTGGTTAAATTTATTCCTTGGTAATTTTTTTTTGGGGGGGATGCAATTGTAAATGGATTTTTTTTCTTAATATCTTTTTCTGATAGTTATTAGAGTATAAAATGGAACTGATTTCTGAATATGAATTTAGTATTATGCTACTTTGCTGAATTCATTAATCAGTTCTAATAGTTTTTTAGGGTAGAATCATTAGGGTTCTCTACATAGTATCATGTCATCTGCAAACAATGACAGTTTTGGGCCAGCTGAGTGGCTCAGTTGGTTAAGAGCTTGCTCAAGAGTACAAGCTGAGCTCTGAGCAATAGCAGTTCAATGCCCAGCCTGAGCTGAGCTGATGCTGAGCTGCCAAAAGGTGGCAGGATGGCTCAGCTAAAATAATAATAATAAAAAAAATAATGAGTTTTACTTCTTCCTTTCCAATTTGGATGCCTTTTTTTTCTTTTTCTTGTCTGATTGCTCTGATGACTGTGTCTAGGACTTCCAATACTAGGTGGAACAAAAGTGGTAAGAGTGGACAGCCTTGTCTTGTCCTGCTCTTAAAAAAAAAGCTTTCAGCTTTTCACCATTGAGTATGAGGTTGGCTGTGGGTTTGTCACATATGGCCTTTATTATGTTAAGGTATGTTCACTCTCTCCCTACTTTACTGAAAGTTTTTATCATAAATGATGTTGGATTTTGTCAGGTTCTTTTTCTGTATCTATTGATATGATCATATGATTTTTATCCTTCATTTTGTTTATGTGGTGTATCTTGTTAATTGATTTGCAGATATTGAGCCAACCTTGTATCCTGGGAATAAATCGTACTTGATCATGTTCCTTTTAATGCATTGCTGAATTTGGTTTGCTGATATTTGGTTGAGGATTTTTGCATCTCTATTCATCAGGGATATTGGCCTATAATTATCCATTTTTGTAGTGTCTTTGTCTGGTTTGGTTATCAGAGTAATGCTGGCCTCATAAAATGAGTGTGTGAGCTTTCCCCCCTCTTCAATTTTTTTAGATTAGTTTGAGAAGGATAGGTCTTAATTCTGCTTTCAGTGTTTGGTAGCATTCACCTGTGAAGACATCTGGTTTGTTGGTATTTTTTTAAAAAACAGAGTTGATTTCATCACTAGTAATCAGTTTGTTCAGATTTTCTGTTTCTTCTTAACTCAGTTTTGGAAGATTATATGTTTCTAGGAATTTATCCATTTGTTCCAGGTTTTCCAGTTTGTTGGCATATAGCTGTTTGTAGAATTTTCTTATAATCCTTTGTATTTCTGTAGTGTTCATTGTCACTTCTCATTCATTTCTTCATCCCATTTTTTTTTTTTGAGGGCAGTGTCACTGGCCCTTATATGTGGGACCCGAACAGGGGCCGCTGGCTTCCCAAACCAGCGCTTAACCACCACGCCACTTGGCCGGTCCACTTCTCATTCTAATATCTTTATTTGGGTCCTCTCTTTTTCTTGATGAGACTGGCTAAAGGTTTATCACTTTTGTTTATCTTTTTGAAGAATAAGCTCTTGGTTTCATTAATCTTTTGTGTTGGTTTTATGAACTCTGTTTCATCTATTTCCATTCTGATCTTTATTTTTTTCCTTCTAATAATGTTGGACTTTGTTTGCTGTTCTTTTTCTGCTTCCTTTAAGTGTAAGATTAGATTATTTCTTTGAGATTTTTCTTGTTTCTTGAGGTAGGCCTGTATTGCTATGAATTTCTTTCTTAGGATTGCTTTCATTGTGTCCTATATATTTGGGTCACCAAATTTTCATTTGGCTTAAGATAGCTTTTGATTTCTTCCTTGATCTCATTGTTAACTCATTATTTAGTAGCATGCTATTTAGCCTTCATGTGTTTGTGTGTTTTTCAGATGTTTTTTGGGTTTTTTTGTAATTGATTTCTAGTTTTTTACCATTGTGGTCATAGAAGATGCTTAATATAATTTTAATCTTCTTAAATTTATTGAGACTTGTTTTGTGACCTAACATATGGTCTATCTTGGAAAATGTTCCATGTGCATTTGAAAAGAATGTATGTTCTGCTGCTTCGGGGTGAAATGGTCTAAAAATATCAATTAAATCCATCTGATGTAATGTGTTATTTAAAGCTGCTCTTTCCTTGTTGACTTTCCCTCTTAAAGATCTATTCATTGATATCAATGGGGTGTTAGAGTCTCCTACTATGAATTTATTACTTTCGATCTCTCCCTTTATGTTGACTAATATATTGCTTTATATATTTAGATGCTCCGATGTTGGGTGCACAAATGTTTAGAAGGGATATATCTTCTTGTTGGATTGATCCCTTTATCATCATGAAATGTCCTTCTTTGTCTCTTATCACAGCCTTTGTTTTAAAGTCTATTTGTCTGATATAAGTATTGCTATCCCAGGTTTTTTGTTTATTTGTTTGTTTCTATTTGCATGAAATATCTTCTTCCATCCCTTGACTATACCAGTCTGTGTGTGCCTTTCAATCTGAAGTGAGTCTCTTTTAGGTAGGTTATTTAAGGATTTTGTTTTCTTATCCATTCAGCTAGCCTGTGTCTTTTGATGAGAACATTTAATCCATTTACATTTAATTGTTGATATATTTGTAGTTATTGCCATTTTATTATTCATATTTTTTATTTCTTGTCCTCCTCCTCCTCCTCCTCCTCCTCCTCCTCCTCCTCCTCCTCCTCCTCCTCCTCCTCCTCCTCCTCCATGAAGTCCCTTTAACATTTTTTGTAATACTGGTTTGGTGGTGATGAATTCCTTTAGCTTTTTTCTTGTCTGAGAAACTCTTTATTTGACCTTTGACTCTAAATGATAACTTTGCTGGGTACAGTAATCTTGGTTGTAGGTCCTTGCTTTTTATCACTTTAAATATTTTGTGCCAATCCTTTCTGGCCTGCATGTTGAGAAATCAGCTCATAGTCTTATGAGAGCTCCCCTATAGGTAACTAACTTTCTTTCTCTTGCTGTTTTTAAGATTGTCTGTGTCTTTAACGTTTTGCATTTTAATTCTGATATATCTTGGTGTGGGCCTCTTTGAGTTCATATTGTTTGGGACTCTCTATGTCTCCTGGACTTATATGTCTGTTTCCTTCACCAGGTTAGGGAGGTTTTCCATCAATTAGTTCTTCAAATAAGTTCTTTTTTTTTTTTTAGCTGAGCCATCCTGCCACCTGTTGGCAGCTCAGCGGCAGCTCAGCTCGGGCTGGGCATCAAACTGCTGTTGCTCAGAGCTCAGCTCGCACTTGAGCGAGCTCTTAACCAACTGAGCCACTTGGCCAGCCCTTCAAATAAGTTCTTTTTTTTTTTTAATTGGGGAATTGGGGGAGGGGAACAGCGTTGGGGAATAGGGGAAGGGGAACAGACAAGTTGCTGTCTTTTTGTTCTTCAGTCTAGTTGCAGAGGATGTTGCTTCACTGGCCCATGTTGGTATTGTCATTCTGTTCTTCCTGGATGAGGCAGATTGGTCGCCAGCCTCTGGATGATCGCTCACTGCGGCTACTGGCAGCTCATGCTGGCTGCCAGCCACTCATGCTGGCTGCCAGCCACTCACTGTAGCCTATGGCAGCCCACTGCAGCAGGCGCTGCAGCCTACACCATCGCCAGGGCTCACACAGCCCAGCTCCAGGTGGAGCTGTTGTTAGCTGTGGAGGACAGTGTCACTGGCCCTCATATGTGGGATCCAAACTGGGGCCTCTGGCATCCCCAAACCAGCTCTTAACCAATGTGCCACTCAGCTGGCCCTCAAATAAGTTTTTTTTTTTTTTTTTTTTTTTTTTTTTTTTTTAATTTTATTTTATTTTTAATTAGTTTCAGGTGTACAACACAGTGCAATAGTTATACATTTTACCCCTCAAAGTGACAACCCCCCCCACCCCCAATAGTTTCAGGTGTACAACACAGTGCAATAGTTATACATTTTACCCCCCAAAGTGACAAACCCCCCACCCCCAATACACCCCCCCCACACCCCCCCATATCATACATATCTATTACTCTTCCTCTGACTCTCTTCCACAGTATAATCCACATCCCGTGACTATCTATATATATTCAATTACAGTAGGTATACCACCTCCACTTTAGTAATACAGTGCAGTGATCAAACCTCTACTCCATCCATGAAATGGTCTCCCTAACAAGACCTATGATCATCTGACATTCCACAGAATATTTACAACATTATTAATTATATTCCCCAAACTGTTTTTCCTATCCCAGTAGCAATATTGTAGTTGCCTATTTTTGCTGTCTAATCCCTTCCCCTTCTCCCTCATTCCCATTCCTCTCCAAATTAGCAACCCTGATTTTTCCTCTATATCTATGAGACAGTTTCTGTTTACTTTGCTCATTCATACAGTTTTTCATATTCCACATATAAGTGAGATCATATGGTATTTGTCCTTCTCTGACTGACTTACTTCACTCAACATTATAGTCTCTAGGTCCATCCATATCATTGCAAATGGCACGATTTCATTCTTCTTTATAGCGGAGTAATACTCCATTGTATAAATATACCACAGTTTCTTAATCCAGTCATCTACTGACGGGCATTTTGGTTGTTTCCAAGTCTTAGCTATTGTAAATTGTGCTGCTATGAACATCGGGGTGCATAACTTTTTTGAATAAGTGTCTTGGTTTTTTCAGGATAAATACCTAGGAGTGGAATTGCTGGGTCAAAAGGTAGCTCTATTTCCAGTTCTTTGAGATACCTCCATACTGACTTCCATAGTGGCTGCACCAATCTGCAGTCCCACCAACAGTGTAGCAGGGTCCCCTTTTCCCCACAGCCCCGCCAGCACTTGTTGTTTGTTGATTTGTTGATGATAGCCATTCTGACTGGAGTGAGGTGGTATCTCATGGTGGTTTTTATTTGCATTTCCCTAATGACCAGTGAGGTTGAACTTTTTTTTCATATGCCTGTTGGCCATCTGTATGTCCTCTTTAGAGAAATGTCTCTTCATATCTTCTGCCCATTTTTTAATTGGGTTGTTTGTTTTTTTGGTGTTGAGTTTCATGAGTGTTTTATAAATTTTGGATATTAACCCCTTATCAGATATATCGTTGGCAAATATATTCTCCCATTCAGTAGGCTTCCTTTTTGTTTTATTAATGGTTTCCTTTGTTGTGAAAAAAAATTTAAGTCTGATATAATCACATATGTTCATTTTTTCTTTTACTTCCCTTGCCCGTAGGGATGTATCAGTAAAAATATTGCTCCGGTTAATGTCTGCAAATGTACTCCCTATATTTTCATTTAGGATTTTTATGGTTTCAGGTCTTACATTTAAGTCTTTAATCCATTTTGAATTTGTTCTTGTATAAGGCGTAAGGAGATGATCCAGTTTCATTTTTTTGCATGTGTCAGTCCAATTTTCCCAGCACCATTTATTGAATAGACTATCTTTACTCCAGTGTAAATTCTTGCTTCCCTTTGTCATAGATTAACTGTCCGTAAATGCTTGGATTTATTTCTGGGCCCTCGGGTCTGTTCCACTGATCGATGTGCCTGTTTTTATGCCAATACAAAACTGTCTTGATTACTGTGGCCTTGTAGTAGGTTTTGATGTCTGGTAGCGTGATCCCCCAACTTTGTTTTTATTCCTCAGAATTGCCGATGCTATTCTGGGTCTTTATGATTCCATATAAACTTTAGGATTATATTTTCTATTTCTGTGAAAAATGCCCTTGGTAGTTTGATAGGAATTGCATTGAATCTATATATTGCTTTAGGCAGTATGGACATTTTAACTATATTAATTCTTCCTATCCATGAGCATGGTAGGTGTTTCCATTTATTTGTATCTTCTATGATTTCTTTCTTCAATGTCTTATAATTTTCTGAGTACAGATCTTTCACTTCTTTGGTTAAATTTATTCCTAGGTATTTTATAGTTCTTGACGCAATTGTAAATGGGACAGTTTTCTTAATTTCGCTTTCCATTAGTTTATTATTGGTATATGCAAATGCCACTGATTTCTGAACATTGATTTTATATCCTGCTACTTTACTGAATTCGTCTATCAGTTCCAATAGTTTTTTGATGGAGTCTTTGGGGTTCTCTATATACAGTATCATGTCATCTGCATATAGTGACAATTTTACTTCTTCCTTGCCAATTTGGATGCCTTTATTTCTTTTTGTTGTCTGATTGCTGTGGCTAGAACTTCCAGCACTATGTTGAATAAAAGAGGAGAAAGTGGACAGCCTTGTCTTGTTCCTGATCTTAAGGGGAATGGTTTTAGCTTTTCCCCATTGAGTATGATGTTAGCTGTAGGTTTATCATATATGGCTTTTATTATGTTGAGATATGATCCCTGTATTCCCACTTTGCTAAGGGTTTTTAACATAAATGGCTGTTGGATTTTGTCAAATGCTTTTTCTGCATCTATTGAAATGACCATGTGATCTTTATCCTTCATTTTGTTGATGTGGTGTATCACATTAATTGATTTACGGATGTTGAACCAGCCTTGCGCACTAGGGATGAATCCCACTTGATCATGATGTATGATCTTCTTAATATATTGCTGAATTCTGTTTGCTAATATTTTATTGAGAATTTTTGCATCTATATTCATCAGGGAGATTGGCCTGTAGTTTTCCTTTTTGTGATGTCTTTATCTGGTTTTGGAATCAGGGTGATAGAGGCTTCATAAAAAGAGTTTGGGAGCCTTCCCTCCTTCTTGATTTTTTGGAATAGTTTGAGAAGAATAGGTGATATTTATTTTTGAATGTTTGATAAAATTCACTTGTGAAGCCGTCTGGTCCAGGGCTTTTGTTTTTGGGAGCTTGTCAATTACTGATTCAATTTCCTTGGTAGTAATCAGGGTATTTAGATTTTCTGTTTCTTCTGGCGTTAGCTTTGGAAGGTTGTATGCTTCTAGAAAATTATCCATTTCATCCAGATTGTCAAATTTGTTGGCATATAGTTGCTCATAGTAATTTCTTAGAATTTTTTGTATTTCTGTGATGTCTGTAGTCATTTCCCCTCTTTCATTCCTGATTTTGCTAATTTGAGTCCTCTCTTTTTTTTTTTTTTGATGAACCTGGCTAGAGGTTTGTCAATTTTGTTTATCTTCTCAAGAAACCAGCTCTTGGTTTCATTGATCTTTGAATTGTTTTTCTGTTCTCTATATTGTTTATTTCTGCTCTGGTCTTTATTATCTCCTTTCTTGTACTCCCCTTGGGCCTCTTTTGCTGTTCTTTTTCCAGTTCCCTTAGGTGTAAGGATAACCTGTTGACTTGAGATTTTTCTTCCTTCTTTAGGTAGGCCTGCACTGCTATAAACTTCCCTCTTAGGACTGCTTTCGCAGCATCCCAGAGATTTTGGGTCGTGGTGTTTTCATTTTCGTTTGTCTCGAGGTATCTTTTGATTTCCTCCTTGATCTCATTTGTGACCCACTCACTATTTAATAGCATATTGTTTAGCCTCCATTTATTTGTCAGCTTAACGGATTTCTTCTTATAATTGATTTCTAGTTTCATAGCATTGTGGTCAGAGAATACAGTTGAAATGATTTCAATCTTCTTAAATTTATTGAGACTTGTTTTGTGGCCTAACATGTGGTCTATCTTAGAAAATGTTCCATGTGCACTTGAAAAGAACGTATATTCTGTAGCTTTGGGATGAAATGCTCTGAAAATGTCTGTTAAATCCAGCTGGTCTAATGTGTCATTTAAGGTCGCTGTTTCCACATTGATTTTCTGTCTGGAGGATCTGTCCATTAGTGACAGCGGGGTGTTGAAGTCCCCTACTATGATAGTGTTACTGTTGATCTCTGTCTTTATGTCTGACAATATCTGTTTTATATATTTAGGGGCTCCTATGTTAGGTGCATAGATGTTTACTAGAGTTGTGTCCTCTTGTTGGATCGATCCCTTCATTACTATGAAGTGTCCTTCTTTGTCCTTTGTTATATTCTTCAATTTAAAGTCCATTTTATCTGATATAAGTATCGCTACTCCAGCTTTTTTCTCAGTACCATTTGCATGAAATATTTTACTCCATCCCTTTACTTTCAGCCTGTATGAGTCTTTGGATCTGAGGTGAGTCTCTTGTATACAGCATATACTGGGGTCTTGCTTTCTTATCCATTCAGCCACCCTATGTCTTTTTATTGGAGCATTTAATCCATTTACATTTAATGTGATTATTGATAGGTGTGTATTTATTGCCATTTTCTTATTTGTGTTCGTAGTCTTTCATAGGTTGTTTTTCTCTTCTACTTAAAGAAGCCCTTTTAGCATTTCCTGCAAAGCTGGCTTGGTGGTAATGAATTCCCTTAACTTATTTTTTTCTGCAAAGCTCCTTATCTCGCCTTCGATTTTAAATGATAACCTTGCTGGATACAGCAATCTTGGTTGTAGGCCTTTATTTTTCATCACTTTGAAAACCTCCTGCCACTCTCTTCTGGCCTGCAAAGTTTCTGTAGAAAAGTCAGCTGATAATCTTATGGGGGTACCCTTGTAAGTAACTTGCTGCCTTTCCCTTGCTGCTTTAAGGATTCTGTCTTTGTCCTTAACCCTTGCCATTTTCACTATAATGTGTCTTGGAGTGGGCCTGTTTGGAATCATCCTGTTTGGAACTCTCTGCACTTCCTGGGCTTGTATTTCAATGTCCTTTGCCAGGTTAGGGAAGTTTTCAGACATTATTACTTCAAATATATTCTCAATCCCTTGCTCCCTCTCTTCTCCTTCTGGTACTCCAATGACCCTTAGGTTATTGCGTCTGATGTTGTCCCCTCAGCTCTCTTAAACTATTTTCCATGTTTTTCATTCTTTTTTTCTTTTTGTTGTACCGCATGGGTGATCTCTGCTATTTTGTCTTCTAAGTCACTGATTCGATTTTCTGCTTCATCCAGTCTGCTAGTGATTCCATCAAGTTTGTTATTTAATTCAGTAATTGTGTTCTTAAGTTCTAACTGGTTGCTTTTCATGATTTCTCTATCCTTCTTTATATTTTCATTAATTTCCTTGAACATTCTAATAATCAGTGTTCTGAACTCTGTCTCCGATAGGTTGGTTACCTCTATTTCCTCTATTTCCACTGATTCAGGAAGTTTCTTCTGTTCTTTTATTTGTGTTATGTTTCTTTGTCTCCCCATTCTGGCTTACTCTTTGTGTTTGCTTCAATATAACAGATAGATCCCCCAGATTTCTCAGTCTTTTCTGGGTAAACTTATATGGTGTGTGTCCTTTATATTTGAATTACTCAGTCTCCCTATTCTCTTGTGCTTGTATCTGAGGTGTTCCTTGTGTCGTGGCGTCCTCACTTGTTGAAGTTTTAGTTTTGATTACTTTTGGTTTGTCAGTAGGTGGGATTGACTCCCAGATTGATTAGCTGTGAGGATCAGCAGCTTCTGCAGTTTATGAGCTGCTGTGAGAGGATTGACCCCTCTGATGAAACTTGGACCCTATGGGTCTTAGTACCTGTAGTAACTTCTTTTGGGTGTGACTCTTGTATGTCAAACCCAGAAATGCTCTGGTTTTATCTAAAGTTGGCCTCCGGGTATGATGATTCTTGTGTCTGTTTGTTTGGACCCACTGCTGCAGAGTGATTTTAGAGCATAACAGATCAACAAGAACAACCTCCGCAGCCACCAAAGGAAACCAAATGCTCGCACAATTAAAAACAACCAACCATCAAACTACAGTCAACTTGTACAGAAATATCAATCATACTAATGAAGAAACCAAACAGAAACAAAACAAAAACCACATACTCAATAATAACAGAAGAGGAAACAAAATAAAATACAATATCCTAAAATAAAAAATAGAATAAACATGAGAAACCGATTAGCTATACCTAAAAAATAAAAAAATAAAAATAAACTAAAATAATAATAAAAAAAGTAAGAAAAATTTAAAAAATAAAATTTGCAGAAAAAAGGAAAAGAGGAAAAGTATAGCAGTGAGAAGAATGAATAAAATAAGAGAGAAAGTGAGGGTGGGGAAAAAGAAAAAGAAAAGAAAGAAAAAGAAAAAGAAAAAAGGAAAAAAAAATATATATATATATATTTGTCTACACACCCATATATATGGACATATATTCACCTATATACACCTATATATATATGCCTGTATTAAAAACTACAATATGATTATAATGAAATAGAAATAAAAACCAAAAACAACCAAGATAAGCAGCCAATAAAGGGAAAACAAAACAGAATAAAACCAAACAAACCAAAAATACCCGTGCTGGTCTAGGCTAAAGTCCACCAAGCTCTCTTCAGATTATCTGCTGTACAAAAATTCCTGTGCGTCTTGTGGGAACAGTAGGCCACCTGATGCCTAGCGTGATCCTGGCACTGCAGGTTTGCTGTACTTGAGTATGGTTGTGACGTGTGATTGGTGGTTTTTACAAAGTCACTGCCTTTTTGCTTTTGCCTGTCCCAAGGCAGGCTGCACCCCCAAAGGCTCAATGAGTGTCTCTGGGCACCCTTTTGGTTGACAGCCGTGGAGAATTAAAGAATTCCTCACTACCAAAAGCCTGCTGCTAAGAATCTGTTAATTAGTGCCTCAGCAGATGAACCTGCCCTGCCTCCCAAGCCTTGCCTAAAGGTGGGGGCGGGGTGGGTAGTCTCACTCTGCTGCCTTTACTGGGTGGAAATTCTCAACCCCTGAAGGTAAGGATATCTTCCTATTCTGCCCATATGGCTCCCTTCATGAGTGATTTTAAGACTTTCTTGGCGGTGGACAAAGTTTGTGGGAGTGGGTGAGTTATTGGGTTGTTTTTTTTTTTTTTTTTGCTTTCTGTTCAAGAGTAGAAAAAGGGAAAAAAAATAAAAAACATAAAAATAAACAAAGCCACAGTTCCAACACTGTTTCAAGCTAAGGCCTTTGCCTCTTATGCTCCAGCGGAGTTCCTGCTGCTCTCCCAAAGGGTCTGCCGGGATTTAGGGAATTGCGCGCACCCTACCGTGTGGCCAAGATCCCCGCTCCGCGTCTCTCAGGGACCTGCGTCTCCACCCGGCGCACTGCTTGTCCGAGCGAGTCCTCTTTTTCCCCTGCTCCCGGGTTCCAGGCTTCTGCCTCGGAGCTGGCGCGCCCGCGCGGAAATCCTGCTGCTCTCCCAAACGGTCTGCCGGGATTTAGGGGACTGCGCGCACCGTGCTGCGTGGCTCCGATCCCCGCTCTGTCTCTCCGGGATCTGTGACTCCAGCCGGCGCGCTGCGTCTCCGCAGGCGAGTCCTGTGTTTCGCCTGCTCTCGGCTGTAAGGCTTCTGGCCTTGGAGCCGGCGCGCGCCCGCGCCGTTCTCCTGCTGCGCTCCTGGAGGGACTGCCGCCGGGTTCAGGGGACTGCGCGCACCGTGCCACGCGGCTCCGATCCCCGCTCCGTCTCTCCGGGACCTGCGTCTCCGCCCAGCGCGCGCTGCTTCTCCGCGGGCGAGTCCTCTGTTTTCCCCTGCTCCCGGGTTTCAGGCTTCTGCGCTCCGCGGGACCCGGTGGGCACAGAGACTGATCCCTGAACCGGGAGGGTGCATGGACTGATCTTGCCCTGTCGCTGTGGGCTCTGCACCCTGCTTCCTGGGGAACGCGGGTGCAGCTCGCACCTCTGCACAGTCGTCTCCTCTCTCTCCTCCCGCACTTGCCCGGCCTGAGCTTCTGCCTCAGACCGCAAACCAACGCGCTCTTGCTGAAATCTAGGTGGGCCGCAGGGAGCGAGCCGGGGCAACACTCACCGTGACTCAGCAGCCGCGGGTGCAGGCTGCACCTCACGCGTCTCGCCGCCTTCTTCCCCTACTCGCCCGGCCTGCCCACCTTCCAGCAATCCTTGTGTGGAACTCTTAGTCGCTCTGTGTGATGAGTAGATGTCTCTTTGAAGCGTATTAGAAGTTCAAATTGTGGATATTTCCAGGGGAGATTTCATGGAGCCCTCCTCACAGCCGCCATCTTGCCCCTCCTTCGTTTTTTGTTTCTCAAATAAGTTTTTAATCGTTTGTTCTCGCTGTTCTTTTTGTGGTATCTTTATGATGCAAATATTGATACACTTGGTGTTGTCCCAGAGGTCCCTTAAACCATCCTATTTTTTTTTAAATTCTTTTTTCTTTTTGCTGTTATAATTGGGTGTTTTCTGCTACCTTGTCTTCCAAATAGGTGATTTAACCCTCTGCTTCATCTAATCTGCTGTTGATTCCCTCTAATGTATTTTTCATTTCAGTTATTGTAGTCTTTATTTCTGAATGATTCTTTTTCATGGTTTCTATGTCCTTTTTTCTGCTTACTATGTTTTTATTGAAGTTCTCACTAAGTTCCTTACGCATCTTTATAACCAGTGTTTTGAGCTCTGTCTTTTGTAGGTTGGTTGCCTCCATTTCATTTAGTTCATTTTCTGGAGTGTTTTCCTGTACTTTTATCTGGGATATGTTTCTTTTTTTCATCATTTTGGCTGCTCTCTGTGTTTGCTTCTGTGTATTAGGTAGATCTGTTATGTCTTCCAGTCTTGGCCTTATGTAGGTATCCTGTGGGTCCCAGTGGCACAGTCTCCCTGGTCACCTACACTGGGTGCTCCAGGAGTGTTCCTTGTGTGGGTTATGTGTGCCCTCCTGTTAGTTGAGCCCTGATTGCTATTGGCACGTCAGTGGTTGGGATTGACCCTCAGGCTGACTGACTGTGGGGTTTGGCTATGTCCACAGAGTACAGGCTGCTGTTTGGGGGGCTTACCACATGGAGCAGGATTCGCCTCAGCAGGCTCTGGTTCCTATTGAGATGCCCTTTGGGTGTGCCATTTTTGGGGCTAATTAGGTGGTGCTCTGCTGTGGTCTGAAGCCAACCTTCAAGTATGTTGGTGCTGGGGCTTTTTGGGAGGGGCTCCTGTGCAGGCTCACATCAGCCACTGCCTATGACTGGTCAGGGACTACCTGGTAGGAGCTACAATGCAATCTACAGTTGGTTGCTGCCTTTGCTAAACCTGGAGGCATGTGGGAAATGCCACTCTACAAACTGAGGATGGCAACCACCAGTACCGGATCTTGGGTAGCTCCATAAAAAACCAGGACACACAGAGGCCTGCTGCTGGTTGCCTGCCCCCTTCAGCTGCTGCTGAAGCTTCCTGTGGAGTTGGGTGTGGCAGGGTCTCAGGAAGTCACTAAGGTGGAGCAAATGAAGCTCACCAGACCAATTCAGATTCAGATTTGGTCATGGGCACGGGGGAAGGCTCAACAGAGGAAAGATGACATCCATCTGCCAACTGCACAGGAGAAAGACCCCTCTCAGGGAAAATGGCAACTATCTTCCAGCTCTTACCCAAAGCCACACACCTCAGTTTACCCTCCATATGTCTCTGATGCCCCCTGAGTCACTGTTCTTCTGCTGAAGCCTACGGTGAGTGTCTGTGAGCAAGTCTGTGTGGGCCTTTTAAGAGGATGTCTGGGTTTCTTGCAGCAATCTGTTTCACCCACATGGTCGGGATCCCACTGTTTTTCACAGCCAGACGTTGTGGGTGTTCTTCTTCTTGTCACCAGTACACCATGCTGGGAGCCTGGTGTGGGGCTGGAGAGTCTTGCTCCTCTGTGGGGAATCTCTGTGGCCAAGATATTCCTCCCAATTTTCATCCTCCACACAGAGGTTTGGGGCCAGCCCATTTAGCATCTCTGCCCCTCCCACCAGTCTCAATGTAACTTCTTCTTTATATCCTTAGTTATAAAACCTGTTCAGATGGTTCTCCATATTGATTGTTCTATACTTTAGAACACAATTTTGATGTGTTCATGGGATGAGGCAATCACAGCGTTTAGGTACTCTGCCATCTTGGATCTCTCCAAAGAGTTAATAGTGAGCACAAGGCTGGAACTAACTAGAACTAAAACTTGTTTCTAGAACCCTGAAGTTGCTATTCTGTGTTGTCTGAGGGGCTACACACAGCACTTATGTATCATGTCCTAAGATGGATGGGATCAGTAAGCCACAAGTTTAAAAGAAGGAGAACGCTGGGCTTGTGGGGCATACCCTGAGTCACTTCCTCTCTCACACTGCCTGGGCCTTCCTTACTGCCACTACCCACAGAATGGAATGGAAAATGCTCAACACTCAGTACTCATGGCAGACAGATGCATTTGCCTGACTGGAGGACCTAGCCTCCTTATAAGCTCATCACCAAATCTCCCCAAGGGCCTAACACTGCAATGCCATCCCATAAGCCAAGTCTCAAAATATGGTTAAGTTTAGAGATAATTGTAAGTTGGTGAAATTATTTTTAGGTCCAAAGTATTATTTTAAGCCTCACCAGGTATAATCAGATCATCTTCCTGAAGGCAGGTTTTACTGGCTGTGAGCAAGACAGAGCAGAAGGCACTAGCTGTATACACAGCAGGGGAGGGATGAGACGATGCTGTTATCTTGAAACGGGAAAACGGTCTAAGAAGAGAAAGCAGGGGCCTCAAAGACACTCCACTTACTTTTCAGGGCAGGTATTGAGTGACTGCTGGCTCCGTGAGCTGGCCTGGGTTTAAAGAGCCTTCTTTTTAAATTGTTTCTTGTCATGTGATAACCCCGTTTCTGAAATCTTCTTCCAAGCAAGCCATGGAGAGCCTGGAGCCATCAGCAGGATGCATTATGGACTAGGGCAGTTGAGACAGTGTAGAAACTCCTGTGCCTGAAATGATTAATACCATCCAAGCGAAATCTTAGAAAGTTGATACTTAACCTCAAACTTCAATACCTTGAGGACCAGTCCCCAAGGCTCTGATTCACAGTGGCCTGTGAATCATTTGTTTCCCTTCCAGATGGAAAGCAGGTGTTGTCCTCTTCTCCTTGCATCCTCTCTTGAGCACCATAATAAGTTCTAAGGCACATAAATCTCCTAAATGGAAAAGTAAACATTCTTCCTTTTAAAAAAATGAGGAAAGGGAAAAAAAAATGTGTCAGATTTTCCTGGACTGTATTTCTCTTCTAGTTTATCAGATCAAAATAAATTCATATCAGCAATAGCCTCCCTGGTATTTCCTATTTTCAATAATACTGGGTTGAAACACACTTCACACTTTTTATGGGACAAATGGATTTTAGTTATTCTGCTCCTGACCTTACTTCCATGCTCGCTTTTCCTTCCTGGATGATTTAAGTAACAGCAAAATACAGCCGTTGCCAACTCTGGAAACATTTCTGGCTGCATTCCTTTTCCTCCCTCAAAACCTAGGCTCTTGTCAAAACCTTAATTCATGGTGAGTTATTAGCAACCAGACCAAGCTGCAGAATGAAATCCATTATGAAGAAACCAAGCTTCACTTGGAATCTGAGAAGTAGCTTCTCGGAAAAGGCCTCATTTTCTAGAACAGGCATCAGCGGAATTCAGAGAGTCAGGGGAGGGTTGTCTCAGCCCTCCCTCTTTTGTTTTATCCTCCAGGTTTGGTGTAGAGAGAAGGCTGTGTCCATTTTCTATTTTACTTCTTTTTCTGCCTCTGAAACTGAATTTTGCATTCTTGGGAGCTGTGTCATGACAAGTCCCGTAAATGATTCGTACTGAAGTGACCTTTAAAGAGCGGGTAGAAATCAGCTGGATTTCAGGAGCCCAGAGCTGTCCTGAAGCCAAAACTTCCTGTTCGTTTGTTTTCAGCTGGAGCTCACTATTACCTTTCTGGCTGCAATCCTGATCATGTGATTTGGTGGTGATTTTAATCAGCAAGCCAATGCTGGCAGTATTTATGTATGCTGGTGTGTAAATTAAACCTTGGAGATTATTATATAATCTTCTGAAAATGAAAATGAGATTAATAGGCAATTTAAAGGATTGGTGGAAGGGGTAGGTGTTGTAAAGAGGGAACCTGGTTTATTTCAACTTATTAGTGTGTTTTTTTTATTACTATTTCCTGTTCTATTTTTGATTGTAGCATTTAGTGCCATGAAAAGGAATTCACTTAGCCCAAAAAATAATTTAATCTAGCTACCAAGGACTATAAAAATTTTGCCAAATGCTTACTGCATCACTGCTTTGTAAATTGTTAGTACCGTTGCTGATTTGAACCAGAGGGAAGTTTTTTGTTTCTTTTTAAATAGTGTTTTTAAAATGCTGTCTTTTTTTCCCACCTCATCTCAGAAATAAAAATGACCCTCCTGATGGCCCAATCCTTTCATCTCTTTCCATTCTCTTCTGCTACCACCAAGGAACAGCTGTAAAGGGGTCATTTTTAATCACCATGGTGAGGATTCCAAGAACGATTCTCGTGTACATTTACAACACTCTGAAAGACAAGGTAAGGCAGCACCTTACTACAAAGTGAATCACTGGAAAGCTCCAGCAAGTCCCAGGACAGGAACGTAACCTGGGACAGTGAGTATTCTTCAGGTCCCACCCCGCACCACACCCCCACCTCTAGCAAACTTTTTGTCCCTGGTCCATTTTGTTTATGGTTTTGTGTGTTCGGTTTCCCACCCACGAGGTAGTAGAGGTGGGGAGTAGTTCTGAGTTAGGTGGTTCTCTTCTTATTTAAATGCTGAGCAAATGGTAGGAATTCTTAAGAGGAAATTTAAACAAGTTTTTGTGAACAGTTAGATGCTTTTTTTCTTAAAGTAAGAAAATACACTATAATATTTGTATTTTAATGCTAAAATATTCTCTGCCTTTTGCATTTTCCAGAGGTGCCATGGGAAGTTACTGGTGTGTGTGTGTGTGTGTGTGTGTGTGTGTGTGAGAGAGAGAGAGAGAGAGAGAGAGAGAGAGAGAGAGAGAGAACATGAGTGAGAGAGAGCAGTCTTGATGAGAAATGAATGGGCAAGATGACCTAAATCACAGCTCAAAAGATAGAAAACTGTAGGGCTTTTGTGCCTGGGGTTTTTCTCCTCCCTGGTTTTTATTTCCATGCACATTTGGTTATGAATGCCAGTGGAAACCAACACACCAGGAAAACAGCTGTTCTCATGGTGTTTCTGGCCCTCCAAACAAGGGAGGGTTGGACTTTTCCCAGCTTCTCTGTTCTCACACAGCTCTAATCTCTACCCCATCCCCACCACAATTTCAGTGACTTGGTCAGTTTCACAAACTTAACTGACTCCCACCTTTTGGGTATAGGTGTGTGTCCTTAGCAAATTGGAGAAATTTTACATGTGTATTCCTTATTGTATTTTAGAGTTGTTTTTATTTGCTTTTTAAAGCAGACATTGAATTGTTGGTATTTTTAAGTCCATAATCAAGATTTGAGATTAGTATATCAATTAGGAACAGTTGAATGAGTTTCACATAAAATTATCCAGGTTTTTTATCTTGAAGTGCATGTGGAGCAGTTGCCTCCATCATTCAGTGTTTTCTTGTATTTCTATTGAAATATGTCATTGCAGATAGTAGTTGTGTGCCCCAGTAAAAAAAGAATCAAGTTTAATTTTTTCGGAAATAAATTCTATAGTGAGACTTGCAGGGCTAAATTTCAGGGATAAATTAGTCTAAATTTATCTTTTTCAGGGCTGAATTTCAAGGGATGAAAAAAGTACATTCATTTGGGTGACTTGAAGAGGCATTTCCATATGCAGGCCAAATCTAGCCACTCTGGCTTCTGAATTTTGAAATTGATTCTTCAGTTTTAGGAAACTTGAAGAATTTCTTGAAGAACAGAACAGTTTTTTAGTGTGTGTGTGTGTGTGTGTGTGTGTGTGTGCCCGCCCTCCTATGTATTCCAGCTGATTTAATAATTAAAATAGACATGAGACAGATTAATGAGAGAAAATGACCAAATTTAACTACATGTATATGTATGAAAACCCCACATACACAAGAGCCTCAGAGACAGAGAGGGAAAATGAGGGAACATATGACATTCTGAGCTAAGGATGAGGTAAGGCACCTTGGGGCTTCAGAAGAGGAAAATTCATAGGACGATAAAAAGAGCAGATGTTTAGTAATTACAAGTTTGATGTGCCCTACAAATAAGTCATAAAATATTATTTCTGGTGATAACTCTTATTATGGGCAAGGCCCCTAATTTAAATTCTTGAAGGGAGAGGTACATGTTTTTTGTGAATCCACAGGGTCTTGATTGCTTTCAGCTCCAAATAATTCACATGCCACAGTGGCCCATTATGGGAAGGGCTATTCTGAGTGTGCGCGCATGTGTGTGTATGTGTGTACAAATATAGATATAAAGAGATGTATAGGCATTAGTAATAGATAATCATGAATTAATGAGCAGTAGGGGACCTTGCCACCCCTCCCCAAGTTAGGCCTTAAACTCTGGGAAAATCGCCTTCCATAAATCGAAAAGAGAAGTCATTGTGTTGGTCTCTCTGGCAGAGGTCTAAAAGGTTATATATCACTCCCCAGATTGCACAAGGACCAGAGGGCCAAACTCTCTTTTAGCAATATCACATTTGGAGAAATGTGTCCTCCCTTAGGTTAAAAAGAAATGATCTTCCTCATCAGCTTTGCCGGCCTGTACTGTGTCTACAATTTAAACATTTCACACAGTGATCGTGTGATCTTTCCTATGTTAAATGGCTCATTCACAACCACAGCCACGCTAAAAAGTATCCAGATCAAGTTTCACCCAACTGAATTAACACTGGGACAAGAAAATGTCCATATAAGGCTGAGTTATTCCTGGGGTCCTCATATAGGACTATTTCAGGATTATTTTCAGGCGTCTTTTTTTTTTTAATTACTTTGGGCCCTGGGTAAGATGCATTCGGTCACCCCCTCCTTCAAGAGTGTCTTCATTTATTCGAGTTATATACAAGTCCAAGTTATATTTCAAAGGACTAATTTATTCCTTAAAATTTAGCCCTGAAATCTCACCATAGGATTTATTTCCAAAAATGTTAAACTCGATTCTTTTTTTTTTTTTTTTGAGGGCAGTGTCACTGGCCCTTGTTTGTGGGACCCGAACCGGGGCCGCTGGCTTCCCAACCCAGCGCTTAACCACTGCGCCACTCAACCGGCCTCTAAACTCAATTCTTTTCTAACATGAGCACATAACTAGTATGTACAAAACATTGTTTTTTGTTTGTTTGTTGTGTTTTTTGTCTTTGGGATGTGAATTTTTCATGAATATGAGCTGCTTGAAAACGCAAAGTTTATAGTTGAAGACACTGAATGAGAGATAAGGGAAGAGAGGTGTTTTGTTTTGTTTAACTAGGCCTAGAAGGCCTACTTTTTACCTTCACTAACAAATATGGACAAACTCATTGCCCTTTCTGCTGAGGTCAACAACAGTCATAACAGGTAAGCCTCCTAGAAAGGAACTTTGCTCATCAGTAATAACAATAGTAATTAGTAATAGCAGTAGCATGTGCACAGTAGGAGAATTTCTCTAATACTGAATGAACGCTGCTACAGTGCTTCCCCAGGTATGAGTCCCCAGGTAGCCACGGTGCGTGTCCACAGAAACTGTTCCTTTTCTTCCTTCCTGTGTTGTTTCTGACTCTGTTCCTTTGGTCCTGAACCTGACCCCAGCAGCGGAGCACATGGGCAAGGAGTGTGTTCAGATGTTGCTTCTGCTGTGTCTGCTATCTTGACAAATGCCTGCGCCATCTCAACCAGGTAAGTCCCCCACCTGACCCAGGGACACACAGAGAGGCCACGGGTGGCCTCTGTCTCTTAGGTCAGGGATTGGCAAATTCTTTCGGTAAAAGCAGAGATTGTATAAATATTTTAGGCTTTTGGGACATTCAGTCTTGGTTAAAACTACTTAACTCTGCTATGGTAGTAGGAAAGCAGCCATAAACAAAATGTAAATGATTGGGTGTGACTGTGTGCCAATAAAACTTTATAGACACTGAGATTTGAATTTCATATAATTTTCATGTGTCAAGAAATCTTTTGATTTTTTTTTTTTTTTTTTAGAGGGCAGTGTCATTGACCCTCATATGTGGGATCTGAACCAGGGCCACTGGCATCCCAAGCCAGCTCCCAACGACCACACTACTCAGCTGGCCCTTCTTTTGATTTTTTTTCAACTATTTTTAAAAATGTGAGAATTATTCTTAGCTCTGGCCAGGGAAAAGCAGGCTGTCTGCTGGATCTGGCTTCTGGGCTGGAGTTTGCAGACTCTTATATTAGAACCTTAGGTTGTTGAAGCCATTCTTCGAATCTAAAAGAAATGTGTTTCTTTTCAGAAATAAAAAGAGGAGGCTTTAAAAACCCTAACATAATGAATGTAGTATATCAACTGAGAGCTAATTTTCAGTGTCTTCTCTAAGACCTGTAATTTTCCTGAAATAGAAGGACCACTTCCCTGATTTTTATATATTTCACCAGCCTTTCTCATTTATGCTATAGGTATTTCTGTAAAAAATTACATACTGTGATTGTTTGGATTTTGATTTTTTTTTGTCTCCTCTTTCAAATCGATGGCAATTTAAATATATATTTTATATTTCTGTAGATAATTTAGGAGATTTTAGTAGCCCTAAGTCAAATTTATACAAAGTAATATTTAAGTGGTATTAAAAATACCTTTCATTGTTCAGAAAGTATAGCCTTTTGATAGCAAAGCTCTATTTTTAAGGCTCTTCTTAAGAATCTTGGAATGCATTTTAGAGTGTATTTAGTTTTCATTTTGATTGCTTCAAACCAGCATGTATAAAACAGAGTAAAATACCACCTTTCAGAATGCTGGTTTATATAGCAAGTCAAGCCATACCCTATGTCATGGTGTAGTATGCTAGCCTCTCTCTTCCTAGAACTGTATGCACAAATCCAGACACCAACTTATTCCACAAAGATTTTGAGATACATTACAAAAATGTACTAACTAGGATAACATTAACATCAAGACTAAGAAACATATAGATAGACTGGAAAGATAAAAGCATAGACAAATATGTTGATCAAATGGTCCTGAAGGTTGCTGTCCCTTCTCACTTCATTGTGTAAATCGAGGTTATTTCCATGTCCCTCTCTCACTCATAGCTTTCAAACTGCCCCCATGGATCCTTGTGGATGCAGGGTCCACCACTTCAGGAGGGAAGATAAATGGGTGAGGAGGAGGAACGGCTCTGGCCCCATACCACCCACCCTACTCTGCCTTCCCACCAGTGCAGCTCCACTTTTATCTATTTTAGGAGTGGGATTCCACTGAAGATTTCATTCAAACACAGGACTCAAATGCTATAACGTGTTTCAAAACCACTGTCTCATGCCATGTTCATGTTTGTTTTCTCTGCCCTGTTATCCTGTGGGATATATTATCTGCATTCTGAAATTTCATCACCTTATATTAACCTAGTACCTTTTCCCTTGGGAGTTCAGAATGTTTCCAAAATCATAAGTAGCTTAATATTAACCACACTATAATTGCCATTGTAAAGGTGAGGAATCTTTATAACAGATGTCAATAGGCCTCCCAGAAGCTTTGACACTGACTTGGAGTGACTGTCCTTGAATCACAAAAAGGCTCAGCTAGCCTTCATCGAGCTCATAGTGAATCAGTGTTGCAAACAAAGATCAGTCCTTTGGATTCTGATCACAGTGCCAGAACACTAGGCCTTGACCTTGCCGATGGAAAGAAGGCTGCCACCAATTCAATGCCAACATGACCCCAATCTAGGATGCAACAAAAGAAGAGACTTTATTCAGGTGAACAGTTTGCAAACTGGAGAAACACAGCCTCTGGAGGAAACCAAAAGTTTTCTCCCCCAAGACAAAGGGGAAGCCCACCTATATAGAGAAAGTGCCTGCTCTGGTCCCTGATTGGTTCATTTTTATGCAAATGAAGGATCCAAATTTGCACAGTTTGATTGGTCCAAATTTCACTGTCCTGATTGGTCTGAATGGCATGTTCTGATTGGTCAATAAAGATGCAGATAAAGATAAAGCTGTGCAGCTCCTGTTGGATGGGGCAGGTTTCAGCTCATTGGTCCAAATTTGATTCCACAAACTCCTTTATAAGGGTCGGCTCAGACTGCAGGAATGCAGTACAGGAGGCTTGGCAGCCCAGTTTGTGGCTTTTCCTTGAAATGCAGCATGTATGAGAGGCCCTCTGTAAACAATAGCTGCTAGACTCATTATGAATTAGGGCCCAGTTAACCACAAGGAGTCCTTCTTAACAGGTATATTCCTTTTTGGGGGTCAACAAACTAAACCAGCTATCAGAACAGCTTTAACTTGGAGTGGCTCATACAGGTGACGTAGGCACTGCCAGGAGGCCTAAGGTTTAGAAGATTAAGAAAGCAGAGGAGGAAGAATGGAAAAGAAAGAAAAAATTGATGTGAATATTGATGGGGAGAGAAAGGTCACCTCTAGTCTAAATCAACTTCTGGAAAGCAGAACGAAATAAAGATTTTTAAGAATAAAGATAAAGTGAAGGGAGGACACGAAAGGTATAGGGACATTGATGGGGGTGAAGACTAAATCATGCAATTGTAGATCCAGAAAAAGCTTGTCAAGGGGTCGGGGCCCACTTCCTCCCCTCAGGCAAGTCAGTGTCAAAGCTTCTGGGAGGCCAGGCTGGCTGTTCTCAGATTTTCAGGCAAGGAGATCTTGCAGCCTCCTCTTCCCTCCCAGCATTCCCAGGAGCCTGACTGAGACTTTCCCTTGTGGGCTTCTGCAAGCTAACCCATCAGCAGGAATGGCATGTTTCTTACAGTTCCTCATGTGTCCACACGCAGTTCCTCATGGAAGTATCGCCTTAAGTGCACCTCTCATCCATTGAGGACACAGACCTCAGACCTCTGTCTCAGCTCTGATGGCGGTTTTAGATCGGTGCTCCTCTGAGATTGAAACCCACTGGTGGGCCACAGGACTCTTCCTGGTGGTTCCAAACTGACCTGGACAGTGCAGAATGCTTTTTCTTTAATTCTTACAGGCGAATGGCAGAATTTCATGGATTTTCATTTTCACATACAACCAAGGTCTATTTACGAATCAGTAAAGTAGATAGTGTGTTACTAAAGCTTACTAAGACGTGTTATTTAGGAACCAAAATTGGTGTTTTACTTAGTGTTCTGAGGACTCAATTCATTATTCTGTTAAGACTTCTGGCTGCTATGGTGATGCCTGACAACCCTGCAAAGCTTGTGAATTTTGCAAATTGGGGAAAGAACACTTTGCTATGGGTATACCACCAGCATTGCCTTGTATTGTTCAAGTGCAGTTATTCTTTTATTTATTTTTTATTTATTTGATTTTTTTATTAGCTTCAGGCGTACAAAACAATGTAATAGTTATACATTTCACCGCTCACAAAGTAGAAGTGCAGTTACACTTGTCTTAATTAACATTTTACTTCAGTTGTTCATTTGGCCCTCGTTTAATTTGTTATATTTCTTTTTGTCATGTTGAGCATTACATTCCTCTTCAATCTTTGTTCTTTCAGCAGAAGTGGAAATAGAGTAGGAAGTGAGATGTGGGCCGAGGTTAAACAAGTTTGAGGACTATTTCCATGCCAGTCTCCTGGGAGGAACTCCCAGTCAGGTGTGACAGCAGTGGGCTTCTTTCTACCCTCTTTGTAGAACTTCAATGATTCCTTCCACCTTGCCGAGCTTCTGCAGAATGAGAAGGTCAGCTTAAATAACCCTGATGTTCTCATGTGGCTTTCAGAACCTTCTTGAGGTGCTCAGTCAAGAGCTGGGGAATGTGGTCACCCTGCTGCATTGTAGCTGTGACATGGTTTGTGAGGGATGTGGGGCAGAATGGGGAAAACATGAACTGCGTGTTTTCTTGTCATGTTGCACATGACAGGGTTGGTTGTTTTCATGCCGTATATATTCATGTCGATGACTTACCCTGGGATCACAAAGGTGAGTGAGGTTTTAGGTAGCCCTGATCTCAAGGCACGAGAATCTTGGTGAGTGATCTGAGAATGTGAATGAACAAAGAGGAGCCATCTATCTGCATCCCCTTAGTGATTCTCCCAATATGGCTGTTACACAGTAATGATAATCAATAAATAAAATAACTGGGGATGACATTCTGGTAACATATCGGTCGCGTTGGTCCTTCTCAGCAGAGAAGGACGCTGTAATGTCCAATAGCTTTCTCATCCCATTTCTGCCATGCACCACTATGCAGGGTAGTTGGGTGCCTGGTGGATCTCTGCTGTGTCTCCCAGTCAGTGATTTGAGGAAAGGACAAGATGACTCAGATCTACGTGAATGCAGTCCAAAAAGCTGCCAACCTCCTTGACTTGGGCATCCATCTAGATATGATATAAGCCAATGCACAGATTACTGCCTCCTGGCATTTGATTGGAAATGCTGCAGTTTTCCATTTTCCTGACTAACAAATAGACTGGTCAGAAAGGCCCCAGATAATCTGATTGAGTCCAGTGCAGAGAAAAACTTGCTGCTACTTGGAAAATACACACATCTCTCCTCTCCCTACTTCATAGCCCCTCCCCAGCCCGTGCTGCCTGCCAACACATTTTTTTTTTTTACAGTGCACATAATGTTGGTCTCTGTCTTCTAAGTCTTTGTGGCAGACTCGACTTTGTAATATCTCAAAGCCTTCTCCCCTCCCCCCATCTTCCTTGCAGTTAGCTTGGTTTCAATGATTCCCTTTCTTGCGGTTCATCAATAGCAAAGGCACTCGGTGACTTTTCCTTGTCGGGTTTTGGTTCATCCCAAGCCAACTGGCAGAGCTCCAGTGACTCCTCTTCTTTCCTCTCTCTGGAGCAACATGTGCATTCAGGAGGGAAAAAAAAAAAAGAAATAATGAGTATTGTGCAATTTATCTAACTAATGCAATTTATCTAACTAGATTATGGCAATATATGGAAGTTCTTAAAAGGACACAGTTCTTTTGGTAACTGACATGCCACAATAGGTACCCTCATCACAGGGCATCTAGACAGTCATTTTTTCAATGACAGCAGCAGTTCTGAATCCTGCCACCCCACTGACTGGTTTAGAGCTATTCTAAGGCAGTCAGCTGATGGTAAGGGACCCAGACAGATGTCTCCATGTGTGCATGTCTTAGAAAGGAACTCACATGTGTGTCAATATGATAGTTTGCATCAAGGCCAATTTAAAGAGAATGGTAATCCCCACAGCCCAGCTGTTTTGTGGCAAATGCTGCTACTCTGGCTTTAGATAGAAAGGAATTGAGACACCTATTTGTCAGAGGCCCCAGACTGTCTGGGGGAAGACTAACTGTATCCTCATGTTTCCTGGTGCCTGGCTCAGAATCTGTTGCTTAGGATCATAGCTCCTTACGGCTTTCCTGGGAGCAGCCTCTCTGGAGCCCAGCTCCCACCTGCTATGAGCATGTTGCAATGGTCAGAGCTCAGCGTCTTCCCCAAGTGGGCCGTAGCCCCCTCTCTTCCTTTTGGGGTAAGACCCAGTGAGCAGCTGCCGTCTTAGGTTGGACTCTAAAGTCCTTCCTGACTTGAAATTCTTCTATCTTGTCAGAGAGGCAACTAAGATTTGTTGAATAAGTGATTACCTCAGTAGAGGGAAGGGAAGTTATGCAGTGGGCCCTCAGCCAATTAGGAAACTCTCCTGGGAGGCACCTGAGTGTTAGCATAATTACTTTGAGAATCACTTCTGGGCACTTACATGTACCAAGCACTGTGCTATCTACTTTACATGCCTTCATCTTCGCAATGATACTGTGAGGGAAACACTATTATTATCATCCCTTTTTTTCTTTTAAGATTTTATTGGGGAATTGGGGGAGGGGAACAGCGTTGGGGAATCGGGAAAGGGGAACAGACAAGTTGTTGTCCTTCTGTTCTTCAGTCTAGTTGTGGAGGACATTGCTTCACTGGCCCATGTTGGTATCGTCATTGCGCTCTTCTCAAGTGAGGCAGATCAGTCGCTGGTTTCTGGACAGCCGCTCACAGCGGCTCTTGGCAGCTTACACTGACTGCCAGCCACTCACTGTAGCCTATGGCAGCCCACTGCAGCAGGGGCTGCAGCTATGCTGTCCCAGGGACTCACAGCAGCCCAGGTCCAGGTGGAGCTGTTGTAAGCTGTAGAGGGCAGTGTCACTGGCCCTCATATGTGGGATCTGAACTGGGGCCTCTGGTGTCCCAAGCCAGCTCTTAACCAACACGCCACTCGGCTGGCCCTCTTTCTTTTTTTAATAGATGATGACACATAGGTTCAGAGAGGTTAAGTAGCAACCTGCTCTAGGTTAGACAGGAGGACAGTAACAGAGCTAAGTACAGAGGTTTTGGAGACCCAGTAAGTTATTCCTTCTTCCTTATCCAAGTTCTGAACAATTATGTGACACAAGAGTCAGGCAGATGAAAATTTAAAATATCATCTTGATATCTAATCAGCTGGTGGCAAGATGCATTGTAGAGCAGTTTATTAGTGTCTCACCCCTGAATCAGAAAGATCAGCCCAGACTCTCCCAGACCCAGCCCTGGATCCCCCCTGTAAACTAAGGAGCCGAGAAGGTACAGTCTTATGGTAGGCTGTGCTCTGCTCCTTCCTCCAAACATACCCAACCCCTTACATTTACCTCCTTCTCTGGGAATGAATGAGGTGTATTTAGGGACCTCCTAAAGGAGGTCCCTGGCCATGCAAATACAAATACAAGGTTACCCCACACCAAGAGAGGTTGTGGAGCGCCCTCCCTTTCTTACAGCAGAACCTGGAGTCAAGAGCGCTTGAGGGGTCAACCAGGGTCACATGGTGGGTACAGCTATTCTGATTCTTCTCCTCTTTACCCTGTGTCTTCTCTCCCTCTGCCCTCTGAGCTTTACCGAGACACTGTGGACAGACAAGTATGTCAGATGACACTGTATGTTGAGACGAGCCACCATGGTCTACCTTGTAAGCAGAAATCTGTGTATCTCCCCAGTCTCTTGGGCAACATGGAAGTCAAGCCCCCATGTTCGTAGGGGCAGAAGTGTGGGGAATGTTATGGTTTTGGGAAGGCTGGTGTCTTACCTGTTATTAATGGCACCATGCCCTTAGCTTCCTTCTCCAAGTGTCCTTTCTTCTCCCTTCAGCTCTCTCCTTCTTTCAGAAGACAATTGTCCACATCTGATGAGAGCTCTCTCTTCCTCACTCCTTCCCTCTTTGGACCTGGACCATATATCCATTTTCCCAGAAGTGTGATGGAATGGGAAGAAGGCAGACTTGGAGGCAGACAGGTCTGGGCTTGAATCATAGCTCCTCCATTTATGACTGGGACAGGTGACTTCACCTCCTTTAGCCTTGGTTTCTCCATATATAAAGCAAAATTCTTAACACCTACATCACAGGCTGTTGAGAGGGTTAACTAAGCTAATACAAATAAACATTGTAGCTTGGCGTCTGGCTCTTAGTACGTGCTCCATACGTATTAGTTTCTTTTGTAATGGGAAGGAGAGGGCTTAGGTCCTTTACTTTATTCATTCACCACATATTGGAAGTCTACCCTGTGCCAGACAAAGTGGACATAACAATGCTTATCTCCCAAGATTATTATAAATAATCAAAGAGATCATGTTTGCAAAGCTTTTAGTTTTGTGCCTGGCATGTAGAGGTAGGTACTAAATCAATTGAAGTTATTATTATCAACCCATGAAGTGTAAGAGCTCTGATTTTATCATATGCATTGAGGGCAGTGCTGATTTCCTGGGGTTACTCATGATGTCTGCTCAGTTAGGGGCACATCAGCATCCATAAGAAACTTCTCAAAATACTCCTTTCTCTTCCCCACCCCACCTCAGCTAGAACTTCTGCAACAATGACTTGTGGGGGGAGTTGAATTGCTAAGAGTAGCCCCCCTGGTCCTTACAGTCCAGAATAAGGCCCAAGTTGCCCCTTGCAAAGGGTAATGGTGAGGGAAAGCTAGCCCTCAAATCCAAACCTGTGACCAGGAGAAAGCAAGTGACCATGGCCAAAGGCTAAGGAAACATGCCCGGCACATGGCCCCCTTTATTCTGCATCTCATTTTCTTTCTCTCTTCACTCCAGTTTTTCAGCAGGGAATGGCAGTTGTGCCTCTGCCCAGCAAGGGCAACTGGGATCGTTTCCAGCAATACTGGTTCAAAGGGCATCTGATCCAAGGAATCGCCACTTGCTTAACTCTAAGGCCCCTTTCAAAACCCCTATTGTTCTTTGTACCTTTCATCATGACATGTTCCAGGTATGCTGGAAACACGCTGAGGGAGATTGCCTGTGTTTTTAACTCCCGTCTATGAATACTTTCTCTGGAGTTTGCAAAATCTAATTACCTCATAAATAAGGAAGCAGGTGCTACATGAAAACACTCGCTCTGATGATTAGTGTTTGATATGGGGCGGTGGCAGGGAAGACAGACCCCCTCGTGTGTGCTTTCCATCGCAGGCTAGTGTCGGGTGTGGGTGTCATCACCTGTGATCACAGCCAGGGTGGAGGTTGGTGGGGGTCAGGTTGGGGAGGTGGGTTCTCAACATTCCCCAAGAAGCTTAAGAAATGTAAAGATTATAGATTCATTTCGACATTTCCCAAATTCATTTAGTGTGGAAATGAAATTAAACCACAAGTACCTCCTATTCCAAATCTAATCTTCCTTGTGATGGAGAGCAGGTTTCTTCATGTCATTTCTCTTTGTCTGCTTCTGGAACTGAGTTATTTCAGATGACTCCAACTGCCCACCTCATTAGCCCACACCCTTCCCTCCTCCCTTCATACCCTGCTAGGCAAGGTTCTGGCTGTGAGGTCATTCCTGCCTTGTCCCTCCCCAGCTGTCTTTGTCCTAGACATTAGATATGTCGGGAGAAGGACGTGATTGTTGCAGGGACTAGAGAAAGCATTCATAAAAAGGTAAGAAGAAGGAATGAAGGTATGAGTCACAGTGGTCACGGGAATAAAAGCTGCTTTGATGCAGCAGTCAGTAACTCGTGTTCTGTACAAGTTAGAATTGAACAATGCTTGGGCTCCCAGCACCTGAGTCTCGTCTTTGAGTGCCTTCCACACGGGTGTGAATCTCGGCCAAAAACTCAGATGTGCAAGAAATACTGTCCCCTGTCTCCCAATCTAATTTCTGACTAGGAGCTCTTATTGCACTGAACTGGTAAAAAATGTAATAAAAAGTTCTTGGGGGACTATAATCCCCCATGGGGTTATAGGAGGTGTCAAGTGTCCCTAGGCATTAGTACAAAGAGGTGGTCCTTGAAACATCCGTCTTCCTATCTCTTTGTCTCCCTGAGGCCCTGCTTGGGGAACAGGAATCTTCTGTAAGGCCCCATGGTCCTGTCTGCCTGGACATGCTGGTTGTAGGGAAACCAGCCCCCCTGCTTTGCTTGGGACTGTTCTGGCTCTAGCACTGAAGCTCCCAGTTTCTGGAGCACCCCCACTCCTGGCACACCTGGACCCTTGGAGTGGGCCCTTCCCTTTAGAGTCTCGACACTTCTCCATGCTCTGCTAAAAAAACCCCAGCAGACCTGAACCCCTGGTCAAGACGCACACATCTCTTCTCCCTCCTGCCCCAGCCCAGGGACATCTCGTTTTCTTAGCTGGGGGTGAAGGACACCTGTGTGCTCCCCTGCTGCTCCCTGATGTTTGGTTCAGGTTGGGAGTCCCCTTCCTTCACCTTCTCTACTGGTAGGTAAGGGCTTAAAGAGCTTAATATTTTGGGAAGCAAAGGTCTGTAAGAATTGTGACTGGGTGTCTTCCTGTTCCCACCCCTCACCAGCCCCCTAACCTCACCTGGGAGAATGAGCACAGAGCCTGAGTCCTGCTTGAGTGGGGAATGTGGAGAGGAGGGAAAAGAGAAGAGGAAAAGAAACGAAGTCAAGAGAGCAAAGTAAACCATCAAACACATATTGGGGAGAGCTGGACAGTCTTCCTTCCATTTAGTCTCATTTGTGCAGATGTTTGAGAAACAAGGTCTGTAAAAAGTAGGAGAGGAAATGATTACAAGAATTTTGGTTCAGTTAGCTTGCCTATCTAGGTGGGGCTAGAAAGTTCCTAAAAGTTTTGGCAGGTGGATCCAGGCTTTGACAGTCCTTCAAGTGGTTTCATCTTCCCCTTTCTTTTGCCTTACATAGACTGCCTCAGTTTCATAGGGGTGGGGCGGAGAAAGGCATTTGTTAGACTTGCATTCCTCCATGGAGGAAACAGCTGAGACCAGATGACTTCATTAGGATGCATCTCAGTAGGGGTGAGAAGGGCTCTCTAGGCCTGTTTGCCATGCCCTTGTCGTGCCTCCATCAGCTGGCAACAAAGAAACTCAGCGGAGTCTACTGATCTGGCTCAGTGCCCTGCACCCAGCCCTGAGGTTTTCAGAAGCGCAGCTTTCATACATGTCTGTGGATCGAAGGATCATGGAATATGTGAGCCCATACTTTCTCAGCACCCACCCTGGTTCATGCTGCCTGGTTCATGCTGCCTGGTTCGTGTTGCCTGGTTCATACAGACTTTAGCATCTGTTAAGGAAAGAGGAAATACATGCTCAAAAGAGCTGTCCTTACCTGTTGGAGCAGCCCTAATAGCACCTGGGATTGATAGACGGGAAACTATTTTCTGAGTAGAAGTGCCAGTAGACAGAGGAGGCTGACATGGAAGGGCCAGTCATCTTTTGAAGCTTCAGAAAGATCTGTTATTATAATGAGTGTCTTTAAGCAAATGCATTTTTCTTATCAAAGTTTTTAACTGCATGCTGGACCAAGCTATAGCACAAAGCAATAATGACTCCCGACAACCAGCGACAACCAGCGGCCTTTCAGTTGTGGGCTCCGGTCAGAGGGCCTTTCTCATGCAGCCTAACAGCCCCACACCCATCAACAGAGGGACAGACACCTGACAAAATTATTTCCCCAAACACGCAGTATATGAAAACTTGCACACATTTCTGTTTTGCATCTCCTTGTTTCCATTTTCTCAGTCCTGAGCCTCAAATCAGAGATGTTTGATATCCTCTTAAGAACCAACCTCGTAAAGTCTATAAATAACATAGCCATTATTGAGTTCTTACAGTATCCCAGCACCATGGGAAACATTTTACTTATCCAGTCTAAGGTTATCCTCCCAAGGATGCTGCTATTATGCAGTTGTTACCCCCACTGTACAAATGAGGAGGCTGATCTAGGATTACTAGTTCTAGCCCTGCTCTCTGGTGAATCATAGGACTCCGCCAGCTGTGGCCTTCATGGCTTTATTCTGCTGCCTGGTGTTCCTTGTCAAGGATAAGGGTAGGTAGGAGAGGGAACCAATGGTCTTCACTAATGAGGGACAAACAGCCCATCTAGTTTATCTTCTTTATAAGGCCTAAAGTCAAAAAAACAGTGTGAGCCTTTCCAATCCCCTGAATGTCCTATTTCACAGGTCCACAAGTTTAATTTTGCCTTCAGGAGAACCAGGTCTCCTTGCTCATTTCCTCCCCTGGTTATGCACAGGTTCCATGACGTTCGCAGGTGGCAGAGCTCTGTAACCATGAAGGGCTCACTGGACTAAGACAGCCCTTCCTGTGTAGCCCTGGCCCCTGTACCTGCCTCATTGTGAAGAATCGTATCGTTGTGCTGGTGTTTTCACTGCAGAGTGCAGAGCTTTGCTAGCATGTCAGTGACAGGCCAAGTTCAGCAAGATGCGGCTGCCTGATTTGGATTTTTCTGGATTTGTGGGAAGAGGTGGCACTGGCTATGATCCCCTAATTCATGTCCCATTTCTGTTGCCTTTGCCTCATGGCTTAGCCTGTTAAGATTTCTACTTCCTCGTCACTAAAATGAGAGCATTTTCCTAGGTGAGGTTGCAGTACCTTTTAATCCTAACATTCGACTGAAGGAACAAACTGACTGTCAATCAGTTTGGGTTTTGTATGAAGAAATATTATTTGGAAGACATCCTTGATTTGCCAAAAGCACCCTCCTTTATCTAGTCAACAGACATTAGCCTTGCAGAGAGGGCTGGGCTCTGAAACATCCTCTTGCCACTGATACAGAGCAGGTGATAGTCATGGTAGCAGTGCTAGGTACACTTCGTTAAGGAAACAAGACTGTCATTGTCCAAGAGGCTATAAATATTCAAAACCCTGACAAAGTCACAATAATAATGAAACTCACTAAAATTAGGAGGTGGGAGAAACTGTAAGAGGACTTGTCTTTTACTATCCATGCTGCCTAAACTTAAGACACAGTGTTAAAAAAAATGTAAGTCCTCTAACCTCTTAACAATTTTCATAATGCTTTTAGAAAGATTTTTTTTAGAAACCTAAGTCTTGTGTGTGAAGATACATTTGCCTGAAATTCAAATATTCATTCAGTATCAATTTAGCTTCATTTTTTTTCTTTTGTTGAAGTCAAACTGCCATTAGTATTTTTTATTGAAAATACCATGTAGAGCATGGTTGCATTTTTATAGTTTATTGTTCACCCACCCATCCCTCCTTCCTTTTGTCTGTGAATATTTGCAGGGAAAGGTCGGGTGAGGTCATGTGACAGTAATCTCTGAGGAGTGGAATCAGAGTGATTTTCTTGCTGTCTTCTTTGTCTCTTTCTATGTTGCTTTTTTTTTTTTTTGATGGCCATGAAAATAAGCCATTATTCCAAAAAATAAACAAAATATAAATAAATTTTAAAAGAGCACGCAAAATAGCACTGCTGTGTACCAGGCTTTACAGGCAGCAGCAGGTCTCAGCAAAGGCATGTTCCTCCTTCCACCCGGCCTCCATCTGGTCCCAGCCCTGGAGGGCACTGGCACGTTGCTCCACTCACATCTCATTGGATTTTGGCAACTGGTGACCAGTGAACTCTTGAACTGACCTGAAGGGTGAATGCCAGGCCCTGCCAGGCCCAGAGGCTCTTTGCCCACGATCTCCCTCAGCATGTGTTTGTGATAAAGACACAGCTTGGGCTGGTTCCTGCAAGTTTTATTGTAGGTCCCTTGGATGTATGGGGATCTATCTGGGATCAGACTTTGCTGTATTTTTTTCAGTTCTGGGGAAAGTATGAATACCGTGTTATGTATTCATTGTCCATTTTCTTAAGTTTGTTTTAGTAGTTCTTGTTTTATTTTGAGTTGATAAATATCAGAACTTTGTTAGGATGGCCTTCCAGAAATAAAGCTGGCTATTCATGGTATGATTTTTGGCAAATCCTTTCCCTCCTATACGGAGGAAAGCACTGTTTACTTTTCTGAAGAGTCAACAGAGCCTGGGGTTCATAGTTCCTCCACCCAAAGAAGAGCAGCTTCAGTTTACAGGGAGAGCAAATGGCTGCCCTTGCTGAGAAAGGACACAGAGCTCAACTGTGCTGGCTTCGGTTTTGACTTAAGGAGCAAAAATGTTCTTTAGAAAAGCTGCGATTAGCATTCTTGGATAACTCTCAAAGTAAATTAAAGAGGTAATCCAACTTTTCAGTTTCCTGAAAGTACTCTTAAATCTCTTACATTTTTCTTTAACAATAAGAATTTTCTGTGAAATGGGAATAATAATATCCATGGTGACTATTTCTCTGAGTTGTGAGAAACAAATGAGATCAAATAAGATGATAACAGGAGGGTGCCTGGTCCACTAAGAAGTATGCATGGACATCGAGCATCTTTATGGAGAACTAACTGCAGGGCTGGCAGACCCCTGGACCAGCAGCAGAACAAGGCACCAGCAAGGTGCCATTACTAAGTGGAGGCCACTCCGCCAGTCTTTGGAGGCAACGTATTCAGAATCCAACATCTTTCCACTAAGCCATCCTGCCACGTCGTTGGCTCTTTTTAATGACACGTCTCTTGAGAGGACACTATGATTTTAAACCCTTGGGAAGGAAAAGCACAAAATACAGCTCAAAGTAAATGTTTTCCTAATGGACCTGAATGAGACGGAGAGCCACTTCTGGAAAGTGATGCCACATGGGTCGCGCATGTGCTCGCAAGGGGGAGTGCTACCTGACATCTCTGTGCTTTCATTTCCTCACCAACCTCATCATCCATTTGGGGTTGTAAAGAGGTATTAAATTAATCAGTGCATTCAGGGGAATATAGAATACAGCCTGGCACATAGTATGCACTCCTTAATACTTGCCATTATTATTATTTATTCACACACAGAAGATGCACACCTGCTTGCTGACAGCAAGAAAGCAAAACAACAACAAAAACCAGAAACAAATTAGGAAGCTACTGTCAGGTCTATGGCAAAAGCCATTTGGGACATATCACTAAGGCATCTTTTGAAGAGGGTTGGGGGGGTGGGGAGCAGAGTACCGGGAAAGAGTGACAATTCCTAAGACTCTGATTTTTTCTCCAGAGAAGAGCTAATTTCCTTTGGGCCTGGCCCCACGCTTATGACCGCTAGTGGAACCAATGTGCTCAGTGGGTAGACAGTCAAACAGCATTTATGCGGAACTCAGGCAGAGCCCAGTGGGCACTACGGAGGTACTAAGTTGGCACTGGGAGTGAGCTTTGGAGGGTGCAGGGCCTAGTGGCTCCAGAGAAGATGGTGATGAGGGGACATCTGCCCTGAGCCTTCACATGGCAGCCTGGGAGAGCTCCCAGAAGCACAGGCTGAAAAGTCACACGAGTCTTGAAACTTCCTGTCACTCCCCTTGCTCTACACGAAGTATTTCAGCCCCACCAAGGTCTGGCTTATGACTCCTCCAGACCTGTTTCCCACCACACTTCTCTGCTTGGCCCAGAGTCTCACTTCACTGTCTCCCGCTGCTGCTGCTGCTGCCTCAGCTCTCACTCACCCCATCCCTTGCAGGGGACAGCAAACTTCAGGGACCAGCCAAATGCCACTTCTGAGAAGTCTGCCTAACCACTGCTCTCCCCCAAGCCTCTTCCTCCCTGTCATCCCCAGCCTGTGCTTCTGTTCTCTGTTGCCCTCACATTTGTACTTCAGTAATTGTTTATTGATCACAAGTCTTCACAGCTACACAGGACCTTCCTCCTTTGTGTCATTTCCCCCCTCCGCTGCTAGTGACAGACCTTGGTGGACAGTCCATGAAAGTCTGAAAGCTAGTAAGCCTGTACCTAGAGGGAGTCTTAAATCCCAGGTAAGGGAATGAGAATAGGGAACCTAACGTTGAAGTCCCATTGTCACGCTGGGAACCATTTCTTATATCTACTTTGTGTTTTTATAGCTTCAATTTTAAGACACAGAAATATCCACTGTTTGGTGAGGATAAAGAAATGTGTACACCGAATTGTGTCTGCTTACAAATTAATAGCTTGATAACACTCCCCCTTTTATTTCTTGCTTAAAGATAAGCTTTTAGGATATCCTGATTAATTTTCGCAACCAACAAAACATGTCACCTAATCTTTCTTATATTCAATCCTTTCCACATATTGTTGAGGTCTGCAGGTTACCTTAGCATGTTCATGCTGAGTCCTGTCAGCACAGGCAAATACAGATGCTCTGAGCAAGGACTTACATACAACATTGAACCTTTAGGGCAGTCCATCTTCCAGCTGCCTGACAAGGAAGCAGCTTCTACTCAGAATAAGTAAAAATGAGTTAATGCTGAAACTGCAGAAATTTTCAATCCTTTTCCTGTCTAGAGTGATTCTTCCCTCCTCTAGCTATTTGTTCAGCCATTAATTCTAGGCCTCTCTGTCACACTCAGGGTTGAACCTGTGGTAAAATGCTAGTGGGATAGTAACTGCAGGAGGGCATGTGTAATTGCCCCATCAGGGTGGTTTGAATGCCCTCTTTCAGTGACATGATACATTAAAGAAAAGATAAATGGTTATGGGCCCAAAAAAATCTGTGGAGTCAACACATGCTTGAGAAAGTACCATTTTAATCATTAATCATTGTAACCAAGGACCCAAATCGATTTTTATTGCTATCATGAGTGGTGCTAAATTGATTGCAAGGCCATGGTCGACAGGAAAAGGAAGTCCCCATAAAAACTGTCTTCTCCAGTATGAATCAGGAAGGACACTAAGAACCTGAAGGACACTTAGAAGGGGAAGTGGTTGAGTGGTGGGCTGGGGACAGAGCCTGAATGCAAAGAAAGAGTTCAGCTGTCATGTGGTGAAACTGCAGCAGCAAAGAAATACCATGTTGGGGCCTGGAATGCGGTCTGGAGAGCAAGTCCTGCCCTTTCTGGGTCCTTGTGAGTGGGAGGGATTAATCTACGGATAAAGAAAGCACGGGTTCTTTCCACACCTTCTCAGTGCTTAGAGTTGCTTGTTTCCCAATTATAAATGAGATCATTTTTGGTGAGGTCTGGATGATAATAACAACGCTTTTTACATGCTTTCCATGTGCCAGGAGGTTTGCTAAGTGCTTTATTGGGAACATGGTCTTTAATCCTCCCAACATCCCTTGGCCATAGGTGCTATAACTCACTTTATAGATAAGGAAATTGAGGTCTGGAGAGAGGTGAAATCATTTGTCCATGACTGACAGCCAGTGATAGAACTGGGATTTGAACCCAGAGACTGTCTGGCTACAGAGCCTATGCTTACCTTAACCACCACGCTTTTACAATGGTATTTTGTTCTAGTGAAAATTGATAGTATAGTGTCCAGAAGGTTAGAGAAAAAAACAAAACAAAACAAAACCCTCTGATTTCCCAGGGGACCTGGGAAATGTCCTTGATCTTGGTTTCCAGTCTATAAAAGAATGATTATGCCATTCATCACCCCCACCACCCACCATACAGAAGTTTTTCAGGATTAATGAATTAGTCATCAAGGCTCTGAGAACCTTAGATGATTGAAGATGCTTAGTTAAACAATGAGCAAATGAGTTTCCATATCTTTACTCAAGACTTAAGTCCCCAAACTGAGGACAGCTTTCCACTACCAGCCATTTTGCATGCATTCATTCTAAATCAGAAACCAAAAGTTGTTTGTGGAATAAGGCATTTCTGAGGGACTTCATCTGACTAAGAAAAACCTCTCTGAGGCAAGCAGGCGAGGTGTGTACAAAGCCTTTTCGCTCTTAAAAACTGAATGTTCCTCTCCAGTTGGCTTGGTGAAAAGGGAGTTTGGTAAAGAGAGTGAGTTAATTCTACTGTCCTACTCCCATGCTTGTTAGTCCTCTCCACCTCCTCCATCACTTAGTCCAGTTAACACCTGTGTTGTTGGGGACAGGAGTCTGAGGCAACAGACTCCAAATTGGTTGCCTCACAATGTCTTTGAGTGGGTGTGTGAAAGGATTAATTTGTATACCAAGAGATGAAAACTTTAATACTTTATCCAAGGCAAAAGGAATGATAAACTCAAGCAGGTAGTATTCAGTGTATTTTCCCAAGAAAGCTATAAATTCTTTGTTGTAAACTTCAGTACAAGTAGTAGTTTTAAAGATTTCAAGGGAAACAATAATAGATTTTTTTGAAATGATCACATAGTCATAAGGGGAAAGTATTTTGGAAAAATGACCCAAGAAATCATCTCATGTGCGCACACACACACACACACACACACTCACACACATACCCTATACACCCTCTTTGATTTAGTAATCCCATTTATGGAAATTAGCTTTAAGAAATTATCCAAAATCAGGAAATTAAGATGTTCAGTGTATAGTTTTTTATAATAGTAAAATATCTGAAACAGTCTAATATGCATGCCCAAGCTGTGTACACACACACACACAATGCTGATAAAACATGTATTTATTAAAAGTTAAGATTATAAAAGCCATGGAGCAACATGAAAATGCTTATTATATGAAGGGAAAAAGTCAGAAATACAGTGACACTGTACCATTTAAATTGTATATTTTTTCTTTTCTAGGATTTCTATTCAGTTTGTTTTCTTTTTTCAACTTTATTGGGGAACAATGTGTTTTTCCCAGGACTCATCAGCTCCAAGTCAAGTAGTTGCTTCAATCTAGTTGTGGAGGGTGCAGTTCACATGCCCATGTAGGAATGGAACCGGCATCCCTGGTGCTACAAGCACTGCACTCGTTAACCAACTGAGCCAACCAGCCACGCTTGTTTTCTACTCTGCCTCTTCATTTTCACAACATGCTGTTCATTCCTATGGTCATTATTCCTTCCATTATATCCGTGGTATCTTTAACATTGTTCCTGGAATACTTTATCTCAGATTGTTCTCAGATTCTCATGTGTGTTGTGCTATTTATTTCCTTGGGTCATCTGTAAATTTTTCTCATCTTCAAGGGTGGTTGTCTGTTGGACTCCGCTTTTCCTTGACCTTGGGGGGCAGAGGAGGGCGGTATGGTTTTCTTAGTTCCTCTGGTCCCAGGCAGATGGTGTACTTCTTTTCCAGTTTCTTGGGATGGTTGCTTGAGTTTAAACTGAATACAAATCCTGAATTTGTGCAGAGAGCACAGTTCTCTAACAAGGGCTGGAGCATCATCTCTTACCCAGAAAGGGTTAAGTCTGCAACTCCCAGCCTGAGAGCCTTTAGTGATTCCACGCCCATTGAGCCAACCGGTTCAGCTCTCACCAGCCACTAGGGTCTGCTTTGTTTCTAGTACCTAAACTTCATTTTCTGACCTCAAACTCTGCTGTGCATTAAAAAATAATTTGTACTTTACCCCTCATTTCCATACATTTGTAGTGAGATGTTTAATCCACTATGCTAACCAAAAGTACTAATTTCTCTTTTCCATTTACTTCAACTATAAAAATGTATATGCATATAATTAAACTGGACAGGACTATAAAATGAAATGATTTGTTATGGGTTTATAGTAATCATTTTTCTTTTGCAAATATTGTCATTGTCTTTAAAACAATATAAGAATCATCATCTTTTAATCTATTGTCTTTTGTTTCAGAATGCATATACTACGACGGCCATTAATGGGACAGACTTTTGTACATCAGCAAAAGACACACTCAAACTTTTATCAAAGAATTCAAGTCATTTCACATCTGTTAATTGCTTTGGAAACTTCATAATTTTTCTAGGAAAGGTGAGAAGTTATCACTAAAATAATAAATGAAGGAACTTGGGACCTCAAAATGAAGTCATACAACAAGGCTTAGAATGAGAATGAATGTTTTTTAGTGCTTACTTTATGGTAGATGCTGTGCTTCCTTACCTTATTTAATCCTCAACCCTGTGAGCTATTCCTGTTTTGCAGATGAGATTTAATAACTCGTCCATGAGTCCACAATAGGTAGAGTCAGGCTTTGAATCCCGGTCTCATCTCTTATCTATGATCCATTCTCTCTACCATTCTGAGTTGCACTGTTTCATATCTAAAACAAAAATACTACTAGCCTCAGAAAATGGATGATTTTTTTGCGGGGGGGATATCATAAAATATATGGAATAGTATTGAAACCTGGTAAAATGTCTGCATTATGTGATGTCATTAAGTCCATAAGCAGATAGAATTATTTATTTTCCAAATGGAGCCAAGGTTACATTTCTGCTGTCATCTGAATAGTTTTCTTCAAGGAATTGTCTGTCTGTAGTCTTGCAGAGCAAAGGAGCATCTTGGAGCTCTAATATCTCATAGTGTGAAGCGCAAGCCCTGAGGTTGGGATATTTAACTCCAAACCTCCGTCTTCCTATCTATAAGCTGAAGATAACACATGCCCTTTCTAGGTTGTAGGAAAGAGTAACTGGAATATTGATGAAAGCGGTGCTCCAGCCCCACCTTGCCCAAGCTTTAAGTTGAAGGTTCCTTTTATTGTGCCACACTGCGTCTTTCCATGTGATTGTCACCCGCTGGATCTAATTCTGCACCCCTCAATTGATCCCACTTCCACTTAACTGCCCTTTAAATTCTTGACCGTGGATGTCCTGATATTTCTGCCCCATTTTCACTGTTCCAAGCTAGATATCCTCGCTTCTTCCAATCAATCCTCCAAAGAGGACATGAATGTGGGGTCTTTGCTGGTGCCCCAGAGTAAACAAGATCTCAATCTCCAGTTGTGACCTGACCTACGCTAAATATGGGGACTCTTGGCTCCTTATTTAACATTTTCAGCTTCTGTGGCATTTGGTGTGTTGCTGGGGCATTACTATCATAGTTATTTGTTGTTAGTAGCAAGTTACTAACACACAGATGTGTGTTAATGCACATACATTTTAGGGCTCAGCTGGGCCCTAGAGACTTTCCATGTGACAGTGTCTCTAGAAGCACAACTGATTATGCCTTTCAAAATAGCCTAAATAAGCTAAGTTTTAGTTGTATTTAAATGGATAATATTGTTTACATTAGTTTGGCAAGATCATAGGTGATATATTTTCTAATAACTACTTCCAAAAATTTTTGGAATGTCGTTTCATCTTTATAACAGGTTTATCTTTTATTTTAGGTAGTAACTCATTTCCCATTAGGAACACATAATTGCTACTGGGCTTCTAATGAGCATGCGAAACCAGTGAGCCTTTGTTTGAGTGAAGTAGCATTCAGAAAGTCATGCCTTCTAGAAATCCAAGGGTAATGCGGACTCCAGATGGGCTTCATTTTGTCTATTAAAGAATTAGGGACAAACTGGTCTGTAACCCTGTTCCTGGAAATATAATAATTGCATAAAGCCAAAGCCTGGAGTAATCCTATTATCTCCCCAAACCAGCATTGGAAAGCCCTTCTGTTTCATTCCCAGGGCAAAAATAATCACATATTAAACTACACTATATCTACTTAATGGATTTGTTGCACTGTTATTAGAAAATGGTATTTATAAAAAAGTTTTTAAATGAAGATGCTTATTGTGGTGGTAAGGGAAAAAACAATAAAAAGTTTGTGAGGTCTCATTACATCTACATAAATATTAATACAAAAACTAGGCACAGAATGAAAGTACATGTACTCTTGCCACCCTCCAAATTAATTAGGTTTTTTTGGTATCATAGCTTTTCATTTTTTTCTTCTTCCTATTTCATTGTACCAAATTTTCTGAATAATAGGGCACCCACAAACACATACACAAATGTATGTGAAACTATGGTATCTGACAATCTTTTCTACAATTTCTAACCAACCAGCTTTTAAAGATTTGCAACAAATTCTTGTTTTGACAGGTGTTAGTGGTGTGTTTCACTGTTTTTGGAGGACTGATGGCATTTAACTACCACAGAGTGCTCCAGGTGTGGGCAATCCCACTGCTGTTGGTTACCTTTTTTGCCTACCTAGTGGCCCATAGCTTTTTATCTGTGTTTGACACTGTGCTGGATTCACTTTTCCTATGTTTTGCTGTTGATCTGGAAACAAATGATGGATCATCAGAAAAGCCCTACTTTATGGACCAAGAGTTTTTGGTAAGCAAATATTTCATTCCTTGTTGCAGTCTCCATTCTCACAGAAGTGTTGCAGACTAACATATAAAGGAGGCATGCACCCAGCCCTCGTTTTCTCTTACTGGGGGCTCTCTGAGCTTCTCTCACATGACCTGAATGTCCTGAGAGTGGAAAAGGCACTGTTTTCTGAGGCTGAGCTCACCTCCTTTACTGAAACCTCCCTGGAGACAAGTGAAGCTGAACAATTAACACTGCCTAAATGATGTTGGATAGGAGATGTTCTGGACACAGTAGAAGTCCAAGTCCCTTTAGTGCTAAGGGCTTGGTCTGGCTTTTCAGGTGGTCTGGAGGTTTAGCAGTCTATCCATTTCTAAAGCATTTTTGTAGCCCCAAGCATCTTGTCATACTCATTGTCTGTCAGGGGGCACACACTCCAGTGAAGACTAATCTCCATCTGTGTCAGTATGGACAGATCTGCAATCTCAAGCCCTTTAGTAACTCCAGGCACACCACCATGAGAAAAGCCACACCCTTGGTGGAGCCGTATGCTGCCTCTTTCTGGAAATAGCAGGCAGCTGTTTCCAACAGCTTTTGCGACACAGTTGTTATTTGCATTATCCTATGTAGGCAGGGATATTTTAACAGCTGTATGAAGTCTCTCTTCCCTTTCCTTTTGTCTGGGTCAAGTGACATTTTACTAATTTTCTTTCATTCTGTTGTAATAAAACTTAGAAATTAAAGCCCTTTTGCTTTTAAATAAAACATTCAAAGCACTCTTCCGTTCAGGCAGGCACTGAAGTTCAAGCACTTTTAAGTTTCGTAAGTAATGTGCCCTCATTCTTCTCCATAGAAAACATAAAAATACAATAACACTTTCCTTATTGGTATGTACTTTCAAGAAAATATTTCTGGTGGTGGTAGGAAGCTGACCAGGTCTTCTTTTTATGATTTACACTTTTCTGATTAAAAATCCACTATGAAATCTAAACCCCCACATGTTTTAATTCAACAGGGAAAACTTTTTTAAGGGTTAAATGCTCCAAAATGATATGGCCAAGTAAATGGTTGTCAACAAGGTAGACACATAACCCTGGTCTAACTCATTCTTTTGTTTTTCAGAGTTTTGTAAAAAGAATGAACAAATTAAACAATCCAAGGGCACAGAGAGAAGAGAATTTAAGGAATGAAGAAGGAACGGAACTCCGACCCATTGTGAGATAAGCACTGGTTAGTATTTGTACCTGGAAAAAGTTTCCTTCTAAGAGACATTCACAGAATAAATGATAAGGCCCAATAGACCCTATTCTTCATTCTTTTGGTCCTTATTGTTTGGCCATGTTACAATACTACAGCCATTAAAGTTTTCATACCCACTGGGACAGAAAAGCCTTTTAAGACCTTGTTTATATGCATGTTAAAAAACACACTATGTAAACACTCATTTCAGGGCACTGGTGAAAACACACACCTCACTGACAAACAGTAAATAAACCTTAGCAGAAATCTCTGGAATGCTGCTCTAGTACAGAGCATGACTTTTCCGGACTCATCCAATTCTGGGAATGTGCTAAATATATTACAACTTTGCAAAGTACAATTCTTAGATTTTATGACAATAAAAACCAGAACTGTCACCTGACAGACTTGGTCTAAAACAGAGGCAGAAGTTTAACCAGATATGACTTAAGTCTGTTAAAAGTACAAGGCTACCTCTTAAACATTAACAAACATTCTAGAGAAGTGATTTTCAACCAGAGCCCCACCCGGGAATCACCTGGAGGAAGGTTTATAATACTCCACCTGGATTCCATCCCCAGAGATTTAGATTCAATGGCAGAAGGAGTTGTGTGTGTGTGTGTGGGGGGGAGTGCACTTTTCCTTTTTAAAGCTTTAAACAAATAGGAACATTTAACATGTTGACTGCCAGCCTCATTTCAGGTAGACGAACAGGTAAACAGAATTACTCTCCTAACAGGAGAACCACTGGCTTCCTTGCAGGGCAAGCAGTATGTAGAAGGCTTCTCTAAACCCTCTTCAAAGATGGCAAGAAAGAGCTTGTCAATTCAGGTTTACTTTAACAAATGCAAATTTCCACTTTTTTCTTAAACAGCACCATTGAATTAGTTGAGCTCTAACAGTCTCCTTTAGGAATGGGATTTAACAGAGCAGTTTCTGGAAACGTTAGTCACTGTGGCGTGATAAGCAAGTAGACTTCATTTTTGTGGGTGCAGCACACCCCAGGCATGTCCTTACTGTCTGCCTCAGCAAAGACAAGCAGGCACATTTCATCGGTGGCCCTGATAGAACCAATCCTATCAGAAGAAATCGCTGGGCTAAGAAAATGTCAGAAAGTGTGTTACCAATTTTTTTAATGAATGGATTTTTTTTTCTCATTACAACCCACTTAGCTGTTTGCCCTTCTCTACGTCATGACTGAAGGTTAGGTTTTATAATATTAATACTTCATACTGTAAACGTCAGTTTACTATCAAATGGCATATCCTATTTCTGATCCAGTGTGTTTCTTTTTTTAAAAGTATATGTTTCTTAGAAAGTAGAAATGACTAGACAAATCATCGTTTTAAAGTAATGGCATTATAAGTGATTTAAAAATTTTATTCATCTAAACATTTTCTGTGCTATTACATACTTCCATGTAATACATTCTTTTTTCAATTTATAGTAAAACCTTGGGTTGCGAGTAACTTGGTTTGTGAGTGTTCCGCAAGATGAGCAAACATTTCTATTACGAGTAATGGCCAAAACTGCTATTACTTTTGCACCAATGTAACAATACATTTTAACTTGGTAAACGAGTGATGTCCTGCAATATGAGTAGTTTGTTTCCCAAACGAATTATGCTCACAAACCGAGGTATTTCTGTATTTTTCAATTAAAGTTGACATACAGTATTATATAGTTTCAGGTGTACAACATATTGATTAGAAATGTGCATGTATACCTTATGAAGTGATCACCCTGGTAAGTCTAGTATCCATCTGAAACCATTCAATTATTTACGATATTATTGACTATATTCCCTATGCTGTTCTTTACATCCCTGTGACTATTTTTTTTATAACTGGCAATTTGTACTCCTTAATCCCTTCATCTTTATCACCCACTTGCCAAGTTCCCTCCCATCTGACAACCAGAAGTTCTCTATGAGTGTTTTGTTCATTTGTTTTTAGATTCCATGTATAAGTGAAATCATACAGTATTTAACTTATTTCACTTTGCATAGTGCCCTTCAGATCCATTGCAAATGGCAGGATTTCATTATTTTTTTATGGTAATATTCCATTGTATATATTTATACACCCAATCTTTATCCATTGATCCATCAATAGACACTTAGATTGCTTCCATATTTTGGCTATTGAAAATAATGCTGCAGTGAACATAGCGGTGCATTTATCTTTTCGAATTAGTGTTTTGGATTTCCTCAGATAATACACAGAAGTAGAATTGCTGGATCATAAGGTAGTTCTATTTTAACTTTTTAAGGAACCTCCATACAATTTTCCACAGTGGCTGAACCAGTTTACAGTCCCACCAACAGTGCAAGAGGATTCCCTTTTTTCTACATCCTCACCAACACTTGTTTATTGATTTATTGATGATAGCCGTTCTGAAAGGAGTGAGGGTGATATCTCATTGTGCTTTTGATTTGCATTTCCCTTACATTTAGTGATGTTGAACATCTTTTCATGTCTATTGGCCATCTGTGTGTCCTCTTTGAAGAAATGTCTATACATGTCCTCTGCCTATTTTTTAAATTTTGGAATTGTTTTTTTGATGTTGAGCTGTATGAGTTATTCCATTCAGTAGGTATCTTTGTCTTTTTAATAGTTTCCTTTTGTAGTGCAAAAGCTTTTTAGTGTTATGTAGTACCATTTGTTTTTTATTTTTCTTTGCCCTTAGGAGACATCAAAAAAATTTCTAGACCAATGTCAAAGAGTTTATTGCCTGTGTTTTCTTCTAGGCATTTTATGGTTTCGGGTCTTACATTTAAGTCTTTAATCCATTGAGTTTCTTCTTGTATATGGTGTAAGAAAATGGTCTAGTTTCATTATTTTGCATTATCTCTTCAGTTTTCCCAACACTTACTTATTGAAGAGACTATCTTTACCCCACTGTATATTCTTACCTCCTTTGTCATAGATTAGTTAACAAATTGGGTTTACTTTTGGGCTCTCTATTCTGTTCAATTGATCTAGGTGTCTTGGTTTTATGCCAGTAGCATGCTGTTTTGATTACTATAGCCTTGTAGTAGTTTGTTATCAAGTAGTGTGATACCTCCAACTTTGTTCTTCTTTCTCAAGATTGCTTTTGCTATTCTGGGTCTTTTGTGGTTCCATATAAATTTTAGGATTATTTGTTCTAGTTCTGTGAAAAACCCCATTGATATTTGTCATATATGGCCTTTATTATGTTGATATGTTCCCTCTAGCCCCACTTTGCTGAGAACTTGTTATCATAAATGGATGTTGGATTTTGTCAGATGCTTTTTCTGCATCTATTAATATGATCATATTATTTTTATCCTTCATTTTATGTGGTATATCACATTAATTGATCTACAGATATTGAACCAACCTTGTATTCTGGGAATAAATCACACTTGATCATGGTGTATGATCCTTTTAATGTATTGCTGACTTTGGTTTGCTAATATTTTGTTGAGAATTTTTGCATCTATGTTCATCAGATATATTGGCCTATAATTTCTTTTTTTAATAGTGTCTTTGTCTGGTTTGGGTATCAGGGTAATGTTGACCTTTTAAAGAGTTTGTGAACTTCCCCTCTCTTCAATTTTTTGGGATAGTTTGAGAAGGATAGGTATTAATTCTTCTTTGAATGTTTGGTAGAATTCACCTGTGAAGACATCTGTTTGTTGGCAGTGTTTTGATTACTGATTCAATTTCATTACTAGTAGTCTGTTCAGATTGTTTCTTTTTTTGGTTTGTTTCTTCTTGACTCAGTCTTAGAAGAGTGTGTTTCTAGGAATTTATCCATTTATTCCTGTTTGTCCAATATAGTTGTTTGTAGAATTTTCTTACAACCCTTTGCATTTCTGTGGTGTTTGTTGTCACTTCTCTTATTTCTGATATTCTTTATTTGGGTCCACTCTTTTTCTTGATGAATCTGACTAAAGGTTTATCAATTTTGTTTATCTTTTCATAGGACCAGCTCTTGGTTTCACTGATCTTTTATGTTTCTTAATTATGTATTTTATTTATATATGATCATCCTATCTTTATCTTTTAACCTTCATACTAGTTTTAGAATAAGTTGATCCATTACTTTTACCAAGTGTTGGCCTTTGTTTTTTTTCTTTCCTATATTTTCCTATTTTGGCCTTTTCTACTTAAAGAAGTCCCTTTAATGTTTTTTATACTGTTCTTTTATTGGTGAACTCTTTTAGCTTTTGCTTGTCTGAGAAACTCTTTATCTTTCCTTTGATTCTAAATGATAGCTTTGCTGGGTAATATTGGTTGTAGGTGTTTCATTTTCATAACTTTGAATGTTTCATATCAATCCATTCTGGCCTGCAAAGTTTCTGTTGAGAAATCAGCTAACAGTCTTATGGGAGCTTCTTTTTACATAATTGCTTTTCTCTTGCTGCTTTTAAGATTTTTTGTCTTTAACCTTGTAATTAAGCATTGGTGTGGGCCTCCTGGGGCTCATCTTGTTTGGGACTCACTGCAGTTGCTGGAGTTGTATGTCTATTTCATTTGCCAGGTTAGGGAAGTTTTCAGTCATTATTTCTTTAAATGTTTTCAGTTCTTTTATATCTTCTCCTTCTGGACCCCTATGACATGAATGTTGGTATATTTGTCCCAGAGGTCCCTTAAACTATACTCATTTTTTTGGATTCTTTTTTCTTTTGCTGTTCTGATTAGTTTTCCTCTACCTTGTCTTCATGATCATGCATTTGATCTGCTTCATCTAATCTGCTGTTGATTCTCTCTAGTGTAATTTTCATTTCAGTTATTGCAGTGTTCAGTTCTGATTGGTTCTTTATTTTCTATCTCTTTATTGATGTTCTCCCTGACTTTATCGATTTTTCTCCCATATTCATTGAGCATCCATATAACCAGTATTTTGAATTATCTGGTAGATTGCTCATATCCATTTTATTTAGTTCTTTTTCTGGAATTTCGTGCTGCTTTCATTTGGGACATTTGTCTCCTCATTTTGGCTGACTCTCTATGAATTAGGTAGGCCCACTATATATCCGTCTTGAAAGACTGGTCTTACGTAGAATGTGTTGTTTGGGGCCTAGTATTACAGTCCCCCCTAGTCACTTGAACCTGATTCTCTAGGTGTGTTTCCTGTGTAGGTCGCATGTGCCCTCCTATTATAGTAGGGCGTTGATTGCTGCTGGCATATCAGTGGGTGATGCTTACCTTCAGGCTGACTGCCTGGCTGCAACTACAGCACATGAGCTATTGTGTGGTGGCTGACCCCTCAGAGCTTAAAGTCTCTTTAGAAAGATTCTGATGCCAGCCAAAGCTATCCATTGGGGGTGTCAGTTGTGGAGCTCGTTGGGAGGGGATCTGGTGTGGTCTGAAGCCAGCCACTGTGTGTGTTGGGTTTGGAGACTCTTGTACTGGCCTTGGGGCTGCTTGATAGGAGCTACAAAGTGATCTGTGGTTGGTCGCTACTTGTGCCAGGCTTGGAGGTGCTTGGAAGAGGTCATGTTGTGAGCTGAGGCCAGCTGTTACTTATGCCAGGCTTGGTGCCAGTTGGTGGTTGTTACAATGCAAGTCGAGGCCATTTGCCACTTGTGCTGGGTATAGGACTGCTTGACAGGAGTTATATACTGAAGCAAGCTTTTACTTGTGTGGTGTTTGGGTCCTTTGAGTCCGCAGCATGAGCTGAGAAAGGCTACTTGTGTGGAGCTGCTGAACGGGCTCAGGCTTGGTGCATGCATTGGTTGGGGCTGGGTCTGAAGGAATCACCAAGCAGGGTAAATCGTGTTATCCAAATGAATGGAAAGCATAGATTGGGCACCTGCCTGCAGTGGGCCAGCTAGGTGGTAGGAAAGCTCACAAAGTAACAGTGGTGCCTACCAGCACCTTCCATCCCTGGGGAAAGTTCCGCTGACCCCTTGTCCTCCAGTCCTCACCCTATAGTTAGTAATTTTAGATTCTCATATATGCCCCTGGTGCTTCTCAAGCTGCTGCTCCTGTGCTGGACCTGAGAATGAATGAGTTTGTTCCATAGCCATTTCTCTGAGATACAATCCCCTGTTTTTCACAGCCAGGTGTTGTGGAGACTTCTCTTCCTGGCACTGGTGCCTTGAGCTGGGGAACCTGGTGTGGTGCTGTGATTCCTTGCTCCTTAGGGGGTCAGCTCCAAAGCTGAGACATTCTTCCCAATTCTTAATTGCTATCCTGTAGTTGTGGGACCTGCTGGTTCTGTTTCTACCCCTCCTACCAGTTTTGACACAGCTTCTTCTTTATATCCTTGGTTATAGGAATTCTGTTCAGCTAGTATTCTGGTGGTTTCCAGTGATGGCTGTTTTATAATTTCTTGTAATTTTTATGTGGTGGTAGGAAGAGACAAACTCAAGAGTACTCAGCCATCTTGACTCCTCCCCACGGGTTTCTTATTAACATTTATTCACCCTAGACTATGAATATAAAATGCCTCTCTGCCCTATCTCCACCAGTGTTGTTGAAGATGATTAACCCAACCTGGATTTAAGATAAATTTGGGGCAGCCAAGTCACAATAGAATAAACAAGCATCCACTAATAGTTTGAATTCTAGCTGCCATTTCCTGTGTGCAATGGGCAGGTCCCTTCATTCTTCTAGGCCTCTATTTTAAGCAGAGAGTACACTGTTGTGTGGATTAAAGAAATGTTACAGTATCTATTTGTAACAGTCCTTGAGAAAGAGTAATTTTTAAAATAATCAGCCTGTGGCTTATATGAATGTTCAAAAAAATATTTATTTATAAAAAATACAATGGGATAAGTTTATGCTGAGAAATGCGGCAATAAATACAGTTGAAGAAAAACAGCAACTCTACATTGATGATACATTGGCACAAACAGGAAGAACACACGCACCACCCAGACCTACGTGTCTGAAGGCTGATTTTGTACACGCTCCTTTAGAAAACACCACTCTGAAAAAATACTGTCAGCTCAGGTGAGAGAATGAGTACACATATAATCACAAATGCACACGGATCATAATTTTATTTAAAAATTAGCAAACAATACTGTAGAAACATTGATATGTAAATTTCTAAAATGCTGCATCCTAAATTTAGTTGGCAAACACCACCTTAGCTATAAGCATGAGTTTAGTCTTCCACATAGAAACCAGACACTAAACTGTAAAAAAAAAAAAAAGCTTCCTATTATTTGAAAACACCAGTTTAAGTAGAAGATTGTAAAAATGCATAGATCTGTAAAGAATTGGCTGTACAAGAGTACTCCCCTTTCACAGTATTCCTTTTTACTTCATATGCGAGTTATTGGTTATGCTGTAGGATTTAACCATTACAGCACTAAAAGGCAACTATTTAGGGAAGAGGCAGAAAAAGGAAAAAGGAATGTATGTAAGGCAATATTTCTTTTAGGTACAATAAGCATAATAGTGTTTTAGGAAGACAAGATAAAAATTACTCAAGGCTAGCTTGGTTCTCACTGGATAAAAACATTGGGCTAAATGCTGAGCTCCTCTCTGTGACTCTAATAATCAATGCCTTGGTCACCATATTGATATTCTCTGGGGTAATCATCTTGGTACTCGCCATGATAATCATCTGGGTATTCTGCCTGATAATCGCTATCACTGATTTCTGACCCATTTGTTCCTGTTCCTTGGCTTCCATTGTGAATGACAGGTTCTGTCGGAGCAGCACAGTATTTGGGATCATATACTTGCCGCCCGAGCCCATACACACTCATTCCTTTCTGGGAAGCAACTTTGTTGGTACCCATCTGTAGAGATATTGTCGAGTTGTCCACTGGTTGTAAGGTTAGCTTCTGATCATAGATGTCTCTTCTGGTACCTGGCGCCAACATCCCCGCCTAGAATCAGAGTATAAAAATTAAAACAGCAGCTAAAATCTATTCTCGTAGATATTTTATAAATGATGAAATTACACTGAATGTGAACACTAATATAACAACTTGCCTTTCGTTCAGGTGCAAAGCTAGCTTATCAAAATATCCTGATGATGAATCTCTCTAACAAAGCAATATTCATAGGCTTTTGAACTAGGTCGCCCTGCCTTCAAATCCTTGCTCTGCTATAAAATTGCTATGTGCCTTAAGCAAGTTACTTTTAGTTTTAGGTTTTACAGAGGTAAAATGGAGGCAATACCACCTACTTTAAATTTAGTGGAGACATGAAAATGTAAAAACAAAGCATCATGCTGGTACACCTGAAAGTTACATTTGAATGTCTATTTTGATATATACAGGAGCCGGGTTACCAATTTCAAAAGGCCAAGACACAGAAAAGCCATTTCTTCAGAAGAGCCAGTCCCCTCCTTTTCAGAGTCTAGTTAACTCATACTTCATTTCTCCATTGGTGTTAGGCACACACTTCCCCATTTAAAGTCAGTAAAAAAGCAAACTTGAGTGGCAGCTATGAGAGCCACAATGCCACACATGGCAGGACATGTCCCATAAAGAATGAACAACACCAAATCACATCTTGGGGTCATTAAGAACAAGGACATCTGGTTAGATATGAGATCTGTCTGTTCAACAATGGTTCTGGGAACCTCCTGACATGCAGGAGGTCAGTTAACAAGGAAATAGTTCCATCTTGTGTGGTGTTTGAATATTGGCATTCTCACCACCTGCATTTCCATCTATTGGACTCACATCCACACATTTAATAGGAATGCTAGTTAAACACTTCTTAGTAGGACACCAGAGAATAATTTTACCTACCAACTTAATTAAGGGCTCCTTTAAAAATAAAAGTTAGAAGCATTAGAATGAACAATTTACTTGGATTTGGAGCAAGAACACTGTAACAAACATTTCTTTTTTCTTCTGGTTGGGTAGAAAGGCCAGCTGTTCTAATTGCCAACAAAAGCCATGAGCACACATCATACTTGTGCTGCTACAGAAAAGGTTCTTTCATTCTTTTGCTTTCTCAGCAAAACCTCCTTTCCTGAAGGAATATACTCTAAATACACCACACAAAATATACCTACTTGGAACTTAATAAGAGTAGCGTAAGTGCTCATCAAAATAGCCCTTTTGTAGTTTTGCTGCAAGTATAAAAAGGGATGGCTTACCTGGCTGGCTCCTTTGTTGGTGCCCATCTGCAGACTAATTGTGGTCTGGTCAAAAGGTTTGTCAGTTTGCATTTTGGGGTCATAAAGATGCCTTCTGGTCCCATAGGCTGTCATACCTGCCTGGCTGGCACATTTGTTGGTTCCCATCTTTTAAGTTAAAAATAAAATTAGCATTAATTACCAGAAGTTAACAACATTCACGACACAGAGAAAACTTTCTGTTCTCAAAAGATGGAAGAGGCATGATTAAGTCTCTTCTTGTGCTGAGGCTGTGGTCAATTATAATAGATACAAAGTCTCCTCCATGCTTTCACAAAGTTCAAGGTGCTCATGTTAAAAAGAATTTCAAACAATTCACTGGATATAAAAACCTCATAGGGGCCGACCGAGTGGCGTGGTGGTTAAGTGCTGGCTTGGGAAGCCAGTGGCCCCGGTTCGGTCCCACATATGAGGGCCAGTGACACTGCCCTTAAAAACAAAAAAACCCAAAAACCTCATAACGTAATTACCAATATAACATGCACAACAGGAAGGGATGGACAGACACAAAAAGTTATTACAGTGGCTGAATAATCTCCTCTGCTACTCTTCCCTCTTACTCTCCATAGCATATAGACAACCAAATTAAAGCGTACCTGCTTCAACCATTTAAAAAGACAGAAGCAACCTTTGGCCAGGCAACATGCTTTTCTACTCTGGTATGTTTTGCTTGAAATATGTCTTCTCTGGAAGCTTAACAGGGGCTTCTTTAAGCTTCATCAAAATCATCCATATTTTCATGGGAAAAGAACCCCATTTTATTCCTCAAACTCATGTCACTGGACAGAGTCAGAGAGACATGGAACGAAGAATATGAACTCAACCAAGTTCAGAGGAACAATAATTAACTTCCCTTTCCTAATGACGGTAATATGGCTTCAGGACCAACCAGTCAGTACACCCTGTTCTACTGGTTAGAGGCGTGTTTCTACTGTTGGTCTTTTTTCCTTAAAACGATTTATTACAGGGCTGGCCAAGTGGCTAGGTTGGTTAAGAGCATTAGCTCTGAGCAACAGGGTGGCCGGTTCGATTCCCACATGGGCCAGTGATGCTGCGCCCGAGCTGAGCTGCCAACAGGTGGCAGGATTGCTCAGTGGTTAGAGCCTGCATTCTTAGCAACAAAGTTTCCAGTTCTACTGCAGCATGGGGTGTTGGGCTATGCCCACCCGCACCTAAGACTGAACACGGCATCTTGAGCTGAGCAGCTTCGAGCTGCCAACAGGCGGCCGGATGATGACTGGACTTGGAGCTGAGCTAGCTGTGCCCTCCACAACTAAGACTGAAGGACAACAACTTGGCTGTTCCCCTTCCCAATTCCCCAATAAAATCTTTAAAAAAAAAAAAGAATTATAGGAAAAATTTATTACTGGAAGTAGAACATGTTCATTGCAGAAGACTCAGAAAACATATAGGCAAAAAAAAAGGAGGGTGGGAAATCACGGTAATCCCTCCATCCAGATAGTCACTGTAAGCATTTGCATGTATCCTTCTAGTTTTACCTTATGTGTCTGTGTATATGTCTATGAATATAAATACACATCCATATAAATATATACATATACATAAAAAATGTACTTGCATCTTTCAAATAAAATTGTGATAATCATTATTTTATTACCTGACTTATTTTCTATAATCTTTAAATTCTGGTCTATCACTTTTATATTACTAGTTCCTTTTACAGTTATAATTTAACCAATTGACCACTACCTGGAAATTCAAGTTTCCAATTTCTTACCACTGATACAATTTTGTACTGTATAAAAATAAATCCACCTCACATAGACTCAGTAAAGACAGAGGGGCACTGTATCAAGCAGGTGTCAGACAGTGAAGCCCAGAGCACACTGGGCATTTAGCAATGGTGTTTTTGTGACACTTTCCAGGGCAATAATGTGAAGGGAAAGAAAATACCTGAAATAAGTGTTTCTGAGGAATTAAACGGACAAATTCTAATAGCGCTTGTATAGTGCTTTCTTAGTTTAAATAAATGACTCTGGCATTGAGGTTTTGTAAAAATTGCCTCATTTAGTCAATAACCTTTAGGAATTTACAAAGTGCATTTTCTTAAAAATAAGTATGTAAGTAAGGGGAAAATCATTTCCTGGAGAAACAATAGTTAAGTCAGATGGCATGCTTAAGTTTCTTTTAACATCATCAACTCATGGGCTTTAATTGGATATACATTGTATAAACCACATATTCACCTCCAAAACCTACATTATAGTCTTATCTATTCCTTATGAGAGACACTTTGCATGGTGAGAAATAATGATATAGAATAACTGATTAAGCAATACCACATTATTTACCTGCAAACCAATTACACTTTGGCCAGCTTTTAATTTTCCTTCATCAAAACGTCTTGTTTGTTTTTCTGCATACTTAACTCCAATGTCAATGGTTGTGTGGAAGCCTTTTGTTTTAGCCTAGACAGAAATATGCACATTTACTGAAAAGAAACAATTAAATGAAGATTCTGCCAACAGAATTTCACGGAAGGAACAACAAAGAAATGATACAGTCTATGGATGAAGGCTTGATTAGATATGACCCAAACTAGGGGTCAAAAACCTATTTAGGCCATTCAGTAATATACTGTACCTCTTAAAATCTGAGTATTCTAATTAAGCTATCTTGCATGAGGCAGCTGATGTCAGCAGCCTTTCCACAAAGCTAATAATTATGAAAGAGACGGGCTCCTCCCTGCCTAGTCTGAACTCCCATGGGAGAGCAAAGAGGTAATGCATCAACATGGTGGGAATTTTTTAACGAGACATCAAAGGCATATACGTACCAGACCTGCGAGAGCCACCAGTGTAGTCTGAACCTGCGTCATGTTTCCATTCTCAAAAAGATCATTGGCTTCAAATATGTCATGTGGCTTCATACCATAAGCCTGAATAGCTTTAATAAAGTTGCCAATATTCTCCAACTATAAAGAAAAAGAGTCATAACTTTTGGAGCTAAATAGTGACATTCATATTATCTAAGACTTCTAAGTACTCATGGCTAAATACTATCACTAGGCAGAAAGCTACTAGGCAGGGACTGTTGACCATACATACTATGTACAGCTCTCTCTGGAAAAGGAAAACAGGAAAAAGAGTACTTCATATTGGGTCACATAATGGTCTTTCTAATATTTTTAAGAACTAAAGTTTTTTAATTTCCTGAAAGGCAAGACTTCCTTACATGCTTTTAAGAATCCTGTGTTACATTAGTAATCAGAAATGAGATGTAATTCCCCAATCCCTGCCTGAAAGATTTGAGTAGGATCTTACTATATATAAATTGAAGGGAGTTTTGCCCTAACTCATGGATTGTGCAAGAATGAATTTCTGTAAGGCAACTTACAATGCTTAAAAATTTTATTCTTTTAGTATAAACAATTTATTGTTTTAATTTAAAAATAAATTTGTAGTTACTAAAATGCTTATGCTCTTATATCTCAAAATACATACTTAAGACTAAACTATCCAATTTGACTTAATTATACATATTCATGAACTGAGACTATGTCTAATATGGTGTTCGACAGTCAGCCATTAGTTGTTAAATTCCCTGCTTTTTCCCTCTTTTGTCCTTATTGTCTAGATTGTTTTTCTCTGTGTAAGCTGTCAAATCCCGAGATGAGACACACTAACATATAAGAAAAAATTCTAAGTTAAACATCTAATAATCACAGAACTAATTCTAAGTAATTATGGAAACATTAAAAATAACATGGTAAAACATAGCCATGTGCACAAATTTCTGCTGAACTGTCTATTTTAAAATGGTAATCAAGTTTTTGCTGCATAAAGATTAACCAGCTAAAACAAGAGGTTGCTTGTTTGGCTGTTACCTGAGGCCAGTTTAATGAGGACTCGTTGACCTTCTTCACCGAGCCTGGCTGTAGCTTGTTTATGAGTCTGAAAAGAAAAGTGTGACACCTTAATTATTGGTCACACAATAACAAGGATTGGAATGTAAAGTCGGTTCCTTTAACATCAGTAAAGGAAGCACATTTGCAGAATATCAAGGTTTGACACCCTGACCTGGGAAGCAAGGCCAAACAGCAGCCTATGGAAAGGACTAGAAGAACAGAAATGGCCAAATTAGAGCCAAAACTTACTCGCAGAGGATTATGCCGTCTTTTAAGCCCAGCTGAAAGTTGGTGCCAATGCTCATGCCAGTCACTTCTTCTATCCAATTGCGAAGATCTTCTTCTGCTTGATGATCATACTTGGAAGCAATCTGAAACACAAGGAACTTTGAGAATTTTCGCTGAATCATCAGAAACTCCTGACCTACGACTCTCTCTGCTTTAGCGATCCATTAAGACCACAGCTGTGACATGCAGTCAGTTACACTCACCGGAGTTCATTAGCGAATCTAACCCACTATTAAAGCTTCAGTAACTAATACAAATGTTTTTGGTTAAGTTGGTGTTATATAAAATTTGAACAGCCTGTGGAGAGAACCTGGGACTGAGAAGATAATATGGATCAAGATAACAGATTCCCACCCATGACACACAGGAAGTGAAAAGGGTTAAAAGCATATTATAGCATGGCACCAGCCATATTAAACTTTAAAGATTAAGTTTACCACATTCCAAAAAAGAGGGTGATAAGGTTCTGAGGCATGCAACCTTTTTATATAGTAGTGCAACTGGCCAAGGTGTATCAATCCAACAGTTTTGTTGTCTGGAAAATTCTGGTGATGCTATGCCTTCTCTCTCTCCTCACTACTAATTATTCTGAAACTCTGTTTATGTTGTCTATATCCTATTAGACTCCTCAGAGTTACTTTTGGACCTTTAGTACTTAGCATTGTACCTGACATCCAAACATTTAATAAAACTAAAAGAAAATGTAATTCTTTACGTACAGAATTCTACAATGAAGGCAACTTACTGACACAGATGTTCCACTACTATACATGCTAAAACTACCACAGGTTTTGGAAGATCCCTTCATAATAAGACCATAAACCTCAGTTTTAAAAAAGCCAATAAAATTTATACAAAATATTGTTAAAAATCACATATTCAAGTTCTTAAGCTAGTCCTTGGCCTAGAGCCCTTAAAGAAGCAGGACCATGAGGGCTATTAAGGAGAAAAACACAGCTGGGAAGAAGCAAAGTTTGTGTGTCATTTTCCTTCTCATTCACACAGGTTAAAATGCCCATTATGCAGCCAGTGGAGATTATGAAGACCTTGGCAGTCAGTTACAACACTCCTGGAAATGGAAATGTAGAAAGGTTTGCTTTCACAAAACATGATTCACTTTAATTACTGAGAAGAAATGAAATGGGATAATGGCATTTTTGTCATGCATGAAGAATCCTTCAGGTTCTAGCCTACGCCAGTCAGAGGCACCCTCTCCCCCTGCTTCACCCTAGAGGAGGGATGATTTCACTACTGACTGTGTCATTTAGGGAGACAGCAGTCCTTGATCCTCGGCATTTTCCGCCCAAGTTAGAGAAGTGGCTCTACCCCTTTGACAGAAAAATGGATAATTTGTTTACACTGTAGATTTACTTAACCAGGATTACAAATGGAAATTCAATGAGCTTATATTATTAACTAACACTGTGCAATGTTTCCTGGACCAAATTTTGGCCTGGAGGTTAGCTTATAAAAGATAAGTTTACACACAATGTAAATAAAGCTGGTACCTAATGTGTGGTGATTCTCTGCCCCCTGGTATCTCCATCCCCTACAAACCACACATCTATTCAGGTTTCCTGCCATCCTGGGTTCCACAGGCATCTGGGCATGGGAACATGGGAGGAGGATGTAATGGTGCTGGAAGGTTTTGCCACAGAGACACACGGGCCTCTGGAAGCAGGAAGGAGCTATTACTCCTATTAGACCTGCGATAAGTATTCTTAGATAATGCATCTCCCAACATATCAAACATATCTGTTCACATATGACACCTTCAGAAAACGGAACAAGTTGGTGGAAAAAAAATTAATACTTGATTATATTTTCACACTTGCGTCTCATTATAAGTGGCTACAAGAAGAAATTCTATACAAATTTTTTTTGGGGGGTGGTAATGGACAGAAAGAAACAGGCAAAAAAGAGAGGAGAAACTAGTACTCCCTCAGCCTGAGTTCTGGAAGGCAACCTTGAAAGCTGAATTTTTTTCAAAGGTGAAGCACTTTCAACTATGAGTTGCATTGCAATAAATCTAAAAACAAAATTTATATGCTGGGGAGGAGGGCCTGCCTTGGCTCTGAGCCTGGCTCCACCCATCTTGTTATGGGCCATTGGTTAATTCATCTTAACTTCTGACCCATTTCCTGTCTATATAAAAGGAAAGCTGTTGCAACAATGCTGATGGACCTGAGGACATTACGCTCAGTGTAATAATCAGACTGAGAAAGACAGATACCATATGGTCTCACTTATATGTGGAATCAAACAAAAGAATAAACAAGCAAATAAAAGATATAGACTCATAGATACAGAGAAAAAAATGATGGTTGCTAGATGCAAAAGGGGTTAGGGAATGGATGAGAAAGGTGAAGGGATTAGGAAGTACACACATTAGTAGTTACAAAATAGTTATGGGGATGTGAAATACAGTATGGGGAATATAATCAGAAATACTGTAAAGACTATGTAGGTTGCCAAACGGGTACTGGACTTATCGGGGGGAATCCCTTCATAGATGATATAAAATGCCTAACCACTGCACTACACATGAAAATAATGTAATATTGAATGTCAACTATAATTATATATATAATATATATATATATATAGTCATGGGAGTAAAGTACAGCATAGAGAATATAGTCAATGGTACTGTAATAGCTCTGTACACTATCAGATGGGTAGTAGACTTGGTGGGGTTATCACTTTCTGAGGGGTATAAATGTCTAATCATATGAGTCCTGACTCTACCCAGGGACTGTGCTGATGTGCCTTCTTTTCCTGTCATGCCAGCAGTACTGTTATGGAAGACCACTAAAAACAATACTGATGGAAACAACCAAGTCCTTGAAATCAAAGCTGGGTCTCCTTGTTACTAAGTGAAGATCCCACAGAATCATCTGGTATACTGGCTAAAACCACAGAAAATATGGAGTGGGTTATCAGAGTGAGTTCATGAAAACCAGTCTCAGATGGCATATAAAAACACGAAAACCATAGCCTCTACTTACATCCCTGTCCTTACATATGTATGTCTAAGCATGTACATCAATTTTCCTGTTGTTCTATTTTCATCCACACCATTTTATATAGGGTTCATATGAATACATTTTCCATTGAGTTTACCTCAGTAGAGGACAAAGACATTGTACGAGAGGGGAAAAGCACTATCCACACATGGGTAGGTAAATTTGGATTTAATCAAGCACACAATTGTTGTTTGGCAAGTGGCATTTTGAAATAAATGATTATGAAAAATGGTGTGTAGATGTTGGACAACCAAAGGATGGAATACAGATAGTGGACATTGTTAAAAAAAAAAAGGGGAAAGCTGAATTCAATGAGTACACTAGGTCTCTTCCTCTTCTAAGCTGGCTAAATAATTTAGTCAATCAGTAAAAATTGTAATAAAGCTCTTTCTCTTCACTTTTTCCAATGTAGAGATGGAAGTTATGTTGGGGGGCTTTTGGGTGTTTTGTAGGGTGGCAGTAGTAATTGTTAACCAAATGAGACCTATTATTATTCAACCAAAAAATATAAAAGCATATTTATGTTTCCTTTGTTCAAAGTGGCTACAAATCAAACTGGAACTATCCTAGTAGGAACACCAGAGAGGAAATTTCATCTTCTCTGTTGACTGTTCTCAACTAGGGAATGATGGGAGAAAGATCAAGGACTGGAGTCAGACGGACCTGTGTTCAAACCTGACTCTACCACTGACTAGTTAGTTACAGGGTGGAGTTCTGGACAGCTGCCTTTGTCTCTGAGACTTAATGTAATAGTACATGAACAGAAAAAATTCCTAAGCACATACATGCAAAGCTCAAGGTCTCAAGAGGTAAACTAAAAATGAAAACTAGGTATGGATCCACATGATATGACTGTTAGTTTTGCTTTTGGGTTTTCCTACCCAAATATTGCTAGTACTTTTGAAATGAGTAAGCTTTCTGCAGGCAAGCCAGCTAACTAAAATTCAAGATTTATGAATCTGTACTTCTTAAAAAACAGAAGTTTAAAATGAGAAACAAAAAATTGTCTAGGGATAAAAAGTCAATTTTGAATAGTCTCTTAGCTCCTGGCCTACAGCACTCGGTTCCACAGGACGGAGAAATCTTAAGTGTTTCTTTTAAAAGTATATCAAAGCACAAAGCACTCCGTTCCACAGGACAGAGAAATCTTAAGTGTTTCTTTTAAAAGTGTATCAGAGCACAACCCAAGCAAATAGGATATATAGTATCTCTAACTACAGAGGTTATTTTTGAACTGTTTGATATACATATCTTAAAATTGAGGAACTGAGAGCAATTAAATATAAAAATAAAAAAGTAAGCTTTGGCAAATAAAGATTCTTCACTGAACAAGCAGAAAATGCTGACATTTTCTTCCGTGCAACAAGAAAGTTAGCTTAAATTAATCTTCTCACTACCTCATGGAAATTTTACTCTAGTTCCTTTAGAAATCACTCTTCCAAGTTGTTTATAAACTTCATTTTCTTTACTCTGTTTCAAGATTTATTTGCCCTTCCCAGTGCCTTTCAGACTGCCTGCTTCTCTCCCGTCCCGAGCCTCCTTTCCTAACACCCGGATTCCCGAAAAGCAGTGTCTCCCCACCCTTCTCACATCAAGGCACTGTTTGTTTGTTTTTTTGAGGGCACTGTCACTGGCCCTCATATGTGGGACTGAACCGGGGCCGCTGGCTTCCCAAGCCAGGGCTTAACCACCGCGCCCCTCGGCCGGCCCTTGCAAACAACTTCTGTACAGAGGAGAACACCTGCTGGAGGCTTCTCACTAAAGCTTGCCAGCATCCTCCTTGTCAAATACAATCAAAAGGCAAAGAATACTGCCATTTGCAACAACCAAGGATGGATCTTGAGAGTATCATTCTAAGCGAAATAAGTCAGACAGAAAAGGGCAAGAACCATATGATTTCACTCACATATGGGATAGAAAACAGAAAGCACCAAACTCAGATACACACAACAGGTACGGTGCTTACCAGAGGGGAGAGGGTCAGGGGGAGGCTGAACAGGGTAAAGGAGGTCAAATACGTGGGGACGGATGGGACTGGACTTAGGGTGATGAGTATACACCGCAAAATACAGGTGATATATTTATAGAATTGTACACCTGAAACTTACATAAGGTTACTATCCAATACATTTAATTCATAAAAAAAGGGCAAATAAAATAAAGATGAAAAAAAAAAAGCCTCTGGGGTATTCAATCCAGCTGATCATCCTCGCTTCTGTGCCCCACTGTCCTGCTCTCACCCCGGGGCGTCCTCAGAGGCTCCTGCCTTCTGCTCTTCCTACGGTTCTCTCCTCGGAACAGCTCAGAGCCCTAGGCTGGAGTCACCCTCAGGTTCAAAGGCAGCTCAGTCCTTTCTAACTAGTGACCTTCTTTTGGATTTCTAAAATAACACTTGTTTTTTTTTAAAAAAAAAAGGTAAATGGTATGTAGAACATGCATTCTCAATGGGGGTGATGCTGCCTCCCAAGGAGAGGACAACCTTAGATACTACAATAATTTGTGACCCTCGCCAACAAACTGTACTCCTTTGTATTTAATTTCATGGGGGTTGGGGAGTAATTAGGAAAAACATCTACAAAGACTCTCGGAAAATGATGATGCAAACAGTTGAGAAAGACTGAGACACACAGTAAAAAGAACAGTCTCACTTCACACTGCTCCCCCAAGTCCTACTCCTCTTCCAGAGATAAGCTCCTACTACCTGTTAGTGAATCACATCTGAAATAGCCCTAAAATACAATCCCCTTCAAAACACAAGCCCCAGGGCCTATGCCCTTCACAGGCACTTAGGTCTGAGAAGTCTCCCTCTCAATCCCTACAGGGGGTACGGAGTCTGAGGGAAACCAAGCTCCCCAAACCATCTCAACAACTGATCTGAAGTGCGGCCCTCCACTGTTTGACAGGGCTTCTCAGCGTAAGCAGGGAGCATCAGCCAATGTGCAATTTGGTAAAAACAGAGAGTGCACCTGGCAGCGTGGTAATATATGTGCCCAAGAACTGCTGGATGGGCCCACTTACACGCAGGGATATTTGAGAATCTACTCAACAGTGGAGACATGTCTTTCCCATATATTCCTTCTTATCACATATTTTCTCATCACAAAGCGTGTTAAAGCCTGCAAGCAGACAATTCCAGGTTATCATCTCTGGTGCTTACAACAGTGTGCTCCAAATTTCAGTCACGCCTGAACTCTCAACTCTCTCCAGCCTCCCTGTTTTGACCACCAGGACAATCCAGCATTACCCCAAACTATGTAAAATCACATTCAACATCAGCTTCCCTCTCTGAAGTGTTCCTATCTGACCTGGATTCCTCCTTCAGTTGCTTTCCCCACCACTCCTTCCTTCTGTCCTTCAAACTGCTACTCTGTACCACCCAGGGTTCAAATACAAAATCTCTGCCCTAAAAGCTTCTATTCCATTGGAAAGAGACAAAGATTAAATAAGGTGTGTTAAGACATTTGCCAAAAAAATTAAGTAGGGTACTGAAAATAAGGGACAGGGGCCAGCCGAGTGGTTCAGTTGGTTATGCGATCTCTGAACAACAGGGTCGCTGGTACAATTCCCACATGGGCCAGTGAGCTGCACCTGAGCTGAGCTGCTGCCAAGCTGCCAACAGGTGGTGGGATGGCTCAGCCGGTGAAAGCATGTGCTCCTAATAACAAGGTTTGCAGTTCGACTCCGGTGTGGGATGGTGGGCTCCCACCTGCAACTAAGATAGAACATGGCACCTTGAGCTGAGCAGCCTCGAGCTGCAGAGGGATGGCCGGATGACAACTGGACTTGGAGCTGAGCTAGCTGCACCCTCCACAACTAAGTCTGAAGGACAACTTGGCTGTTCCCCCTGCCCAATTCCCCAATAAAATCTTAAAAAGAAAACAAAGAATTAAAAAAGAAGAAAATAAGGGGAGAATAGAAAAATAGGAACTCAAAATAGGAAATTTCCATCTGCAATATCAAGATGCCTCTTCTCCTCCTTCTCTTTGTCACTTGCCATTTTTTTTTTTTGAGGGCACTGTCACTGACCCTCATATATGGGATCTGAACGGGGGCCGCTGGCGTCCCAAGCCAGCTCCTAATCACCGCGCCACTCGGCCGGCCCAATCACCTGCCATTGTGATACCTTGTGCAAGACAAGGAACAGGCTTTAACATTTGTCACCTACCTTCAACCCCACAAGGGAGCCTCCAGATGTATCAATACCTTTGCAAATGTTTAAGTTTTCACGCTGGGAATACAACAGACTAGAGATCACATGCTTTGAAATCAAACTTTCAAAAACTTCCAAAAACTGTGTTCTCAATTCCAGTGTGACCTAAGTAACTTAACTCTAGTGACCTCATTTCTCACAGATAGTCAGTCTCCTTCTTTCCAGGGTCGTTGTGGGATGAACCCCATGTCATAGGCAAAGGGGCCGGTCTCAATGCTTGACACATGTCAGAATTAATATAGTCTATTTATATCAGCTTGAGTACAGAGGTACAAAGCTTTCTATTCCCTGAACCCCACTACAACTTGTTTATCTTACTGTCTACATTTAAAAAGAAAATCCCACTGCAGACAGGCTCATGTCAGCTACTGCCCATCACTACCGTCTATCATCACTGTCACTTCCCATCACCATCATCTCCATGCTTGTTCATACCTCTCTGTCTCTCTCTTCTACTTGGACTGTCTATGCACCCCAAATTCTCATTTTTTTCTACATTATTGCTCAAGAAAAAGATGAAGAAACTTTTTTAACAAGCAGGTTTGTACTTTTCAGGAGGCAGGGGGTGGGAATTCTAGAGAAAATCACTTTCTATTTGTGACAATGATGTCAACGTAGATTGCATGCCTTTTTCAAGATCATTATAAAATCTGAGACTCCTAATATGGCATGAACTTGCTAAAAATTTTGTTGGGGAATGCCTGCTGAAGGGAAGCAGACTTTCCCACCCCCAAATATGCCTTTTAGGCTAATATTTTAAGCTGGTTATTTTTAAGAAACAAGACCCAGGAAAAACCTTTGACCTTTCACCTAACTGCCTGAAACAATTTAGATAGAGGACTTGCTTCAGGAGGGGACCATCATCTTAGATAACTAGTTTAATATGAACTAAGTGTGACAGACAAGGAGGAACCTAGCAAAGCCCATTTGATCAAAGTCCTCTCTGTGCCCCACTGTTAAAGCTGGCCCAGGAAGCATGTATTTACCAAACATTTGCTTTGCCATCTCCATGTGAATTGCCTTCTGCTCTTTGAAGTCCCTTTGAAGTCGCAAGCCACAACCCCTCTCCCCTTGTCCTTAACTTAATATGGCACAGAAGCAAGCCTCAACTGTCCAGTGCATTCTTAGGTCCCACAGTCTTATGGAACCCCCATCTGTGCATACGTAATAAATTTGGGGCATTTTCTCCTGTTAATCTGTCTCATGCTAATCTGATTATTAGCCCAGACAGAATTTAGAAGGTGGGAGGAAAAGTTTCTAACCCTCCCCCACCTCCCCCCACACAACACATTCAAAACTACGCAAAATCAGGGCCGGCCCAGTGGTGCAGTGGTTGAGCACTGGCTTGGGATGTCAGCAGCCCTGGTTCAGGTCCCACATATGAGGGCCAGTCACACTGCCCTCAAAAAAAACAACAAAACAAACAAAAAAACCTGCAAAATCACATCTGCATCAGGTAAATAGGTGTGCCATCTAAGAGCATTTTAGGCCCAAGTTGGGCCCTTATTTCAGAGGTACAGGCAGATCTTCAGATCAAGGCACCAGCGTGTGGCACCAGCACAAATTTTTCCCCTCCAAATATATATATTCAAATAAATACAAAGACATTATGACTCAATGTACGAATACTATGAAACTGACAGGAAATTAAAGCTTTAAAAATAACTTAGGAGGAGTTGGTCCAGTGCCTAAAGTAAACAGCACAAATTAACAAACAACAGGAAAAATGTGGAACCAAGAGAATATCAGTTTTGTCTGCTCTGTCTAGAAATTGACCTTCAGGTGACAAAGTTTAGAATATAATCAAAAGTGGATTTTGAAAGTTCAAATTTAAACAAGGAGGGAGTCAGGATCGAGGCTGAATTCTCAGAAGAATCTAGACTCAGAAATAGTGATTAACCAAGATGTGTGTTATTTAACAGCTCACTGTGTGAGATACCTTAACAAAGGGTAGTACCAGGACCTCTGAGGATGTGTGGGCACTCGGGGGGTAGGGCAGTCATCACCAGCAGCAGCATAGGTACGCAGGGCATACCTAAGAACAGCTGCCTATGTCTTCTTAAGGGCAGGACAGGCTTTATTGGTCTTTGTACCCTAGAGCCTATGCCTGACACACAGTGGGTACTCAAATGATTTTTCATCCACTGACAGTATTACTAGATGAGGAAAACACCCGATTTACAGATCTCTCTTGTTAGGGGAGGCATCTGCATTTGAATGCTGCTGACTTTCATGGGCGTCACATCTCCTTGATCTATCCATCTCGTAATCTTAGATGGATCACTGGGGACGTTTTGTTTTACTTTCTGATAAAGGTCCCTTATGTCCATGGCACTCCTTAAGTCCAGCTGAGTAATACTAGAAGTGGGGCCTGGTCAGAAGGAACAACCATACCCACTGTGCCGACCAACGTCAAGGCAGGAGGAGCCCCTGGTGATGCACCTGAGGGCTGAGATTTAGATCAGTTCTCTATTGTGTGGATCACTCACGATTTGGGAACTACTTGGCATACTTATTAAACTTATAGAAAGTAAAGTTGCGATAGTTAAAAAGAAACAAAATTCAGATTCAGTAAGACAATAGCTTACTACATCAGTTATTCAACATATATGCAAAATCCTGCCCCAAAGTTCTAGAGCTAAATTGTAATGCTTACTCAGTGAGCCTAAACGAGTTAATGCTACCATGGTCTGCATAGGCGTACAATTCTTTATAAAATACTATTGCTTGTCATATTTGTTTGAATGCAACAGCCTCATGAGGTAACCAAGGAAAGGATTACTTAAATATCACCCCTACTACAGACAGGGATAATTAACCTGCCAAAGCAATGCTTAGAATCCTCCTTTGACTTGGGGGTGCCTTGTCTGCCTGACCAAGTAGATTATGTTGATCGAAAAAATGAGTTAGTGCTTTGTAGGCAAATACAGAAGGTAGTGAATAATCCCACTGTACCCTGGTAGGTTACACCACATCTGTGGCATTACCATGACCAATTCTGGATGCTGCACTTTATTTTATTTTATTTTTTTTTTTTTTAAAGATTTTATTGGGGAATTGGCGGAGGGGAACAGCGTTGGGGAATCGGGGAAGGGGAACAGACAAGTTGCTGTCTTTTTGTTCTTCAGTTTAGTTGCGGAGGATGTTGCTTCACTGTTGGTATCGTCATTGTGCTCTTCCCGGATGAGGCAGATCGGTCGCTGGCCTCTGGATGTCGCTCATCGCGGCTATTGGCAGCTCACGCTTGGCTGCCAGCCGCTCACGCTGGCTGCGGGCCACTCACTGCAGCCCACGGCAGCCCACTGCAGCAGGGGCTGCAGCCCACACCATCGCCGGGGCTCGCACAGCCCAGCTCCAGGTGGAGCTGTTGTTAGCTCTGGAGGGCAGTGTCACTGGCCCTCATGTGGGATCCGAACCGGGGCCGCTGGCATCCCAAAACCAGCGCTTAACCAATGCGCCACTCGGCCGGCCCTGGATGCTGCACTTTAAAAGGGGGCACTGACATCAGTTTCTAGAAGGAGCAACTGGGTAGGGTAAAGATTAGAAAAATTAGACAGCCTACCGGGAGAGACTCAGTTAGCCAGTAGTGGCTATATATGACCGAGAAGGGATTCGGGGGCAGGAGAAATGCGGTCTAACTATTTCCATGAAGCCATACAGACGAGGGAGTTGATTGATTCTGAATGCCAAAGGACAGACCAGAATAAATACGTCAATTCTCAGGAGATGGACAAGAGGCACGCAGGAATGGAAAGCCAGCATGTGAGTGCCAGTGAAGCACAGCTGGGAAGGAGACCCAAAAGAAAGCTGGCTAGACAACACACTCTCACTTCAGAGGAGGCTGCTGGTCTTGAATTTTATGTCACTGTAGAGATCTTGCTGAAAGAGGATCTTAACTGAAGCCCCAGGTAAAAGAAATGAAAACAGAACTCTCACCTCTAGAATTCTGAAGGGTCCGTACCTCACTCATCACAGTATTTGCAGGTATCCGAGAGTTTTTGCTGCTCTCCAGATGTTCAAGCATCTGCACCTCCTCAGCAGGTCTCTAGGTGCCTCCTAAATAACCTTGAGTCGGACACATGAATAGCTAAAAGGGGTCTTGTCTTGTCCCATAGTTACAAGGGATATCATGGTAGTAACTTTTCTATAGCTTTGGAATATGTACTCACTCACTCCTCATCAACTATTAAGCAAGTTCGTTTCATAGGATGAGTCTCAGTCTAGTTTGACCCGAGGCATGAAATCCACGTGCACTGTCCCAAGTATAAATTGTAACTCTTCTCTACTGACCTGGGAAACCCAGTCCACTCCCAGGCTACTGACCACATTCATCTGTGTGCTCCCAGCTGCCTATCCCAAAACGGAGTCAAATCATACACCGTTCCCTTCCTCTGAGCTACTGAGAGGACAAGGGCAGAGAGGAGGCCAAGAAGAAATGGATCCCAGCATTTCAGTCAGCTTTGGAGTTCCTCCTGGGGACCCAGGTCTGGATCCAGATTGTGAATGCTTTACCTGTTCACTACCGTGGAGTCTGCCATTTGGAAGGTGGCTTTGCACAACCAGTGAAGCACAAAGCAGGAACATGTTTTACAGAGAAGATAGATGCTGGCTAGGGAGATTTCACAGGCGTCTTACAGATGTATTCACTGTGCAAGATACCACCGACTTTCTCTCCCCAATGAAAATTAGTTAGGAAATTTCCATTAAACCAGATGTAATTTCCCATTTGCTCTTTCTCTAAAAAAATCATATTCTACCTCAATGAAATGCATACTAAGATATGTGATACTCACTTTTGGAGACCTTTCTTAGGTAAAAACATTTTGGGTTCTTTCGGTTTTAATGAGCAGTGTGAAAAAAGGTGAAATTAGGAGTAAGGTTCAAACGCCTATCACCCACCAAATCCTACACAAATACTACCAAAGACAAGGTATATGCAAAGGTTCTTATACATCAAAAGAAGGAAATAATCAGTTACAGATATCCTAAAAAAAAAACAACCCTGCACATGGCACCTTCCATACCTCGACAGTAGACACTTCCCTGACTGTAATGCAACCTGAGCACAGAAAAGAAGGAAGAGCGCTGTGTCCTCCAGTGGAGTGCTGCACCCCAATACAAAGGTCTCCTGGAGAGTGTTATGAAAGCTGGCTATAGACCCCCCAGTACAACGAGCAAAATAAATGCAACTTGGCATCCCTTCTACTAGATCAGGGGCCAAGGGGTGAGGACACAGCTGCACCCAGGCTGCAGAGGGGACTCAGCAGAGAGAAACAGCCAATTGACAGTGTACTCCACACGCAGTCCTTGCCTGGACCATCTCCTCCGGTCCCTGCTACCTACACCATCAGACACCAGTGGCTTCGGGGCAAGAGCAGTACAACAATTGCAATGGAACAGATGTCTTATCCATCAGGTTCTGCGTTTTCCTGGCCCTCTTCCTTTCTCCTTCCCAGCTCTTCTTTGGGAAACTTCATCCTTCTGCTTTGCCCCCATCCACCATGCATATCAAGACCTTCCCTTTATTTGGTCCATCGATGGGCACAAACCACTCCCGTCTTGGCTGATATGCTTAATCCTGTGGCCAGCGTCATTTTTTGATTGATTGATCCTGTGACCAGCATCAAACACTGTCCTGTCTCTCTTTGATTTCATGACAAACCTCTCTATTTCCTCACTTAGTGCTCCTTCTTGCCACTCCCCACACCACAGGGAATTTGCTCTACTGAAGATGATCATTCAAAGGTCACCAGTGACCTCTCAGTAGCCAAATGGCAGTGGCCCACTTCCAGTCCTCCTCCTACCCTCTCTGCAGCACTCTTGGAGGCCCCTTCAGTCTCTCTTCTTCTGGCTTTTTGTTCAATGGTACCAGCCTAGAGCTTTCCTTTTTGGTCTGCCTTCTCCTCTTCCCCTTGAAATACACCAATCCTCCTGAGTTCTGGCCTCAAATTAAAATGTTTAGGAGCATGGGCTCTGGAAATGGAATGCTCGATCTAGAATCCAATCCCCATCACACCTCAGTTTCCTACCCTGTAAATCAGAGATCATTAATAGCACTTACACCAGAGGGTTGTTGGGAAGAATCAGTAACTTAACTGATATAAATCTTAATTAAGAACTCAAAAAATGTCAACCCTTGTCCTTCTATCTATGCTTGGCTGGCCATTCTTGTCCACATACTAGATACTCCTGTGAATTCAATATATCATAAAAACCAATTACTTGCCATTTTGATAAGAGATCCTTTTGATGCTGCCTAAGCTTTCTATTTTAAAAATCGTTTAAAAAACGATTTATATTATCAAATAATTTGTAAAAGAGATGCCCTCCCATTCCTTAGCCTCATCTCACTGGCAACTCCCACTGGAGTCTGGTGGGAGTGATGGAGGGGTCACACATATCAGCGACTCAAAACTTGATAATAAAGAGCTAAAGCAATCAACTTGAATTTTGAAAGGCTGCTCTGATATAGTCTTGTTTTAACATCAAGAGATCTTCCTCCTCTTTTGTACCATTGGTGGGAAGTATAAACTGATTTTTTTTTTAGAGAGCTATGTGGTAATACCTATAACACACGTAAATGTTAGGTCCAAAGTTATACACTTTTCCACACAAGTACTTTTTAAGGAAATATCCACCAGTAGGACAGTAATGAGTGAACAATGGAAATCTATACAATGGACTATAATTCAGTTTCTAAAATTTCAGTTTGAACAATATTCAAAGTTGTACAAGTGGTTGGGATAAGGGTTACAGGATATTTTCACTTTTATGTCTTGGTACCATTTGCATTCTTCACAATAAATATTTCATTCACAAAATAAGGATAAAAAAGAGAAGAGGTTCTCATAGGCAAGAAAGATGACAGCCCAAGCCCCAAGGTAGATGTGCTGTCTTCATGCAGAGATGAGTTGTCCAAAGGGTTTGGCAAGGATCTGGACCCAGGTCTGGCTTCAGAGCCTAAGTCTTCCTCACCACTGGATGTTCTCCCACCCCTACCCTCCTGACCCAGCTGAGAGAAAACTCTATAAGGACCACAGTGTGTGGCACAGGAGCTGTGAGTTCCAACTGTGAGTGGGAGGAGGATTAAGAACCCAGCAGGGTGGTGGCATAGACTCTGGCTTAACACAAAGTCCTTTCAACCCACGGAGAAGCGAGAGTGCGTCCAGAAGCAACCACCACCACCATCACTGTAGCACTGACGCACTGTGAGTAAGGGGTGGAGTTGGAAAGAGGGCAGATTCAAACCAGCCCCCCACCCCGCCCCGAGAATCTGCTGCCTCAACGGGTGTTGCCAGTTGGTTCAGAAGTTCATAATAAGATACTTGGCAGAGATGTTTCAGACTAAAACACTTTAACTCTTCCACTGGCCCCTCCTGTCACATGCATGTTTTAGAAGGTGCTATAAGACAGGCTGCAGGAAAGCGTGTCAATGGCAGAGCTGTCACCGAAGAAGAAAAAGAAGAACATTTCAAAATCAAGCCCAGGGAGGAAGAAAATGGGACATGAAAGCCTGGCTTGCAAGGCCCACGCCTGGTTGTATATGCGTGGCCTTGCAGGGGTGGGTGGGGGTGGGGAATTATTCAACATCCAAGTCTTTGAAGAAAGGTAAGGAAAAAGCAGAGACAAATGCACACTAGTCTTCGGAGCAGAGAATGGGCCCATCAGGGGAAGGATCTGGCCACCTATAGACTCTGAAAAGCAGCCCTAGGGTCCCAGCTCAGTTGCTAAGGAAGGACCAAGGGCCCTGACAAGCCTACAGTATGATTAACACAAGTATAATCCTTATATTAAAAGTATGATTGTTGTTGCTATTTTTGCATTCAAAGTAGACTCACATGTTTGAATTATGAGAGACTTACAACACATGGTATTGATTATTTCCTCTCCTATTTCCTCCCACGTGAAACAAAAGGAGGGTGAGCATGCTGCAATAATAAGGCACACACTCTATCCATCTGTGGAGCTTTCTGCAGCACCAAGCAGGCTGAGAGGCTTGGGGCAAAGAAGAAAGATCAGCGTGCAAACATTTGAGAAGGGGAGGAGAAGGAACAACAATGATATCACAGCCAGCCCCATCTAGCCACTCAGCAGCTAGGATCCCTTGGAAAATTTGATGAGGAAGAAAGGAAAATAGCCATCAGTGCTTAGGTGTGGCCTTACCCAGAAGAGTACTTCCAATACCAAAGGACCTCCTCTTTTCTCCACACTCAGATCCCCAATGCCCTGGCCTTCCCACTGCTGATGTGCCCGCCCAACAGTCAGTACCCTCATACCCTGAAATTTCCTGGGCCTGGGGGCAGAAGGAAAATGTTGAAGAATTCCCTCCCTACCACATGGGGGAAAACTAGGAATTAATCTTGTCAACTAATGGACTCACTTCACACAGGAGCCTCCAGAGACAAGCAAGACTTAAGCACTAGAAGGTAAATATGTTTATCAGTCACTGTGGGAGAAATACGAGCCCTCTCTGAAACCAAGAAATGAAAGCTGTATCTTGTTTAACAGAAATCGATCTTTTAGGAAGAAAAAGCCAAATAATGCCATGCCCAGAAATAAAGGCCTCTAGTCTACACAGAAGTCCCTGGCCCCGAGGGCAGCGTGGACCAGATTGAGAACAGGGTTAAACACCCTGGGATTTCACTGAAGGAAAACATCACAGGCTGCTGGGGAGGAGTTATGGATAGGGACTCTGGGGGCAGATCACAGCCCTGACCGAAGTGAAACAGAGAAGTACAGTTTGGGCATCCTGGTCCCCTGTCTGCCAGAAGCCTCATTCAGATAGAAACAGATTCATGCATGAATGTCCAACTCCTGGAGATAATCTCAAAATCTAGAAGATAAAGGAAGCTCAGAAGAACACAGGATTGAGCCTAACCAGGAGAGAATTAGCCAGCAAAATGGAACTTTACATAATGTGTGTGTACTCTTAGTTCCAGGCATTATTTCTAAGCACTTCACATGGATTGTCTGTCTTATTTATTTCTCCTAACAACCCTATAAAGGTAGATATTACCATAGCCTCATTTTACAGATGAGACACACACAGGTTACTTGCCCAAAATTAGGATAAGAGCCGGAACCAACATTCTAACCCAGTCTCTTGGCCATTAGGCTCCACTTTCTCACTGAGAAGAACTTGGAGAAGACCTACCAAACATCTTCAACTTCGCAAGGATTCCCACGGTCATATGTTTTTATAAAATTTGCAAGACAATTTTGTATGTTTTTGTAATGATGACCCCACAATTGTATAAATTTCAGGCCCCACAAACAACGTTGATCTTCCCCGGGCTCAAGAAATCCTTAACAAAAACCTGAGCACAATACATATGACTGACAGTTAAGAGTCCATAATGGCTACGAGTTCAGAGTTCAAAAGAACCAGAGTATGTAGCATACAAGTTGTAGGAGCCTAATGCCTAGAATAAAAGGGAACTTGCCAAAAAATTCCAAGGATAAGTTCCCTCCCACTACCTCATCATACCGAGAAGGGATATAAAGTATGTCCTCACTCTTCTAGATATAATGATAACGACTGTCTAAAAAACCAAAACCATCCAATTGTGTGGGTGTTTTTTTTTTTAACGTCACAGATAATATTAAAGGTGGTTCATGATACATTGTTAAGTGAAAACATTCATTAACTCTCATGATACCACCTGGAAGAGAAAAAGGCATAGGAGGAAAAAAGGATATACCTCTGGTTGATAATAGTCCTAGAAAGGTCTTCATCATTAAGATTAGTTTTGAAACCTAAAAGAATGAATAGAGTACAATTTCCACAAACAGTATAAAGCTGTAGGTCACAGGACAGTGAGCTTGATAAATACTTACTAATACCCCAGCATAGATAAACCAGAGCATTTTAAAGAAACAGCATGGCACCTCTTCTCAATTCAGTAAAATGTATTTTCTTTATCCGTTTTGGTGAAGGGGGGACTACTACTGTTCCTCCTTAATTTCAGAGTCTAAGAAAGAACCTCAGCAACAAAGAAAGAATTATGTTAGTAACAACTTTTCAATGTAATATTATCTAATAAAAGAAACTGCTGGGGAAAAAAAGCTATAAAAATCACCTCATCCTTCAAAAATATCACACTTGCACTACAGAATTCTTTACATAGACTACTCAAACAGGGTTACTTTCTAAAGATAGTAAAATCTGTTGATGATGGATCAATTCATGAAATCCACAAATATTTACTGAGCATTACTATGTGTCAAGTTCTATTCCAAAATATAGATCTTATGTATCTCATCAGTGAATAAGAGAGAGATCCTGGTGGAAAGAGACAATAAACAAAATTTTTAAATTAAAAACCTATTCCTGAACTGTAAGGTGAAAAAAACAACACAAAAATAAAAAGATAAGCTAAACCGATCTATACATTTATACGATGATTCTGGTGCTCTAGCAGCAAAACAAGGCAGATCACCTTTGAGTATGATTTACAGGTGGAGTCCACAATCACCCTGGGGTTACTTTGAACAGGGGAACCCCAGGAGCAACTGCTTGATTAAATGGAACTGGGCAGAAAGGCCAGCAGGGCCGCATGGGACACTGGGTTCAACTGAACTGTTATTATAGATTGTTTTAACTTAGCTTTAATGACTTATAATTTTAGTAGAAAGTCTTCCAAAAAGGTTTTTAGTTGTTGAGGGATACCACTTTGTAACCAAGCAGATTCTGTGAGCTCAGAGCTACTGTGCTCCAATCAGACATTACATGGGAGCGGAAAACTGTTAGATTGTGCCTTCCGATTCCATGCTTAGTATTTCCTCCCAGAAAACATACCAAGGTCAGGTCATCTCAGCTCCACCCACTGCTCCCTAACAACCCACTTCTCCCAGTTTCTCAGAGACCTATAAGAAAGCTTCCTGAAGCATCTCCACTAGGACATGCTTCACTGAGTCCTCAGCTTTACAAGAAACGGTCCCGACTCTAACATCTTGTTCAGAGCCAAGGATCAGGAAAGGCTGTGCTTCCCCTCAGGACCTCCTGTGTTTTCTCACAGCTTACAAGGCACAGAGAGGTTTCCCTTTACGTTCTCATCTCCAAGACACTTGGATAATACATGCTGGACTTGATTATTTTAGGAGTGTTTTCGTTCCTCACGGAACAACCTACATCAGCTTCTGTACTTTCCCTGACTCTCTGGTATGATCTTTGTAGATTGTAAGTTATTGATCCTTCTGTTATGAAAGAGACACTGTTCATATTCCAGGCTGAAGGATTCTACTTTTTAAGGCTGTTTTCAAACACTTACTTGCCCATTAAAAAAAAAAAAAGTTAGTATATTCTACCAAGTGTTATCATTTTGTCAAACAGGTATCTTAAGTTTACAGGTATTTCCCTGAAATTTTGCTAAAATAAAAGTATCTACAATCAAAGATTCTCAATTCATTGAACTGCTTTCACAGGTCAAAAATAATAAAAGACCAAAGGTTTATTTAATAGAAATAGAATTACTTAAGAGGCAGTGACATACAAACCTAAGAAATATAACACCAAAACTAATTTTCTATTACTAAGAACCAACAGCTACAATGTAAGTTTATTGAGTACTTACTATAAGCCAGACACATCTCAACAACATATTTAGGGGTGGTAACTATTATTTCCCCCCATCTTACTGATTAGGAAACTAGAATAGAGATATTAAATACCTTGCCCAACATCATACAAGGCAGTAAGTGGCAGAGGGGGGACTAGAACCCATGTCTCCTTGACTCCAAGGTCCATTCCACATTGCCTCCTCAGGATACTTTTGCTTTTTCCACTCTGTTAAATGAAGTTTCAAGGAAAAACAAATACTCTCACATTTAAGTGATTTAATCTGTTATACAAAACATAAAGAAAATGCTGGAAGGACTTGAAAGGAGTCCAAACCTAGGAAAGTTCCGGTTCCATATACTCACTCCTCAGGTGGTTCTGAGCCCTGACTGGAAATGCATGAACTCATACAAAGGCCTAGCAAACATGGATATTTGATTCCTAAACCCAGAATGGATAAACAGAATTACAGGAGTAATCATGATGTGAAGAGGTGACGACAGGTGGGCAGCAAAAATAGGTGTGGGGGGCAGACAATAGTGATCTGTAGAACATCCTTGAGTATTCCATTAAACTAAGACACCACTCTTAGAGTAAAAAATTCTTAGAATATTCCAACTTTATTCTATAATCTTGGGCAAATCACATCCTTCCTGATCTGTAAATGATGTTGGATAATCCTCCTCACCTCACAGGGCTGTTAAAATCAAGACTTCCTATGAAAGGATACTGTATGAAAGGGATTATTAAAAAGGGGGTTTGGTGCTTAAAAGGATAAACCCAAAGTTATGGCTAACTTTCCAAAGTTTCGGAACATTGAAGTTTTACTATTTTATTTATTTATTTATTTATTTATTTATTTATTTATTTATTTATTTTGAGGGCAGTGTCACTGGCCCTCATATGTGGGATCCAACTGGAAAGTTTTACTATTTAAAAAAAGTCTAATAATTAGTGGTCTAGCCTCAGTCTATGCCTTCCTTTTAGTCTGCTCAATAGTAAGTAGGAAAAGGGCAGAAGCTGCTTTATTAGTCAACAAAAAGAAATTAACATGGATATTAACATCTAAGAGAAGCCAGTCACTTGAAGGAGTGCCAAAGTTATCAGTACCTCATTTACAATGCAAAAGGTAGAGAGTAGACTGCAGCCAGCCAAGAATCACAAGAGTGAATTAAAATTAATGTGTACAAGCCAGGCCAGGGTATCACATCCAACAGTGCGGGGATGCAGATTCCTCTGAAAAGATTCCTAAAGCTCCGTGTGTAAACCTTGGAAAGAAAAGAACACTATTTTGCAAGTTTTTCAGTGAGTGAGGTTTGTAGTCGATCATAAAAAATAAAAAAATCCGTAAAACTTTTTGAGTAAGGGCAACACACATAACACAATAAAGGGCCTAAACATTTCAATTTTAGAGACGTGGACTAAAATCAACTCCTTGTTTCAAAGATTGTTCAGAATTTATTAACAACTGAATTATATATGATGCCTGGACTGTAACAGGGGTGTGGGGGGGGTGAGAAGAGCCACAATTCTCCCTTGGGGTTTGACAAGGGTATCTACCTCCTCACATTGTATAACTCACTGCACCCCACCCCACCCCAACACTGGGATGCTACAGCTCCGACAATGTTAGAGTACTCTAGGCGCGGTGGCCACCCCGACGCGCCGCGGCTCCAAGGAGGCGAATGGGAATTAAAACACAGCGGCCTTCCTTTGTGGCGCTTTGACCAGAACAGCAGAAGGGAGACAATGAGCGTTCTGTGCGCAGTTCAGCGCCGATTGGCTGGTCTCTCTCCCCAGAAACCCTTGATGTCATGGAGTTGGAATGTAGGGAGGGAGGAAGGAAGGAGAGGATTTGGGGAGGGGGACGCCTCTCATCTCTTTCCCAGACCCAAAGTCCCAAGATAAATCCGACGCATTCTTCTGCTAGGCAAAATGGCAAAGCTGAGCGCGCCCAAAGCCAGATCGCTCCAAACTACAACACGCCTCCGCAAATGAACACTGAACAAAAGAAATCCACGAAGACACCCTTGATACCGATAGAGCCTCATGTACACAAACTTCTCAGGGTTTCATAAAAATAAAAAAAAATCTCAACTCTCAAGCTGATGTCACTCCAAAGGGGTGCTCTCGGGCTTTGTCTCGGTTTCCTACAGAAGCGGCAATTCGCCCCAAGGCACCGAGAATCGGAAAACGGCGAAGTGTCCCCGGGGTCGAGGGGACAGACCCCCGGGAAGAGGCAAGGAACAATGGGGGGCCCAGGTTGGCCACGACACCGCCTAAGTTTGCTGGCGGCGGCATTCAACCCAGGAGTCGGGGTGGGAGAAGGACGTTGGGTCGGCAGCAGCCCGGGCCGGCACTGCTTTCGGGGTTCCCAGCCGCTCGGACCGGCCCCACCTAAGAGCGAGTGACCGTGCAGGAGTGCCCCCTGCCCGGAGGGGCGCGTCCTGCAGCCACCACCGTCTCCCGTGCCCCCAAGCCCGCGCGGCGGGACTCCAGGAGCTGGGAACCCCCCGCCCGCCGCTCGTCCGGCCCCGGGCGCGGGAACAAAGCCAAGAGCGCGCGCAGGGCCGGCGCCTCCAGCCCGGGACAGGATGCGGACGCGCAGCCCCGCTCCCCAGCCCCGACCCCTGCGCTCCGCTGAGCCAAGGCGGGGACGCGGCCCGGCGCCGCCCAGTCCCGGGGACCCCACCCGAGCCCAGGCGCACCTTATTCTTGACCTCCGCCGACAGCCCGTAGGAAGGGCCCTTGTTGAAGTGGGTCATGGTGGTCGGCTGCGGGAACAGGCTGCGCTCAGCTCGGGGACTCTCCCACTCGGCTTCCCCGCTCCGGGCCCCGAGGAGTGGCCGCAGCGCCAGAGGCTTGGAGGTCGCTCCCCTGGGCGGTGGAGGCGCACGGGCGGTGCCTCGAAGGCTCGGTCAGACTGGGTTCCCGCAGAGCCTCGGGTCGGCTCTGGAGTCCCGCACGCACTGCCCCCACCCCCGCCCGCGGCCTTTGGGGATTGGCCCGCCGGCCCGACCAATGGAGGGCCGCCGGCTCCCGCCTCGCGGGCGAGGGGCGGTGCGCTCCCTCCCCGCGGGGCCCAGGCCCCCGCCCTGTGCTCACGCCACCGAGGCCCCGACGAGGCGGCCCCTCCTCCGGGCCGGGCTGGCCAGGCCACTCACTGGGAGCGCCTGGGGGCTTCCCGTAGGCCAGGAATTCCCGTCAACTTCCAGGCCGCCGCCGCCGCCGCCGAGCCCGGGGCAGGGGGAGGGAAGGGACGCCCCCCGCCCCCCAACCCAGAGCGAGCAGGTTGCCGACTAGCTGACTCCGTCTGCCACGTCCCCAGCGCGCCCAGAGGGAGGGCCGGGCTCCTCTGCCCGCTGCTGCAAGCCCTGGGAGCAGCCTTGCAGCCGGGGGTGCCAGAGACGGGGCCCCTCCTCCGACACCTGCTTTTCCCCCCCCGGTACCTCGCAGCCTCCCACACCTGTTGATCTGACCTCTGCCCGGCTGCCGTGGCGGGAATAGTCGAGGCTGACGGCAAAGCCTGAGATTTCCAGTCCTTTTCTGGATTCGCACCAACTGCTTTTTACAAGCATAGTTACCAGGAATTCAGGTAGACCAAAACTCAGGTGGCTCTGTTTTTGTGTTTGTTTGGTTTTTTTAAATCTGGATGCCCCTGAATCAACACCTTTGTATAGAGATAAGTAATGCCCTTAAAGCCAGAAGCTGCCTCCATCCTTTCACGGCCCCACTTTCTATCCGCCACTCTTTCCTCTGATTTCGAGTAAGTCATTTAATAGAGAGGAGGAAGGGAATAGAACTTTCGTTACTCACCTGAGCACCTGGCACAGCAGTAGACGTCTTCCAAACATTATCTCATTATCCCAAACAACTACAATAGTAGGCATACATCATATCCGTTGTGGAGGTGAGAAAGCTGAATGAGAGACTTAAGTACCCTGGCCGAGGTCTGACCCCACCTCTTGCCATTGCTTCCCGGTGCTCACCTAGGACGTGTGTTCTAATCCCTGAGATCTTAATATGAGGGTTTTGTTGACTAAATACCAGAGACTGTGTCAGACGAGCCCATGGAACCAGGTGTGTGGCCACCTGCTTGTGAAGAGAAGCCAAACAGCTAACCATAGTTGAGCCATCCTAGAACAGAACTGAATAAAACAACTTTAAAAGAAAATGGGTGGGCCGGCTGAGTGGCGCAGAGGTTAAGCACTGGCTTCAGAAGCCAGCGGTCCCATATATGGAGGGCCAGTGACACTGCCCTCAAAAAAAAAAGAAAATGGGTAAAACTGCTATTAACTTTTCAAGGAGTTTGGAATGACTGTGGGGTAGAAAGGTGGAGGAACCCAATAGGGAGGCAAGTAATTTATGTGATTTGTTAATTCAGTCAGGAGATAGTAATGATAATTGGGTCATTCTTCCTACACAATGATGACATAATTGACCCATGATTAGTAGCAAGCAGTTTGGGCTGTTTTTCTGGTAGCATGATAGTGGCCACACATCATGACAAGACCTCACCCATGTTTCCTTGGGAACAAGGAGTGTGGGAAATGGCCAGGTTTGAAGTATAAATCACAGTTCTGTCACATGCCCAACCTGTAAAGCCCTCCTGCTGCTATCTAAGCCTGACTGAGTGCTACACCACAGTGAAGATGGAGAATATAGGGTCAGAGTTATTTTAATCTACTTAACTGTGTCATTTCTTGTAGAATATTCAAAAATTATATTCAGTTTTGTCACGAAAAACTTGGACAACATGTGAGTTTTGTTTCATGGGAGGTACTGTTTAATGGGTACAAAGTTTTGGGGATGATGAAAAAGTTCTGGAAATGGATAGTGGCAATGCAAATGTACTTAATGCCCCTGTACACTTAAGGCAACAAGTGTGGAAAACCCATCTATAGTGGAAGGAAGCAGAGAAGTGGGACAGTCCTTAAGTAGACAGCTGGGCTGAGAGAAGCAGAGAAGAATCCATAAGAGCCAGGAGAGTTGGAGAGACGAGTGTTCATGGAGCCAGAGGAGGGAGTAAAGGACTCTTTCTGGATTGTAGAGGGAGGGCTGGCCACCTCTCCCCAATCACCCAGCTGCCTCTATCTCCCTTTCTCATGATCTCTTTCATTCCTCTCTTCATTCCCATATTCATTCGTTAATCATTCATTTTCTTTGTGTGACTTCTTTCCTCTTTTCTCTTGCCTTGTTCCTTCTGGAAGCAATGGGTAACATCCCGGTAATTTTATCTATCTATTCAGGATCAAAGAAATTGCTGACTGTTGAGGTTTGGTGTTCAAGATAAAACCGGTCTGGAGAAGGAGTTTAGGAAGAGGGGAGAGGCCCCAAATCAGAGGTTCAAAATTTTTGCAAGATTTTTATGCAGCAGTTTTTTTGAGTAGTGTGCTCACATGTATTTTTCTGGGAGAGGATCCTATTGTTTTCATTGATTCTCAAGGGGGAAAAGGGTAAAAAAAGTCTCAGGGTCTCACTGCCTTTCACCTCTATCAAATACAGTTGCTTAGTTGTAGCTTCTTTTAATAATGTGTGTTCTTGATTTTGACAAGGGTGTGGTTTAAAAGCTTCTGTTGGTAAGAGGAAGGGTTAACATCAAGAATCTCAGCTGAGCATTCATTTTGAAGTACAGAATGACTAACATTCCAGTGTCACATTCCAATCATTTTGTTGCTTATCAAAAACTTTAGATAACTTAAGATGGTATCAAAATACTAATGTAGTTTAATTCCTTTGTAAACTTGTTTATTCTGAAACATAAAGGCCAGAGTTCCCTACCGAAATGCAATTTCTTTTCACTCTTTAAGAAGTCATTTTCTCAGTGGTCTAAATTTCAGCACATAGCACTGTTCTGACAAAGGAGAGTATTGCTAGATTATGTCAAAAGTGGCTTCGTATGTGTTTCTTGAAATAAACGTGTCTACCTTTTGGCAATGAAGACATCTGGAAAAAAGACATCTCATGCAATAGTATTATTAAAAGCATTAATACAGTAAACAGAAAACTAAACTAGCTGAATTTTTCTTTTATTTCTCATTTTTTATTTGTCATTTTCTTTTATTTCTCCTGGAGGTTATAAACTCCATGAGAGCAGGAACTATTCTGTTCAACATTGTATACCCCACACTTTATACACAGTAACTATTCAATAAATATTTAATGAATGAAAAACAACATGCTGATAACAGAACGTTTATAAAAAGCGCTTTTAAAGGTATGTCATTTGATTGACCTTTAGTTCATTCAATTCATACATTAGCTATTTGCTGAATGCCAACCCTGTACTGGGGGCTCTTGTTGGCCCTGGATACAATGGTAAATGGGACAGTAAAGATCTTTCTTTAGGAGCTTTCAATCTATTGGGGTTGGTGCACAGATCTTAAGCAAGTACAGTAAGGATGATAATTTCAGGAAGCCATGAGCACCATGAGTCAGTAAATGGATATTATGCTGGAGAGTGTGCGCGTGCTGCTTCAGAGAAGGTGGTCTGGGAGGAAGTGATATTCAAGCAGAGATCTGAATGTCCAAAAGATAACAGGAAAATATATTCTTGGCAAAGAAAGTTGTCAAAGCAAATGTATTGAGAACTAGTGGGAGGTACTGAGCAAGAAAGAGAAGGAGGAAGTGGGACAGCCAGGCAGATACCACGTCAAGCAAGGTATCAAACGCTACAAGGAATTTGGCCTTACAAGAGTAACAACGATGATCTGAGGTCCTGAAAAACCCTTCTGTGCTTGTTTTCTGAATTAACAAGAGATTAAAATAAGCCTAGAGAAATTAAATATTGAGGTGACAAAAATAGAAATTCTTGAGAGGTACATCTGATAATTCATCCAAAAAAATGAAATTAAGTAGGTGGGCCCATTTTCCAGCCATTCTATACAAATAACTACCTATTATATTATAATGTTTGTTCAACTGAAATGCTTATTACCTGGGGGACGATCAACATAGTATGAAAAAAATTTCCACTTGTTTCTGTGTTTAGAATTGACCACTATACTAGAGTTCACTTCTTTCTCCAACTTTGCATTTTAAAATGCTTGGATAATGATTACAGATTAAAAACATATTTTGGCCTTACCTAGTCTTTTTGTCAAAAACTTTTCAAGGAAACTGCTTTGTGGATATGATTTATAGGCATTATTACAAATAAAAAATCCATTTCAGCTGTTAAAATTTGCCTTTTAATTGCTTGATTTTACTACTGTCTTATCAAAACATACAAGAGAAAAAGAGGGATACTTACCTCATATGGTTTTATGAGGTTTAAATGATAATATATTATTTTGAAGTGTATGTTCTCAAGGTGAAAGTACATTTACTTTATTAAAAACTAACCCTCATTTGATGTCAAAGAAATGGCAGTGTGAGGAGTGCTCCTTGAAATCTCCCCTGGAATTTACAATAAATTGAGCAGCTATAATTCAACACAAAATTCTCTTTGTGGCACACAGGCATGGCTGAGAGACCTGCAAATTGAATAATCTGAAGGTGGGCAAATTGGGCAAGCTGGGAAGGAGGGAAGGGGAAAGTGCAGAGACATGGACTGTGCCAGCCACAAAACGCAGACTGGAACTTCGAGCTCCCTGCATTCTGGAGCTACTGTAGTCCTGGGAGAGGGAAGAATTCAGACTGCTAGCGCTCCCCATATAGCCTAGAGTCCTGCCTGAGGGATCAGCATATAACACAGTTGAGCCCAATGCTCACTGCAGAGACCTCGGAGCAAAGACTGAGTGAAGAAGGGTGAGAACGATGGTTTAAGCCCTCACTGCCAAGCAGAGGATGGAAGGCATAGACATGGAACCTGGCAGATTCTTCTCCATTCTCCCAGAGCTTGCCCCACCTCCTTTCTCCCAGTGCTAGAGTCGGACTCCAGAAGAAATGGTAGCAGTGTCAGATTGAAGGACAGAATATTTACAGCGCTGAGGACTGCAGCCCTGCAGCCACAGACTCACAGCGCAACTAATTCTGGCAAAAGGGAAAGAATTGTAAGGGCAAGACAACTGTGAGCTGGTAGTCGCCATTGCTCAGAGCCACCTTTCACAACCCATTCCGCTCCACCACCACCTATCTGTGCAGATCCCTGCAGGGGCAACTGAGCCACTGAGATACATAGGCTTTGTGAGGTATTAGGGGACAGGGGGAGCACTGGGACTTCAGAAGCTCAGAATCTATTGCTCTTCACATCCTCCCCATGGAGGCAGTGCCCTGAGACCTAGGCAACCTGAACACAGAGGAAAAACCCACCTTCCAGAGAACCCCACCCCCCAACATATGAGAAGCTGGAACAATGAAAGAGAAAATGTAATGCTACAGCATGAGAGAGAATAAAAGGCTGCAGCAGGAGAGAAAATAAAACTTTCCATCGAAACCTATGGAAAGCAAAAGAAAGATCTTTTCCTATCAACCTGTTGCAGAGCCCACTCCTGTGGATGCCCAGGAAGAGAAGTAATAATTCATTAATTGCCATGAATAACTAAGGTAACAAGGCAGCTCAGAAAGAAAATGAAAACCCTCTGGGAAATGAACTTAAAGACATAGAAATATGTAACTTAAATGACAGAGAATTCAAGATTGCTGTTCTGAAAAAACTCAATGAGATTTTTTTCAAAGAAAACACAGACAGGCAGTTTAATGACCTCAGCAACACAATCAAAGAACAAAACGAACATTTTACCAAAGAGATTGAAATTTTAAAAAAACCAAATAGAAATTGTGGAGATTAAGAGCTCACTAAAAGAAATGAAGAATGAAATAGCCAGCTTAGGTAATAGAGCTCGCCAGATGGAGGAAAGAATCAGTGACATTGAAGATGGAAATCTGGAAATAACACAGATGGAAGAAGAGAGAGATTTGAGAGTTAAAAGAAATGAAAGAACTCCTTTCTGACTCCATCAGAAAGAGAACATACGAGGTCTGACAATTAGGTTTGTGAACTTGCCATGCACGTACTTTGGCAACACTGTACAAACAGCTCAGTAAGGTTTCATAACCTTGGTGTATCAGTGTTTCACAACTATATTCGTGTCAACGTGTGGCAGTTTCTTGCTGAGTGTCATTCATATTGTTGTTGAATGTTTTTGTGTGCCATCACTAGAATGTCTGAGCTTGAGTTAGAGCAATGAACAAATATTAAATTTCTTAATAAACTTGTCAAGAGTGGAAGTGAAATCAGGTACATGTTAGTCCAAGTTTATGGGGATAATGCCATGAGGAAAACGGCAGTGTAAAAATGAATTAAACATTTTTGTGAGGAGAGAGAACGCATCACTGATGAAAATAGGTCAGGGTGGTCAGTAACAAGGAGAACTGACAAAAACATTGCAAAAATTTGTTGAATTGTGCATCAAAATCATCAGCTGACTGAGAAAAGTATAGCAGATTAAGTAAACATCAAAAGAGAAATAGTAAGAAAAGTCTTAACTGAAAATCTTGGCATGAGAAATGTGTGTGCAAAAATGGTCCTGAAGGAGCTAACGGATGACCAAAAGCAAAGGAGAATCAGAGTTTGCCAAGACCTTTTGGAGAGGCAAGACGATGTATTGGGCCATGTTATCAGTGGTGATGAAACATGGGTGTACCAATACAACCCTGAAACAAAGTGTCCAAGTGCACAATGGAGGTCAGCCAAGTCTCCATGACCAAAAAAGTTCCATCAGTCCAAATCAAGAATCAAAATGATGTTGCTAACCTTTTTTGATATCAGAGGGACTATTCATTATGAATTTGTACCAACTGGACAAACAGTTAATTAAGTTTACTGTTTGGAAGTGCTGAAAAGGCTATGTGAAACAGATGAAAACAACCTGAACTTTTCATCAACAATTCATGGCTCTTGCATCACGACAATGCACCAGATCACACAGCACTGTCTATGAGGGAGTTTTTAGCCAGTAAACAAATAACTGTATTGGAATATCCTCCCTACTCACCTGATCTGGCCCCCAATGACTTCTTTCTTTACCCAGAGATAAATGAAATATTGAAAGGAAGACATTTCAATGACACCCAGGACATCAAGTGTTATACAATGACAGATCTGATGGCCATTCCAGAAAGAGTTCCAAAATTGCTTTGAAGGGTGGACTAGGTGCTGGCATCAGTGCACAGCTTCGTAAGGGGAGTACTTCAGAGGTGACCATAGTGATGATATTCAGCAATGAGATATGTAGCTCCTTTTCTAGGGTGATTTCACAAACTTAATTGTCAGACCTGGTATGCCCCCAATCAGGGAGCACCAAAATATACAAAGCAACTACTAACAGAACTAAAGTGAGAAATTGACCAAAACACAATTATAATAGGGAACCTAAATACATCACTAACAGCTATGAATCAATCATCCAAACAAAAAATGAATAAGGAAATATCAGCCCTAAATGACACATTAGACAAAATGGGACATAATTGATATTTATAGACACTTCATTCTAGAACATCAGACTATACATTCTTTTCTAGTGTACATGGAACATTCTCTAGAATAGACTATATATTGGGACATAAAACTAGCCTCAGCAAATTTAAGAAGATTGAAATCATACCAAGCATATCCTTTGATCACAGGCTTTGAAATTGGATATCAACTGCACAAAGAAAGCAGGAAAACCCACAAATATGTGGAGATTAAACAATATGCTTTTGTATTTATTTATTTATTTATTTATTTATTTATTTATTTAAAGATTTTTTTGGGGGGAATTGGGGGAGGGGAGCAGCATTGGGGAACCAGGGAAGGAGAATAGACAAGTTGTTGTCCTTTTGTTCTTCAGTCTAGTTGTGGAGGACATTGCTTTACTGGCCCATATTGGTATCATCATTGTGCTCTTCTCTGGTGAGGCAGATCGGTCACCGGCCTCTCAATGGCCCCTCACAGTGGCTCTTTGCAGCTCACACCGGCTGCCAGCTGCTCACACTGGCTGCTGGCCATTCACTGAAGCCTATGGCAGCCCACTGCAGCAGGGGCTGCAGCTATGCTGTTCCGGGGACTCACATCAGCCTAGCTCAGGTGGAGCTACTGATCACCATCTTAGCTGTAGAGGGCAGTGTCACTGGCCCTCATATGTGGGATCCAAACTGGGCTGCTGGCATCCCAAGCCATCTTTTAACCAACGCACCATTCGGCCGGCCCTAAACAATTATGCTTTTAAAGAATGACTGGGTCAAAGAAGAAATAAGAGGAGAGATTAAAAGATACATAAAAACAAATGACAATGAAAATACATCCTATCAAAACTATTGGGATAAGGCAAAAGCAGTTATAAGAGGGAAATTTATATAATTACAGGCCTATCTCAAGAAAGAAGAGAAATCCAAGGTAAACAACCTCATGTTACATCTTAAAGAACTAGAAAAAGAAGAACAAATGAAACTCAGTGACAACAGAAGGAAGGAAATAATAAAAATCAGAGCTGAACTACATGAAATAGAGAACAAAAAGACAATAGAAAAAATGTGACAAAGAGCTGGTTCTTTGAAAAGATTAATATAATTGACAAACCCTTGGCTAGATTCACTAACATAAAAAGAGAAAAGACACAAATAAACAAAATCAGAAATGAAAGAGAAGTTACAAAAAAAAAAAAAAGAGGAAAGAGAAGTTACCATGGATGCTACAGAAATACAAAGAATCATTCAAGAATACTAGAAAAATATATGCCACCAAATTCAATAACCTAGAAGAAATGGACAAGCTCTTAGAAACATATAGCCTTCCTAAGCTGAATTACGAAGAACTGGAAAATCTAAGTAGACTGATCAATAATAAGGGAATTGAATCAGTCATTCAAAACCTTCCCAAAAGCAAAAGTCCAGGATCAGATGGCTTCACTAGTAAATTCTATCAAACATTCAAAGAGGATCTAACTCAAACTCTTCCAAAAAATTGAAGAAGAGAGAATACTCCCTAGCTCATTTTATGAGGTTAACATTACCCTGATACCAAAACCTGATAAGGATAACACAAAAAAAGGAAATTACAGACCAATATCTCTGATGAATACAGATGCAAAAATCCTAAATAAAGTTCCAGCAAATCAGCGACAACAATGCATTAAAAGTATTATACAACACAATCAAGTGAGGTTTATTCATCCCAGGGGCACGACAATGGTTCAACATATGCAAATCAATCAATGTGATACACCCCATAAACAAAATAAAGGACAAAAATCATATGATTATATCAATAGATGCAGAAAAAGCATTTGACAGGAGAACATCCATTCTTGATTAAAACACTTAAAAAAATGGGTATAGAAGGAAAATACCTTAACATAATAAAGGCCATATATGACAAACCCTCAGCTGATATCATAATTAATGGTGAAAAATGGAAGCCTTTCGTTCTATGTTCAGGAACAAGACAGGGTTATCTTCTATCACCACTGCTATTCAACATAGTATTGAAAGTTCTAGCCAGAGCAATCAGGCAAGAGAAACAAATAAAAGGCATCTAATCTGAATTGGGAATAAAGAAGTTAAATTGTCATATTTTGCAGATGACATGAAAATCCATATATAGAAAACCCTAAAGACCCCACCAAAAAGCTATTAGAAACAATAAACAAATACCGTAAAGTCACTGGATACAAAAATCAGCATACAAAAATCCATTGCATTCTTGTATACCAACAATGTAATCTCGTAAAAGAAATAAAGAAAAGAATTCCTTTTGCAATTGCAACAAAAAGAATAAAATACCTAGGAATAAACTTAACAAAGGATGTGAAGGACTTATACACTGAAAACTCTAAGACATTTTTAAAAGAAATTGAAGAAGACACAAAGAAATGGAAGATTTTCTGTGTTAATGGATTGGAAGAATCAACATAGTTAAAATGACCATATTTTCCAAAGCAATACACAGATTTAATGCAATCCCCATAAAAATCCCAATGGCATTTTTTAAAGAAATAGAACAAAATATTATCAAATTTGTATGGAACCATAAAAGACCCTGAATAGCCAAAGCAATCCTAAGAAAAAAGAATAATGCTGGAGGTATCACACTCCCTGACTTCAGCTTGTATTACAGAACAACGATATCAAAACAGCATGGTACTGGCAGAAAAAAACAGACACACAGACCAATGGAATAGAATTGAAAATCCAGAAATAAACCTACATAAATATGGACAGACAATTTTTTTTTTTTAAAGATTTTATTGGGGAATTGGCGGAGGGGAACAGCGTTGGGAAATCGGGGAAGGGGAACAGACAAGTTGCTGTCTTTTTGTTCTTCAGTTTAGTTGCAGAGGATGTTGCTTCACTGTTGGTATCGTCATTGCGCTTTTCTCGGATGAGGCAGATCGGTCGCTGGCCTCTGGATGTCGCTCACCGCGGCTATTGGCAGCTCACGCTTGGCTGCCAGCCACTCACGCTGGCTGCAGGCCACTCACTATAGCCTATGGCAGCCCACTGCAGCAGGGGCTGCAGCCCACACCATCGCCAGGGCTCGCACAGCCCAGCTCCAGGGGGAGCTGTTGTTAGCTGTAGAGGGCAGTGTCACTGGCCCTCATGTGGGATCCGAACCGGGGCCGCTGGCATCCCAAAACCAGCGCTTAACCAATGCGCCACTCGGCCAGCCCTGGACAATTTTTAATAAAGGAACCAAACATAATGGAGAAAAGAAATCCTCTTTGATAAATGGTGCTGGGAGAATTGGAAAGCCACATGCAAAACAATGAAACGACTGCTCTCTGTCACCAGGTACCAGAATTAACTCAAAATGGATTAAAGACCTAAACATAAGACCTGAAGCAATGAACTGTAGAAGAAAACATAGGTACTAATCTTATGGACTGTGGGTTCAAAGAGGATTTTATGAATTTGACCTCAAAGGCAAGGGAAGCAAAAGCTAAAATAAATGAATGGGAGTATATCAAATTAAAAAGCTTCTGCACAGCAAAAGAAACCATCAATAAAACAAAGAGGCAACCAACCGAATGGGAGAAGATATTTGCAAACAATGCCTCTGATAATATATAAGGAATTCATACAACTCAACAATAAAAAAACAAAACAATCCAATTAAAAAATGGGCTGAGGACCTGAATAGATGTTTCTCCAAGGAGGGCATACAGATGGCCAATAGACATATGAAAAGATACTCAACATCAGTAATCATCAGAGAAATGCAAATCAAAACCACAATGAGATATGTGTATCACCTCACACTGATTAGAATGGCTATCATCAACAAGACCAATAATAACAAGTGATGGAGAGGCTGTGGAGAAAAAGGAACCCTCATACCCTGTTGGTGGGAATGCAGATTGGTGCAGCCGCTATGGAAGGCAGTGTGGAGGTTCCTCAGAAAAATTAAGAGGAGAACTACCATATGACCCAGCAATCCCTCTGCTGGGTATGTATCCCCAAAATCTGAAAAGATATAGGTACTCCAATGTTCATTGCAGCTTTATTTACAGTGGCCAGGACATGGAAACAACCAAGTGTCTTTAGATAGATGATTGGATAAAGAAGATGTGGTATATATACACAATGGAATGCTACTCTGCCATAAGATGAAATAGTGCCATTTGTGACAACATGGATGGATCTTGAGATTATTATGCTAAGCGAAATAAATCAGACAGAAAAAGTCGAGAATCCTATGACTTCACTTAAATGTGGGATATAAGACTGAAAGCAACAAAGGAAAGACAAACAAATAAACAAAAACTCATGGACACAGACAATAGTTTCGTGGTTACCAGAGGGTAAGGGGGAGTGGGATGGTAGAGAGGGTAAAGGGGGTCAAATATATGATGATGGAAGGAGAACTGACTCTGGATGGTGAACACACAATGTGATATATAGATGACATATTACAGAATCCTACACTTGAAACCTATGCAATTTTACTAACCATTATCACCCTAATAGATTTTAATTAGAAAAGAAAACTAAGCCTCAATTATTATTTGTCTTACACTTTATTTACTCATGTATTCTTACTTTTGCATGTATGAATTAAACCACTAGTCATGTGTCACACAATTAGCCTTGGTAATGATCACCTTCTTTCACACATGTGTAGAGGAGGAAAAAAACTTTTCTTGTACCATCTTACGTTCTGTAACTGGTGCCTGCAAATTAAACTGACAAAAGACAGATTAACAGGAGAAAAGATTTATTATGCATGCACATGGGAGCATACAATAGAAATCAAAACCCAAACAAGTGGTTAGGTTTGTGAACTTACATGCCATTTTAACATAGGGCAATAAATTGTGGAGAGGTGACAAGACGAAGGAAAGGAGGTTTGGGCTTCTAGTGGTGATAAATTGTGGGAAAGTACAATATGGTGGGGAACTGTAGATAATGTTTAGCAAACTCCAGTGATAAGAATCTCCAGTGATTAAGAATCCTTCTCCTCATCCTGGTACAGGAGAGGGGAGGGAGACACCTATATAAAGGGAAATTTATGCCCTGATTTTAGTCATAAAAGGGTAGGGCAGAAGGTTCTTCCTGTGCCTACTGTTTCTTAATTACTTTCACTTCAAAATAATCCTTATGTCAAAGCAATATTTTCAGTGGCATATTCTGATCCTCTTCACATGTTATTGCCATCTTTCTATCATGTCTTAAATCCATGGGGGTAGAAGTCATGTTTTATATCAGTTCCTGACTGGTTTCTAGTTGGGTTCAGAGTACAAAGCAGGAACCCACTTAATATTTATGAGTTAAAATGCAGTATCACCTCCTGAGGACTGCTGAGTCATTTATCATTTATATAACTATCCAAAAGATTGGTTAATATATAACTTAATAACTTCTCAGCTCCTTTAGGTGTAAGCCAAAAAATACTGTTCTAGTCAGAATTAACCCACAAAGGATAAATGAAGGTTGGCAAATGGTGCTCTTAAAATATACACATCTTTTCATCCAACTAATTCATTCATTTAACAAATATCTGTTGAGTATTTACTGTGTGCCAGGTTCTGTTCTACACTCTAAAAAGATAGCAGTGAGCAAGACAAAGTCTGTGCCGTCAAAGTGAGCATCCCCTGGTTGGGTTTTACTATCTAAACTAATTCAGGAAAAGTTAAGAGATTTGCTCTTATATCTTTGATTTAACTAAAAGCACGTGTGCCCGGGGATAGCCGAACACCCAGTCTTGTCGTTCTCTTGTGGGACCCACCTGTGCTTCCAGGATGAACTCTAAACATCTCAGGTTTACAAAGCCCTCTTCATATAGAATGTCTCACGGACACCTAGCTTGGGAAACAAAAAGACAGAAAAAAAAAAAAAAGCTCTCTGGGCCTTGTGCATTTCCCTTTCACAGTCTATGGTCTCAGCAATGACCTGCTTTTAGTAATTTAGTAAAACAAAGCCTTGTCCCATATGTCCCATTCTGCTTTACCTGGCTCTCTCTCACTAATCTCATTAGTCATCTCCTCCAGGAAGCCTTCCCTGCTCCCCGCAATCTGGTTAAGTACCCCTCTGTGCTCCCATGACTTTTGGTTTTTAACCTCTGTCAAAGAAGTTATTATACTATAATTGTCTTGCTTCTCTTTCGCTAGGCTGTGTGCTTCTCAAATCTAGAGACGAATTCTTTCACATCTGTAATGATCATATTAAAAAAAATAAAAAGAACAAAGGGAGGGTGTGTGGAGAAATTGGTAAGAATTCCTCTCACAGCGACCCCCTCCTCTTTTTTTGGCAGGAGGAGTCAGACCCACTTGGTCCAAACCCAGAATTAATAATTCTTAGTTGTAACACTTTGGGCAAGTTACTTAACTCAGCTGGGTCTTTTACTCCTGGCACTAACCAGGGGCTTAATAAGCATGTATTTGCTCAATGAAAGAATAATGATTATTAGAAGCCTAATTGATAATGATAGCTAACATACATAGCACTTACTCTGTGCTAGGGCCTGTTTTGAGCACTTTTCATGTAACTCTGTGAGGTGGGTACTATTATATTCCTTCTACAGATGAAAGTGAAGAAACTGTAGCCCAGAGAGGGTCACTCAGGAGTCTCTAGAGGCCATTCTACTAACAATTCCACTCTACTGCTGAGTGTGGGACACAAGGGAAAATTAGGGGAGAGTTGATGAACATGAAGAATCCCCTAACCTCCACAGTTATTTCATTTCCTGGGGATAACCCAATAATATCCCCAAAGTGCCGATCTTCAGTCTGTCTTTTTTTTTCCTTCATCTAAAATGCTCCGCTACCTACCAAAAGCATCTCATACTAATTATGTCTGTTTCAAGGACCTCACAGGAGAACACAGCTCCTTGAATATGCTTGACTGAAGAGTCTTTCTTCTCTATTTGGGATTGTCAGCCTCTTGGGCAGAACAAGCAGCTTTGGAAGATCTGCATGGGAGGACAAAGTCACCCCCAAGCTAGCCAGTCCACCCTCACATCCACAGAAGACCTGATTAACTGCAAGAGAGATGTTGGTTTCCTTTCAAATTTCTGAGAGTTCCTTCTCACTCACTAATCCACTTAATGCATATGCTTTGCTTTTACATGTTATGAATTATTTATTTCTAAAATAACACATATATGCCTCTAGGACTGGTTAATCTCAGTCCAGAAGTCTGGGTCCATAGAGCAGAATGGCCCTCTGCTGAGGACCCTTCCCAGTTCAGCTTCCCAAAGGGTGATCCCCAGAAGTTGGGCTCATACTCTTTGACTCAGCCCTCTCAGTTTAGCTGACCAGAAGACCAAGATGGGGCAATCGGTCCTCTTGCCTGGGTATTTGATGCTTGGTTGGTCACTTCAACTGAGGTCTTCTAAATTTAGAGGCTGTAAGGTGGTCATTTTCCATCTTGTATATAGAAAAGCAAAGAAAGTAGGTATATTAGTTAAGTTACAGTTTCTGCCTTCTTAATAAAGACCGAATATAAACAAGACACAGCACAAACAAGATAGAAGAATAATTCCCTTTCCTATGAAAGTCTGAACCTAAGCACTCCAGGGCTAATACGATGTCTCCACAGGACTGGAGACCCAGGCTCCTCCTGGCTTGTGGCTCTGCCATCCCCTGTCTGCAGCTTCTATCTCTAGGTTTAAGACAATGGCTTCAGCTCCTGCTATCTTTTTTAATTTAATTTAATTTAATTTTTTTAAAATTAGTTTCAGGTGTACAACACAGTGCAATAGTTACACTTTTTACCCCTCAAAGTGACAATCCCCCTCCCCTAATTCATCACCTCACTCCTCCCCCCCATATCATATATATCTATTACACTTCCTCTGACTCCCTTCCACCATATAATCCACATCCCGTGACTATCTATATATTCAATTACAGTTGGTATACAATATTATACAACATCAGCTTCAGATGTACAGTGCAGTGATCAAGCCTCTACTCCATCCATGAAGTGGTCTCCCTAACAAGACATGTGACCATCTGACATCCCACAAAATATTTATAACATTATTAATTATATTCCCCTAACTGTCTTTCATATCCCTGTGGCAATATTGTAGTTGCCTATTTTTGCTGTCTAATCCCTTCTCCTTCTCCCTCATCCCCACCCCACTCCCAACTAGCAATCCTGTTTTTCCTCTATAGCTATGAGACTGTTTCTGTTTACTTTGCTCATTCATTCAGTTTTTCAGATTCCACATATAAGTGAGATGATATGGTATTTGTCTTTCTCCGACTGACTTATTTCACTTAACATAATAGTCTCTAGGACCTAGACGTCCTGCTATCTTTATCCACACCTAGGCAGCAAGGAGGGACAAGGAAGAAGAGGGAGCTCACCCCTTTCTGTTTAAGAGCATTATCTGGTAGTTGTACATATCACTCCTGTCTGGATCGCATTGGCCAGAGTCTAACAAATGGCTGCCATTAGCAGCAAGGGAGATTTGGGAGGGTAGTCTTTAGTTGAGTAGCCTTGTATCCAGTTAAAACTCTGTTCTCATAGAAGAAGGGGAGAGCTGATAGTGGGTACAATAAGCAGTCTCAGCTGGCCTCAAGCTCACACAGCTGATCAGCAGGGAGTCAGCATGAAGTAAAGGCTCAGACAGAACGCAGTAGTGAGAGACTTAAAACCTCCACCAGACAGGAGGGCCGCACTGGTTCTTCTTGGCACCCAGTTCTTGCTTTTAGTCTCTTATTAACAACCAGCTGTTTTCCTTTCCTTGCTTATAATAAATACTTCGATTTGTATCAGCCAGTCCAAGTGGCCTTCTGTTCCTTGACACCAAAAAGCCTGTCTAGAACAGTCAACCTAGTTATATATGCTCCTTGAGGGCAAACACCACAGTTCACAACTGTTCCTGATTCAAGGTTTCCATAGTACTGATGTTCAGGAGATAAATATCTATTTGATATAAGGCATTGCTTCATTTTGCAGCTGGATGCATTTACTATCTGTCTCCATCATTTTTGCCCGTTATAGACTGAAGCTTCCAAATCATTTCAAAGAACAGAAAGGGTGGCCTTGCAAGGGGAATAAGGAATGTCTCAATCTGAGGATTAAAAAGGAAAATACTAACAGTTGTGGCATGGCCCTTCCCTGAAATCTGTCAGCACTCAGAGGAAGGGGACGTCAGCAGCAGCAGCCTTCACTCACTGGTGCAAATGAGGAGGACTATGAGGGCTTGCCTCCTGAGTGTGTGTGTGTGTGTGTGTGTGTGTGTGTAAATGTCTGTAGACAAATGTTTGTGGATATGTGTTAAATACCAGTGCATCCAATTCATTCTCAAATGAAAATGCTCTAGTCCAGACTTGGAGAAGTGTCTAGCATGAAAACTTTTCCAGTGTTCTAAATGCAACCAGCTTGAAAAAAGTACCATTCTATTAAATGTTTTTTTTTGAAGTGAAGAATTTGCTTTTTTAATGGGAAATCTGCCTTTTATCAAAGCGATGGAAAACAATACTCTTGACTAGATCATCTGATACAAAGTCCAGCACAATGACATACCCAGATGCGTTTGTTGACTATCTTGCAGAAAATAAGATGAGGAGTTGGAGAGGCTTGCCTAACAAGGCCTGTAAGCTGCATTCTGTGGTATCATAATGACAACAGCAGGATTTAACGTAAACCAAAGAATTTTATGTGTCTTCCTGGAATGTAGAAGGTATTCAATTAATTCTTTTTGAATGAGTATCTTTCAAAACTGACGCTGAAGCCATAAGTCTAAAAATATGAGGGGTGATCTAACAATACAATGAAAGTTTAGATTAAAAAAAAATTATTACAGCAAAAAACACATCTCCCTCAAAATACTCTCCCTCACTTCGAACACACTTATCCCATCATTCTTGCCTTTTTCTGAAGCAGTTCTGGAAGTCCTCTTCTGTGAGCGTCTTTAGTTGTGTGCTGTTGTGGCAGCCTCCATGTCCTGAATCATTTTGACTTTGGGGAAGAGCCAGAAGTCTCATGGTGCCAGATCCAGTGATTAGGTGGATGAGGATACAACTGGAATGTTTTTATTTGACAGAAATTACCATATACCAGAAGCGATGTGAGACACAGAACACTGTCATGATGGAGGATGATTTAGGGCACACTTTAAAACACATCTTCTCTCAACCGTAGCTCGCACCCGACTGACTGCACCAAACAAGTTGAAACTTGTCACACACTGTTACTAAGGTTCAAGGCTCCACTTCCTGTATTGAAGATCCCTGCCTTTCCATTGGATGGCACTCAGCAGCAGCATACACCATATATTTTAATCACATCGCATATAAACAACATGATACATTTGCGTTTAACTCTGAAAACACACAATGTTTGTGAGTGGACATCAAAATTCACCATCTCTCTCAGTAGAGGCATGTGACTATTTCCCAGTAATGGAAAGTGAGTGGAAATGATGTGTGTCATGGTGGTTAAGAAGCAGATGGACCCTCTCTAACTACACTTTCCTTTCTGCTGGCTGGACATAGAGGACTCAGAGGGCCTGGAGGATAATGGATCATACGATAAAAGGCTCCTGGGTCTCTGAATTACCACAAAGTTAAAAACTGCTCCTTGAGGACCGGCTGAGTGGTGCATTCGTTAAGAACTGGTTTGGGGTATGCCAGCGGCCCTGGTTCGGATCTCACATATGAGGGCCAGTGACACTGCCCTCTACAGCTAACAACAGTTCCACCTGGAGCTGGGCTGTGCGAGCTCCAGCAACGGTGTAGGCTGCAGCCCCTGCTGCAGTAGGCTGCCATAGGCTACAGTGAGTGGCCGGCAGTCAGTGTGAGCTGCCAATAGCCGCGGTGAGCGACATCCAGAGGCTGGCGACCCATCTGCCTCATCCGGAAGAGCGCAATGACGATACTAACATGGGCCAGTGAAGCAACGTCCTCCTCAACTAGACTGAAGAACAAAAAGACTGCAACTTGTCTGTTCCCGTTCCCTGATTTCCCTTCCCCCAATTCCCCAATAAAATATTTTTTTAAAAAAACAAACAAAAAACAAAATACTGCTCCTTGACAAGGAAACCCAGCATCTGGCTGCTCCATGAGCAAGACATCAATTCTATTGTTTTCAGCCACTGAAATGTGGAGGATTATTTGTTATGGCATTGTATTAGTCAGGACTCTTCATAGAAAAAGAACCAGTGTGTGTGTGTGTGTGTGTGTGTGTGTGTGTGTGTGTGCATACACACACAAGATGTCACTATAGATAGAGAGAAATTGATGATAAGGAATTGGCTCATATGATTATGGAGGCTGGCAAGTCTAAAATCTGCAGGGCAGGCTGGCAGGCTGGAGACCCAGAAGAGCTGGTGCTGCAGTTCAAGTCCAAAGGCCATCTGCTCTTAGGATTCCCTTGTGGTTGGGGAATCCCAAGGTCAGGTTATTGCTCTACTCAGGTCTTCAACTGATTGGATGAGGCCCACCAACACCATGGAAGACAATCTCAAAGTCAAACAATTTAAATGTTAATCTCAGCCAAAAACACCCTTCGGGTAACATCTAGAATAATGTTTGACCCCATATCTGGGCACCGTGGCCCAGCCAAATTGACACGTAAAATTAACCATCACAAGCAGCTAACACTTCTTTAATTTACACCAAGAGGTCTTGAGAATAGAAACCCACGCATGAAGTAATGGCATATTTCTCATTTCTCTGTTTTCACTCAGAGGCTATTCCTATTCTGGTAAAGAAGACACATTATTTTCAAAATATGCTGAAAACATCACACTTCCTACAAAGATATAAAGAATGATTTGCAAGAGCAATGAGGAATACACTATAATGCTTATGCCATAATCCATCATGTCTGGATTGGAAAAGATATCATCCCCTGAGTTATGAAAATGTACTTCTCCGCCTAGAATCAGGCACAGTGAAGATAGTCATGGAAGTGCCTGCCTCACATATTCATCTTCAATAGAAGTTATTCCTGTGGTGAGTGGCCCTTAGACTAATATAACCTGACCCCTTGTTGTGTTCACCATTGTGGCTTTCATGCCTTGATTCTTACGCTGAAGCTTGTAAGCAGAGTAGAACCACTGGACTGAAAAAGGATATTATACTCAGGGATCAACTAGTAAAATTAACTTCCTTTCCTTCAGCAGCAAAAAGATCACTCAAAAGCTAAGTGTCTTCCCTGCCCCCAACATATTTCATAATAAAAAAGTGGAAGGAAATTGGTACTGCTTCTTAATATTTACTAACTGCTACAGGTTGTGTAGGTCTGACAGTAACATAAAAAATTTACTATAACCAACGTTCTGGCCAGTGCCCCACAATGATCTAGGTGACTTACTGCCTCCTCCATGAAACCCATCTTCACCACTTCAGGGCTCTTTATTTCAACAGGTGTGTAGGTATTTATTCAACAAATATCAATTGAGCATCTACTATGGAAATAGCACTGCAGCCGGAATTCTGAAGGATTCGAAGAAGGATAAGTTGTGGTGTCATACATCTCAATAAACTCTTAATATATAATCTCCGTGTACACTAATTGTGTGTGTGTGCATTTAAAGGAAAACGTTGTCCAACTTTGATCCTTTGTTCTTCCTGTAGTTGCCTTTTCCGGAGTATCTGAAGACTCTGTTTTCCTGTGACCAGTAGGAGGGGCCTAGTTTTCTGGGTCCCTCCCTTGACGGCCACTCTCTCTCTCTCTCTCACTCTCTCTGATCTCTGAATTATAATGGAATTACACCTTCACTACTGGACAAGACGGGACAGGGAGATTTCTCATGTGTGGGGTCGGGGTGGGAGTTCCCAGCAGCCTGTGGTCCCTTATCCACTTCCGGAGGGCAAGGTTCAAGAAAGAGGTCATGGTAGACGTGGCATGAGGAGGAAGCCTGTGGACTTGCAGATGTCTTAGCACAGGGCCAGGGCTACTGCACCTCCAGATCACAGGGAAGCCCACCCAACAGACCAAGGTTGGCTGGTGCACATATAACCAGAACTGCAGGAGACTAGATTCTGGAGCAAGAAACAACATACTTGTCTGTTACCTCCCTTCCTGCTTCCTCCTTTTTCTCCTGTCACTGTTTCTTGAAGCTCAGTGCGAGTTGGAAACATGAATCTGGAGCAAGTGTCCCTGTTTGGCAGTGCTGGAGGGATACCCAGGCTTTCAGCCTGCATGTTTGTCAGCTCCTAAGCTTGGGGCAAGCAGAAACACAGCTCAAAGTACGTATGAAACAAAACTGGCCAGAGAGTTTTCCCCTGCCTTGTAAATTTATTTCCATGAAAAGACACAAAAGACCTTTAAAGTTAGGATTGTTCTAGAAAATCCAGGGTGGATGGACACCAGTTGTACTTGGGGAATCAGGGCACAGCATCACAGTAAACACTCAGTCGATGTCTGCTCTATGAAGGAATGAAAACTCGGCACTGATATTTAGAAAATTAAACCAGAACAAATCTGAAATGTAACCCGCTGAACTTCATAGGTTTCTAATTTACCTTTTTTTTTTTTTTTTAATATACACAGCAAAAGGAAAAACAGCCAAGGGGTTCTTAGCTGAATTATCTATTTTGCTTTCAGTTTCTGCTAGTTCAGTTCATGTTATCATGTTTTGAGATGCACTGAAGTGCAGCAAACCCCGGGGGTGTCCAAGGCTGAGCTGAAAAGCCTTGACTGTAGCACAGACAGCAGGAGATATGAATAATGCGATGTCAACACAGCCTGCACTCAGTAACCTCCAAGAAAAGAACACAGAGATAACCCTGGATCCGGGGTACACAGCCCTTTTTGAAAACACTTTACTGCAAAAGGGTGGTTGGTGAGCATTTTACGAGGGCTATGAAGAAATGTATTTAACTTAATAAAGCTCTTCATTGAGTGTTTACTGTGTGTTACAATGCACTTTACATCTACTAACTCACTTCATCTTCAAAACAACCCAATAAAGAAGTCACAATCATAAGCCCCACCTTACAAATGAAATAACTGAGGCACAAAGAAGCTCAGGAACTTGTCTAAGGTGAGGGTATGTGGCAGAGACAGCAGTTAAAGCCAGGCAGACTGGCACCAGGGTGCCAGTGTGCAACCACTGTTCTACAGCCTGTCAGATGACAGAGACATTTGATCAATTACAGGATTGCCAAATTTTAGGTTGTGTGGATTGTCCCCCGCCCCCGCCACAACATACAAAGTGTGATAAAAACAATACAGTGAATGTTTAATCTAAAAAAAAAATTATTATAGCAAAAGACACATTGCCATTAATCACCCTCAAAATACTCCCCCTTGCTTTGAACACACTTATCCCATCATTCTGGCCACTTTCTAAAGCAGTTCTGGAAGTCCTCTTTCGTGAGTATCTTTAGTTGTGCTGTTGTGGCTGCCTCAATATCGTGAATCATTTTGACTTTGGGGAACAGCCAGAAGTCTCATGGTGTCAGATCCGGTGAATAGGGTAGGTGAGGACACCCTATAATGTTTTTATTTGACAGAAATTACCATATACCAGAAGCGGTGTGTGACATGCAGCACATTGGAGGATGACTTACAGCACATTTGAAAACACACCTTCTCTCAACTGTAGCTCACACTGACTGCACCGAACAAGTTGAAACTTGTCACACACCGTTACTAAGGTTTGATGCACAGCTTCCCATATTGAAGATCCCTGCCTTTGGGTTGGATGACACTCAGCAGCAGCATTCATCGTATTTTGTGATCACAAAGGAAAGGCTCCCTGACACACATCGATTCCGGTATGGCAATTGGTGTCAAATGAAAACATGATGGTGTATCTTCATCTACCTTATTCACTGGATCTGGTACCATGTGACTTCTGGCTCTTCCCCAAAGTCAAAATGACCATGAAGGAAATGTCTTGATTTGATTCAGGATGTCAAGGCAGCCACAACAGCACAACTAAAGACACTCATGAAAGAGGACTTCCAGAACTGCTCAGGAAATGGTAAGAATGATGGGATAAGTGTGTTTGAAGCGAGGGGGGAGTATTGTAAGGGTGAGTAATGGCAATATGTCTTTTACTATAATACATTTTTTAAATGAAACATTCAAATTAAACATTCACCATATTGTTTGATCGCACCTCACATCTGAAATGTTGACAATAACATTGTTAGAAGTTCTTATGCTTTGTTTTTCTTAAATCTATCATGTATTCATTCTTTTCAAAAGCATTTATTGAGTCCCCACTATTTGTATAGCAATGTGCTAGTGCCTGTCAGGAAAACAAAGGTGAATAAAGCATAATTCTACCCAATTGTGTTGCTAATGAGTTCTGGAATCACACAAGTGTAGGTTGTAATCTTGGTCCTACCACCTACCAGCTATGGGACTTCAGGCAACTTTCCTCACCCCTTTGCGTTATTTCCCTTTTTTTTTTTTTTTTTTTGAAGGCAGTTTCACTGGCCCTCATATGTGCGACCTGAACCGGGGCCGCTGGCTTCCCAGGCCAGTGCTTAACCACCATGCCACTCGGCCGCCCTCTTTATTTCCACACATAGGAGAGAAGGAGAGTGGCAGCTATCTTGCAGGGTTGTCCTGAAGAGTAAATGTGCTAATGCCTGTCATGTCCAGCACAGTACCTGAAACATTGTAGGCCAGGCTCTGCCTCAGACACTTGCACCCTATGCAGATGACACACATGGACACAATAGATGATGACCACCTTATTGGATAACCCGGTGGGAGTGGCAGAAAAGCAATGGGAAGCAAAGTCAGATGGCTTCTGTCCAGGATTGCGCCATTGCAAGAATGCAATCCCTATGGAAAATGTGAAGGTCAGTGGGAGAACAAAGGCCTAGATTTAGCCCTGGCAGCCTTATTTACAAGCTGTACTGACTCTGGGAGTCTTTAGAGGTCACTTGCTCATGTCTAGTAGGTTGCAGTTTGACCCAAATGATGCCAAAGTTTTTTCCAGTTTTAAACTCTATTTGAATCAACTTTTTGGTCTCTAGTCTCCCTTGAAGGCACAGAAAAAAGGAACAATAACTGACTTGCTCCACAAATAGGCTGAGGTCTTTTTTCTTTTCTTTTGAATTCCACTGATAGACTAAGCATTGAAAATAGTCAATTGCTAGCTATGGATCTGTAGATGAACACATTGGAGCCATAGCATGACAAACAAAAACCTCAGGGTGTAGGATTCCATTTTTTTTTTAACTTAAATTATACAAGTAATAGATGATTACTAATCAAGGGGAAAATCCAAATTCATAGAAATTCATATGCTAAAAAAACTTAATGTCCTTTACTTTCCTAATTTTATTTCCTCCACAGAGTAAGTATAACTTTAAAAGAAGAAAATGACTTTAATGAAGTCAATTTTAAAAATTGGTTTCTAGCCTTAGAACCAGAATAACAAAGGTCAACCTCATCTCTATGTTGTGCTCTTGTTATGACTTATTCAGAGATAGGCAGTATCTTTTTAGCTCTCATGGTAGTCATGCCATTATCTGAGTTCTAGGTATTATAAATGTGTTTTGACTGTGTATTCTTTAATAGTACTGTATAAGTCAAGTCAATTGTTCTCACTTTAGTTTTTTAATATGGGATGAGGTGGAAAGTAGGCCTGGGAGTTAAAACACCCAAGTTTTATTTAGAGCTTTTGTGACCAGCCAGCTCTCCATCTTTGTTCCTGTGTCTTCACTTGTTTTTTTAAAAAAAGTGAGGATGTCCACTTACATTTTCCACTGGTAAATTCCATGTTTTAATGGCTGAGTTATTAACTTCTTTTTAGAAGAAGAAAAATGAAATTTCCAATTGAAATTATTTTCCTTTTGCTGACTGCAAGCAGAATTAGTTTAGTTGTGCTTTGCAAACTGTTACTCCTATGGTTCTATCGTTTGTTTTGACCCTAAAATAGTATATTTTATATCTCAAACTCATATTCAAGTGATTACATCTGATTTATTTTGCATGTCAGTCTAACCACTAAGAATATGTCATCACATCACTTAATTTATAACAGGACATAAATTTGCTGTGTCGGCTCCTCTCGCTAAAATAGAACCTAGTTACTTACAGTCATGCATAAGAGAATTCAGAGAGAAGACTACTAAACAACAATAACAACAGCCAAGAGAGCAGGAGAGAAATAGAAAACGCTGGCAGATTCTTGCAAAAAATCCTTGTCTTAAAAATAATAAAAAATTCCACTACTCTTTCTTCCCCTTTTTCTTGCATTCTGCTGTTGCCCCTCTCCCCAGAGAAGGCTTTACACACACACACACACACACACACACACACACACACACACACACCATTCATTTTTGGAGGAATGGGATCATTGAATAGGTACAGGAGGAAAGGAAATAAGATTGTCCATTAAATTTCAAGCCCCTGATTGAAAAGATTTCAAAATAAATAAATATGTCCTTTAAAAGCCTCAATATCTTGGGGCTGGCCGAGTGGCTCAGTTGGTTAAGAACTTGCCCAAGAGTGTGAGCTCTGAGCAACAGGGTCGCAGGTTTGATTCCCACATGGGCCAGTGACACTGCGCCCTGAGCTGAGCTGCCAACAGGTGGCAGGATGGCGCAACTGGTGAGAGCACGTGCTCCTAACAACAAGGCTGCTGGTTTGAATGGTGGGCTATGCCCACCAGCAACTACAAACTGAACTTGGCACCTTGAACTGAGCTGCTGCCTGGGTGGCTCAAGGGATAGAATGTGGGCTCTTAACAATGAGGCTGCTGGTTCAAGTCGCATGTGGGATGGTGGCTACGCCCACCTGCAACAAACTGAACACAGCACCTTGAGCTGAGCAGTGTGAATGGACTTGGAGCTGAGCTTGCTGCTCCCTCCACAAGTAAGATTGAAGGCTACAACTAAGATTGAAGGACAACAACTTGGCTGTTCCCCTTTCCCAATTCACCAACACCGTTCCCCTCCCCCAATTCCCCAATAAAATCTTAAAAAAAAGAGAAAAGCCTCAATATCTTAAGTGTAAGTTTCAAAGAAGCTAATGAAAGCTATGGCCTATCTTTCCAGACAATGCATAAATAAATCCTCAAACTTGAAAACATTTCCATGGACCCTAGTTTAAGAATCCCTGGCTTAGTTGTTGGGGAAAATATTTTTTTAAAATGTTGGATGTATGATTACCAGATATATAGCTAATAGTGGTAAGCCAGACCCTTAGTATTCCAAAATATTTAATACATAATTTGTGTGTGGTATAGATCAACTCCCATTTACAATGAAAAAAGAAAAATCTTAACAGGCTTGGTTAAACAAAACTGAGTGTTAGACCACTGGACCCCTCTCTGGAATAGAAGAGGAAAAAGTAAGGAAATCCTTCCATTGTGTAACTGACTTGTTTTCTTCTCATAACTGAAAAACGCCTTTTAACATGTGTTGCCTTAAATCTATACATACATTTGGCATCCTGTGTAAACTAGGTGGCCCTTAGATACTTTAATTATGTGGACATTCACCTCTAAAATGCTGTTAGACAATAGAAGAAACAACGAATTCTTAAAACCCCTGACACTGAATCAAAATTGTCTCGATTGACAATCAAGTTAGAACCTACACAAAATCATTAACGCTTGTAACTCAATGATTTCTGTTGCTCAAACCAGATCACTGTAACCAATGTCGATGGGAAGAACATGTTGGCAGCTCACAAAGACAGGTTGCCACTTACTCCGTTGTTTTTAGGACAGAAATAAAAACCTGTCCTAGTTCTTTAATGAATCCCTCCAGGGGTTTGCACTGATCTACATAGTAAGGCAGTCTTCTAAGAAGACTTTGTTTAAAAAGGAACTGTAACAGACAGGAGGTTGTAGTAACAATTTGTAACATGGAGTACATGGAAACATGGATAACAAAAGAGAAATAGAAAAGAGGCCACATCAGGGGTCTGGAATGGCTTTATTGAGCCCGTGATTTTAAAGCAGGTTGAGAGGCAGACAAGGTACTTTTCTAACCAGCATCACAAATGGAGCTTTTTACATAAAAAAAAACAAAAAACAAAAAACAGGCCTTTGGGAAGTGATTAGGTCACAAGGGTGGAGCCTTCATGAATGAGGTTATCGATCTTATAAAAGAGACCCTAGAGAGAACTCTCTTGCCTCTTCTGCTATGTGCAATTACAGGCAGAAGACAGCCACCTGTGAAACAGGACGGGGGGTGTCACCAAACACTGAATCTGCTGGCTCCTTGATCCTGGCTTTCCCAGGCCATATAAGTGTGAGAAATAAATTTCTGTTGCTTACAAGCCACCCAGTGTATGGTATATGTGTTATAGCAGCTCAAAAAGACTAGGACAGAGACATGGCAAAAATGAAAGAGGAAAATAGATTCTAATACCATGTCAACACTCCCAGTGATACCACGCTTTGGGTAGGAGAAGACCAGGAGTGGGAAATGGTGCAGAGAGCACAGAAGCTAAAAGCACTCGAAGCAGGCACACCTGAGTCTGAACCCTGGAGCTGCTACCTGGTGGTTGTTTGACTTCAGACAAGTTATCAAACGTCTTTAAACCTCAGTTTCCTCATTGAGGAAAGGAACATAATAATAGTACCTATAGTTCACTAGGTTGTGGGGGGTCAATGTAAGGTAATTAGCGCTAAGGGACACTGTTAATATGCAATAAATACTTGTTACAATAATCAGTGCCTCTGAAGGAGACACTATTATGAATTTAATTTCATAGAATCATAGAATTCTTTTTAAAAATAGAGTTGGGAAGTCCTTTGAGAGCAAGGAGTACTCACCTCTTATTTTATCTGTAACACTAAAAACATGGTTAGTAATTAAAATCCTCCCTATTTCCCCACAGGCTGCCTTTGGCTGGATGCAAATTTAAGAACCTACTTAGATTACTCTCTATAAGAAAGGGAGGAAATATAAAGTCCACTGCTGTATCCTTCAGCACCAAAAATAGTCCGGGGTAATAGCAGGCATGGCGTAAATATCTGTTGAGTGAAAACAGACTTGAAATAGGGAGAAATCTTGAAGAGTGTGACTCAAGGAAGGAAGGGGCAAAAAGTTATTTGTGTTTCTGTTTTTTGTTTTTTTTAGAGGGCAGTGTTACTGGCCCTCACATGTGGGATCCGAACCGGGGCCGCTGGCATCCCAAGCCAGCTCTTAACCACCACGCCACTCAGCCGGCCGTTTTTTGTTTTTTTTTTTAAGGGAGAAGAAAACAGAAAAAAAATTGGGGCAGCTGGTAGTGGAAGAGAAGTTGGGGGAACAGAGAAGTGTTTAAAGGAAAATGTACTGATGTTTTGCTGGTGATATGTGATGCCAGCCTCCTCCCACTCATCTTCTGTAGAAATCAACAATCAAAGCCTTAGGAATCATGCTTGGGGGGTTTTGGTATGTGTTAGCGCAGGTACCTGGCCTCTAGGACAGGCACTGGGCCTAGGAAACCAAATTATGTTTGTGTTGTATCTTGGTGAACAAATAGGAGCCCAGAGAAGTCAAAGGGTTTGCCCACAGGCCTAATTAATGGCAGAGCCAAGACTGGAACTCAGATCTGATCCCCATCTCCCTGACCTTCCGGTATACTTGCGAGAGGCTCTTTTAGTCTGTTGCTTAACGATCTGATGTTGAACAAGTCAGTGTAACAGTGACTGTGTAGCAGTGTAACACAGCCTTGGCTCTGTGCACACACTGGGCCTGTGTTCAGATGCTTCACTGTGATTGTGTATCCAAAGACTCCACCTTGGCTTGACCCTGTGCCATCTGCGGGGCCTTGGAAAGTCACAGCCTCTCTGAGTTATTTTCATCATCTGAAAAAACGGGAGCTAAGACTCTTTACCTCACAGTGCCTTTGCAGGATCAAGTGAGATGTTGTGAAAGCTGCAAGTTAAAGAGTAAGTTTTGGATATGTTAATTAAGTAATTTGATACACTTACCAAAATGGTATTTCTTCGAAGACATTAATGAATAATGTTTCCCTTTTTTTAAATTCCCTTAACTAATGGCTCACAAGAGTTCAGTCAGTTTTTAAAAAACTTATTTTCTTTCATTATGTAGAACATCATCAAAATAAAATTTAAAAAAATTAGAGAACCCTTATACATAATTCCTTAACTCAGAGATATCCATTTTAAACATTTTAGATGATTTTCCCTTTTTAAACTTTGCATGTATTGGCACATATTTTCAAATTGTGCTTGTAACACTTATTTGCATCATTAAAAATGATTTAATATAAGATTTTAAGTATTTTTCTATGTCATTAAGTATTCTCCAAAAACACAATTTTTAATGACTGCACAACATCCTTTATATGGACACATCGTACTTTATTAAACATTTTCCAATTTAGATTGTTTCCAATTTTTTTCTATTATAAGTAGTACTTGGATTTACCCCTTTGTGTATAATCTTAGTTCTAAGCTTACTAACCTCTCTGTGCTTCAGTTTTCTCATCTGTAAGGAAGCAGTAAGACTACTAATTACTTCATGGGGTTGTGTGAGGATCAGGTGAGCAAATCATGTAAGGCACTGAAGAATCACGTCTGGCATATGTACTGTTAGCTACTATCATTATTACTAATATTTGTGCTTAGTATACAAAACATAACTAAATTGATTACTAGGTATTACATATGGCAAATTATGCCTTCTAAAAATACTGTAAGAATATTTTTATAGCTCTGTTCAGAAATTTGCTTTCTCAAATTACCTATCATTTGCTGGATGCTTCATTATGAACAGTAATTGAAAGTGTGTTTAGTTATTTTATTTCTGTGCTTCAGGATGACCTTCGAGGAAAGCAGTGGGTCTTAATATATTAGAAATCATTTCCTGGTTTTAGAGTTTAAATCAACAAAGTCCTCTTTATTTGATTGGCCAAACACTTGTTTAAGAGAGTTAAAATCTAGTTAAGGTGACTTCTTGATATTCCGTGGTTGGACTAGCAGCTGTGGGTCAGAAGTTCAGGACAAAAAGTGAAATCCTAGGCTTAAGTGTCATACTCTTGCATCAAATATTTTTCTGTTGAATCAACTTCCCATGGTGATTTTTCTGGATGAGGCTTTGCCACCACTTCTGTCTGCCACATTCTCAGTTGGCACCAATAATGTAGCATGGAGCAGAAAAGCCTCTGAACTGGTGGAAGACAGGCCTGTCTGTGTCTTGTCAGAGCCTCAGGGATCTGCAGATTCTGCAGATTTTGTTGGGTGGCAATATGAAAAGGAAGAGCGTGGAACCACAAGGGTGGCAGTTTGAGCTGTGGCTCTGCCACTCACCAGCTGTGCGCTTTAGGCAAATTATTCAAGCTTTATGCAGCTCACTTTTATTCTCTGTAAAATAGAGGTGGTTAATAATAATACTAATAATAATACTAATAACAATATGACCTCACTAGGCCCACCTCTAGCATTTACAGGACCCAAGGCAAGAGAATCAACAAACAAAAAAAACCCCAGCCCACAGTAGTCTCCCTTCTCTTTCTACCTGGTTCCGTCTTGCACTGAGGAGCCTGTGCTCGCGTTTATCCCCCAGCCTGCAGGTCCTAATCCTTCCCCATCGCAAGCTATGCTTGGGAGGGCATGCAAGTCCTAGAAACATGGTTGGGACATTGAGACCGGGAATTCTGGGATCCTAGGCAGCAGAGTTTGGTCTAGAAAAGGCAGTGTGGGCTTGGGATGGTTGCACCTTTCTGGTCCCACATGGAGGGAAGTGGCAAGTGGAGGGGTCTCTAAAGTGTGGGGCTTCCATTGCCTAGGTCTGGGAGTTAAATATGTCAATACGTGTACCTGGCGTGTCACTAGCACTTGATAAATGGTGGAAACTATTATTATTGATGTTGTTGTTGTGGCAATACTTTTGTTGGAAGGGATCTGAAGGATGGTCTTGTCCAAATCCTTCATGTTATGTGGTGAGAAAACTGAAACAAGTATTAAAATGATTAAACACATGCAGAGTGGCAAAGCCGGAAGTGGAACTCAGGCGCTTAGCACCCAGTGGCCTTCCCTCTGCTCCACACTGCAGTTTCTTCAGCAGCAAGAAGAGTTTGGGGTCAGCACTCACTTTGATATTCATGGTCCACAGAGGTGACTAGTGCTCTGGAGATCTTGTGAAAAGGGGCGGAGAGTGTGTCCTTGGAGAAAGGGGAGGACTCCATGGGAGGCAGTGTCCTTAAGCTTCCTGTGAAGGTCTTGTCAAGTTGATGTTGGAACACCTCAAATATTTACTGACCAATGAGGAGCAGAGCTGGAACATGGATAAAGAAGAAGGTGACATTTTATACTTGATAGTAGGGTTTTGAAAGGTTCGGATTTAATATATTAAGTCAGGAAGACCTATTCAGGTTCAGGAATCAGGTTTGCAGACTGAATTTCTTTTCATGAGTTAAGCATGAAATAAAAGTAACTTTAAAATTTCCTTTCTTGCTCTCATTTTAAAACCTAGTTTGTTTCATTGTATCTATAATCTACAGATTCTTTGGCTTTTGAGCACCTGAAGAATTCTTACATGATCTATATTTTTAAAACTTTTAATTATGGAAAAAGCTTAAACATATGCAAAAGTAGAGGAAATAATATGTTGAGAGTTTGGTATAATGACACCCTGTGTACCCACTGTCCCCGCCTAGCTTTCATAGCAAACTGGTACGGTACATCTTGTGTCACCTATAAACTCCCCTTCCTTCCCCTGGCAATGGATTCTGAATCAAATCTCAGACCTTTCATTATTTTATTCACAAATACTTTGTTTTCTAAAAGGTTTTGTTGAATGCTTTAAACTTTTTCTCCACCTGGCTGTTTAGGCTCAGCTTGTTTGACTGGAGAGTTGAGACCAAATCTTGGGCCCTTCTAAAGACCTTGCATGTTAAGAGGTCAGAAAATTCAGGGCCAATCGGCTTGAAAATGGAGCCTCTTTTAATTTGGCTACGAAGCTGGAACTGAATAAGGGAACATTTTAGAGACTTTTTATTCCTTGCTGAATTTCTGCCAACTCTGTATATGGTATTTCCATAAAAGTCTTGTTTCCCTTCCCTTTTCTTTGAAGAATGAAACTTCTTTTCCCTTTTTCTTTTGGGTCCAGACCCTTGCCTCCCTGCTGCTGCTGCTGCTGCTGCTGCTGCTGCTGCTGCTGCTGGGTTTGATTCCAGCACTGGTCTCAGTTTGCATATTCTGGGCTTTGGCAATTCACATGAGGACCCAGGGATGGGAAGGATGGCTCTGATCAATGTCATTGAAGGATTATTGTACTTTGATCACTAGAGCTCAACTGAAAACTTAAAAAAGTTCTCTTTATAGTCATTGAATTTTAAATCATTATCCTAAATAGATGGGTGGGGGAAGGAGTCCAAGTTAGACAGAAAAAAGATTTCGCATTTCCCTGCCAAAAACATTGTTCTTATTTTCAGTTGCATGGCTTGGTTATTAATTAAGCCTTCCAGCTCAGCAGCTATCTCCTTTTCTACATTCTTGCTGCTAATCGTCATATATGTGACAAATGACTTCTGTTTAATGCTAAAGTTTATTAGAGTGGAAAAAACCTCAGTTACACAGGAAAGGAAAAGAGATTAGGAATCAAGTCCAACCATTTGCTTATTCATCTGCATACGGTTAAAAGATTTAAAAGAATCCACTGGTTTCTGTTTTCACTGCTACAAGCTAGCCAAGGAGCAAGGAGAAAAAAAGGCTTTTCGAATCCACAGTGTCCGAATACAGTTTTCCTCCTTTTGCCTTGGGGGCAAGAAAGCGTTTCCTCTCCTAAGCCCAAGTAACCAAAGTTTGGAGGGACCAGCTCCTTATGAAAGGTTATTGTTCTAATTACCTGTTGTTTTGTAACAAATTCCCCCAAAACTTAGTGGCAGAAAACAGCAACTATTTTTATTTTTTCGTTTTCTCATTTTTTTTTTTTTTAGAAAACAGCAACTATTTAATTCTGCTCGTGAACTCTGCATCAGAAATTCTGGGCACAGAAGGGAAGTCTTTTCTCTGCTCCATGGTGTCTGTCAGCTGAGAGAAACAGAAAGGCTGGCAGTGACATCCATGACAGGGCTGGGATTGTCTGGAGATTTCTCCCCTCCCACATCTAGAACCTGGCCTGAGATGACTCAAAGTCTGTCCTTAGAGGCGGCTGTGAATGTAACACCTACATGTAGCCTCCCTGGGTGGTTTGGGCTTCTCATAGCATAGTGGCTGGATTCTGAAGGGGGCACCCCAGAGGCAGGCATTTCAAGAGACCAAGTCAGAAAACCACTTCCCCGTCTCACTGCATTCTAGTGGTAGGGCAGGTCACTCGGGCCAGTTTAAAGGGGGAGTACCTTGACTCCTCCTCTTGATGGGGAAGTGGCCGGGTCATACTGCAGAAGAGCACATATATGGCCAACTCTGGAAAATACAATTCAGCTCAGTCATCTTGGCTGTTTGCTAGAGTGAGGCCCTTTAATGAGGCATCTTGGGTGAGGGGTGAGGGAGGCAGTTATTTCATGCTGAGGCCATCTTCTGCTGCAGGCCCCCTCTCTAGACTCCTGGCATCCAGGTCTTACTCAATTTGTCCCCAAAAGCCATTCTGTCTCCAGCACCTTCCATCTTTGTTAGTCTCTGGCTGTGGGCAGATGGAATCACAGTGAACACACTCTTTGTAGCAGCTTCCGGGCTGCTGTGCTTAGTTTTTTTTTTTTTTTTTTTTTTTTGTCAGCTATATATATATATCTCATATATATGGATATACATTGATAGAGTTCTTTACTATGAGTTTTTTTTCATTGTAAGATAATTCACATACCATAAGATTCACACATTTAAAGTATATACGAGTAATTCAGTAGTTATTAGAATATTCACAGCCATCATTACTATCTAATTCCAGAACATTTTCATCACCCCCAAAATAAATCCCATACTCATTATGCGTCATCCCCTATCTCCCTCACAGCCCCTAGCAACAATGAATCTACTTTCTCTGTGTGGATTTGCCAATTTTGGAACTTTTTTTTTTTTTTTTTTTTTTGAGGGCAATGTCACTGGCCCTCATATGTGGGACCCGAACCAGGGCCGCTGGCTTCCCAAGCCAGCACTTAACCACCGCACCACTTGGCCAGCTCTTGGAACTTTCAAATAAATGGAATCATACTGTTGTCAGAGAGTGGGCCTTTCTCGGCGCAGAGTCCAGGTCCTTGGCAACTCGAGCAAAGAATTGAATGAGATACCAGAGTAAAGCAGTAGAATAAGTTGTTTATTAGAAAAGATAGTACATTTAGAAATAAAAGTAGACCTGAGTACTAGAGGATGGCTCAAGGGCCCATTACTAAAAGTTACATTCCAAAGAGTGTGGAGTGGGCCACGCACAAAGGCGAGGCTCAAAGGAAAGAAGCGATCAGAAGGAGCAGGGAAGAAGCAGCAGCAGCGCGGGCTTCCCAGGACTTGGGGATTTTATCCTTTTTCTCTAGAATGGGCTGTTCTTTCTGGGCGTAGGACCACTTGATTGGCACCTGTGCTTAACAAAAGGTACTGCATAGCTGTGAGTGACTGGTCTGATCTAGTTGGATATTTTGTGCCCATTTGCTCTTCCTGCAGGGGTAGGTAATTACAATACAATGGGGAGTTTTGGGGGGAGAGGGGATGTCCCCCAGGCGGTCACACTCTGTGGGACTCGTAGGAATGCAGAGACCCAATGCCTGCCTCTAACTGCCTGCCTAGTTTCTCCTTGAGAGACGTGATCCCCATAAAATCTCTATGGGAAGCTGAGGGACAGGAGGTCTCTTCTTCTGTATCTGCTTCCTGCTGGGCAGGGGCGTAGAGCTGTCCCTGCCTATTGGGGTTCACGGAACTCTCACCCTAGCTGGTCTCAGATGAGAGGAAGGGGTCTCGAGCTCCACCTGGAAGACCGTGTTTGCTTCTTTGTTTGTTGGGGTATCCCCTACATCCTCAAGGCTCCTGAATGTGGACAAAAATATAAATCTGTTAGTTCTTATGAAACTTGTGGTTATTCAGTCCATCACTCAGGTGGCATCAGTTGTCTGGACACAGAATGGGTTTGACATTTAGCTTTCTGGCCTGGGGATATTAGGAAGTCTCAGGCTTTCAACTTGGTATGGGAAGCAGGGGTAGGAGACTTATATTGTTTCAGATTCAGGAACTGTTTTACAAAGCAATTAAGAAGCAAGGGGGATCTTCCGTCCAAGAGTCACAAACTGGTTAAAGGAGCAACCAAAGCCCAAGAACTAAGAAACTAAAGAACTAGGGAGGAGACTTAACATTTCTATACTTAACACTTCTATAGAAAAGAAAACATTAAGTTTTTCAGTGGTGGGGGTTGGTGATGCTCAGTTGGCCGGTAACTATATGACATGTGGTCTTTTAAGACTGGCTTCTTTCACTGAGCATGTTTTCCAGGTTCCGTCACCCAGGTCACAGCATGTTATGTATTAGTACTTCATGTCTTTTTGTGACTGAATAATATTCCATTGTATGGATACATCATATTTTGTTAATCCATTCATTAGTTGGTGGACATTTGTGTTATTTCCACTTTTTGACTATTATGAATAATGATGCCCTATGAACATTTGTGTGCACATTTTTGTGTGAACATATGTTTTTAATTCTCTGGCGAATATACTTAGGAATGGAATTGCTGGGTCATATGGTAGCTTTATGTTTAATTTTCTTAAAGAACTGCCAAACTTTTTCACAGCTGCTGAACTGTTCTACTTTTCCATCAGCAACGTGTGAGGATTCCAATTTCTCTATACCCTTGATGACACTTGTTGTTTTCCACTTCTTATGATTATAGCTATCCTAGAAGGTAGAAGTAGTTGCTGCACTTAGTTTAAGGAGAGCTGTCCTTCAGGCCACTTCCACACCAAGAACTCCCCTTGTTTACTTGTAGACATAAGGTTACTGAGTCCTTATTGTGTGTCAGGCTCTGAGCTAATGGCAGTACATGTATCATCTAGTTTGACACTCACGACTCCATAAGCAGGTACCATTATTGTGTCTATTTGACATGTAAACAAACCAAGGCACCAAATAACTTGATAGAAAAGGGATGGAGTGTGGAAGACATACATTTCCCGTAAAAAAAAAAAAAAAAAGAGAGAGAACTTGGATACCAAGGCAGCAGTTTGGTGGTCTAAGTGAGAGGTTAAAAAAATTGTTTTTCAACACAAAACAAAAACCCGTGGCGGATTGTGGTAGGCAGAATTCTAAGATGGCCGCCCAAATCCCACCCTCTGATGTAGACACCCTTATAATGCCCTATCCTGAGGTATAAGTGGGGCCTGTGATTATCATGGGATGTCATGCCCCTGATATCCGTATATTAATATGGCAAAGGGATTTTGCAGATGTAATTATGGTCCCTAATCAGTTCAATTTGAGATAATTAAAAGGGAGATTATCCTAGGTGCGTCGGACCCAATTGTGTGAGTCCTTATAAGAGACAACAGCACAAATAGAGGCTTTCCTGTTGACCTTCAAGGAACAGGTCACCAAGAGTCCTACAACAGCAAGGAACTGAATTCTGCTTATGACACCCCGAATAAGCTGGGAAGAGGATCCAGAGTTCCAGATCAGAAAACAGCCCTGGAAGTCACTTTGATTACAGCCTTGTGAGACTGAATAGAGGACAAGCAAAGCCCTCTGGATGTGTAGCCCAGAACTGTGAGACAATAAGTGTTGTTTTAAGCCACGAAGTCTGTGACAATTTGTTACACAGCAAGAGAAAACTAATACACAGACCATTGACTGACTAAAGGCTGCTGGAGGAGAGAAAGTCATTGCTGTGCCACTATGCAGAGCAGCAGTTCTCCAAATGTGGCTCAGGGACTCCCAGGGGTTCTCAACACCTTTACAGGGCTCCACGAGGTCAAAACTATTTTCATAACACTAAGATGTAACTTGCCTTTTTCCTGCTCATTCTCTCATGATTTTATGGAAGACCCCATTATTCTAAATGTCACCTGATATGTGATATCATTACTTTCATGGCTAATGGAATGTGTCCTTCTGTATTCTTGTGTTTAAAACATTTCTGTTTTAATCTCTGTTTTATTTAAATTTCTATTCTATTTAATTGACAAATATAGCTCACATAAAGAAAACTTCATTGGGGTCTTTCATGATTTTTAAGAGTGTAGTAAGGTCTTGAAACCAAAAAGTTTGAGAACCATTGTTCTAAATGAAACACAACTAAGTTGGCCTAGAAAAGTCAGAAGGTATAAGAAATCATGTTTACTTAATGTCTACATTTTGTCCAGAACTTTGGTAGGTCTGACCATGGGTGGAGCAAGAAAAAAAAAATAGTATAAGGCAAATACAAAGAAATAATTAGCAAAATCATTTCTTCCTTCCACTGGTGTTTCTTTTCTTTTTCTTTTTGGTGTTTGAATATTTTTATTTTTATTTTTCAATTATAGTTGAGATACAATATTATATTAGTTTCAGGTGTACACCAAAGTGATTAGACATTTATGTAACTTACAAAATGATCACCCCAATAAATCTAGTAGCCATTTGACACCATACATAGTTATTATAATACTACTGACTATATTCCCCATATTATACTCTACATCTGGATGACTATTTTATAACTACCAATTTGTACCTCTTAATATCCTCCCCCTTCACAAATGCCCCCAACATCCCCAATCTGGCAACCATCAAAATGCTCCCTGTATCTATGAGCTTGTTTCTGTTCTGATTGTTTATTTATCCTGTTCTTTAGATTCCACATATAAATAAGATCATATGGTTTCTTTCTCTCTCTGACTTAATCCACTCAGCATACCTTCTAGGTTCACCCAGGTTGTTGCAAACGGCAAGATTTCATTCTCTTTTATCACTGAATAATATTCCATTGTATATATGTACCACCTTTTTTTCCTTATCCAATCATCCACTGATGGACACCCAGGCTGCCTCCACATCTTGGCCATTGTAAACAACGCTTCAATGAACATACAGATGCATATGTCCTTTAGAAATAGTGTTTTGGTTTTTTTCAAATAAATATCCAGGAGTGGGATTACTGGGTACTTCTTTGTCTCTTGTTTTAAAGTCTATTTTGTCTGCTATAAGTATTGCCACCCCAGCTTTTTTTTTTTCTTTTCTCCAATATCCATTTTCATGAATTAACTTTTTTCGTTCCTTTCAGTCTGTGTGTGTCTTTCAATCTGAAGTGAGTCTCTTGTGGGCAGCATATTTAAGGGTTTTGTTTTCTTATCCCTTCATCCACCCTATGTCTTTTTTTTTTTTTAATTGGGGGACTGGGGGAGGCGAACAGTGTTGGGGATTTTGGGAGGAGGACCAGCCAAGTAGTTGTTCTTCAATCTTAGTTGTGGAGGGTGCCAGTCACCATCTGGCTTCCCGTCGGCAGCTCGTGGCCTCTAAGCTCAAGGTGCTGTGTTACAATCTTAGTTGTGGGTGGGAGTAACCAACATTCCACGAGGGAGTAAAACCCAGCAGCCTTGTTGTTAAGAGTATGTGCTCTATCCACTGAGTCATCTGGGCAGCAGCTCAGCTCAAGGTGCCGAGTTCAGTCTTAGTTGTGGGCGGGTGTAGCCCACCATCAAACAGGCAGACTGGTTTTTAGGAGTACATGCTTTTACCAGCTGAGCCATCCTGCCACTTGTTGGCAGCTCAGCGGCAGCTCAGCTCGGGAGCAGAGTCACTGGCCCATGTGGGAATCGAACCGGCAGCCCTGTTGTTCAAAGCTCCCACTTTTACACTAACTCAACCAACTGAGCCATTTGGCCAGCCCCCCATCCTGTCTTTTGATTGGAGCATTTAATCCATTTACATTTAATTGTTGATAGATATGTAATTATTGCCATTTTATTATTCATATTTTTTTTAAAAAAGATTTTATTGGGGAATTGGCGGAGGGGAACAGCGTTGGGGAATCGGGGAAGGGGAACAGACAAGTTGCTGTCTTTTTGTTCTTCAGTTTAGTTGCGGAGGATTGTTGCTTCACTGTTGGTATCCTCATTGCGCTCTTCCCGGATGAGGCAGATCGGTCGCTGGCCTCTGGATGTCGCTCACCGCGGCTTTTGGCAGCTCATGCTTGGCTGCCAGCCGCTCACGCTGGCTGCGGGCCACCCACTGTAGCCTACGGAAGCCCACTGCAGCAGGGGCTGCAGCCCACACCATCACCGGGGCTCGCACAGCCCAGCTCCAGATGGAGCTGTTGTTAGCTGTAGAGGGCAGTGTCACTGGCCCTCATGTGGGATCCGAACCGGGGCCGCTGGCATCCCAAAACCAGCACTTAACCAATGCTGCACTCGGCCGGCCCTATTCATATTTTTGATTTCTTGTTCTCCTTCTTCAAGAAGTCTCTTTAACATTTCTTTTTAATACTGATTTAGTAGTGATTAATATCTTTAGCTTTTTCTTGTCTGAGAAGCTCTTTATCTGTTCTTTGATTCTAAATGATAACTTTGCTGGGTACAGTAATCTTGGTTGTAGGTCCTTGCTTTTCATCACTTTAATATTTTGTGCCAATCCTCTCTGGCCTGCATGTTGAGAAATCAGCTGATAGTCTTATGGGAGCTCCCTTGTAGGTAACTATCTGCTTTTTCTCTTGCTGCTTTTAAGATTCTGTCTTTAACTTTTGACATTTTAATTATGATGTGTCTTGGTGTTTACCTCTTTTGTTTCATCTTGTTTGGGACTGTCTGTGCTTCCTGGGCTTGTATATCTATTTCCTTCATCAGGTTAGGGACATTTTCTGTCATTATTTCTTGGTTTACTGCTTCATCTAATCTGCTGTTGATTCCCTCTAATGTATTCTTCATTTCAGTTATTGAATTCTTTATTTCTGACTGGTTCTTTTTTGCTTTCTATCTCCATTTTTATGTTTCCTATCTCTTTGTTGAAGTTCTCACTGAGATCATTGAGCATCCTTATAACCAGTTTTGAACTCTGTATCTGGTAGATTGCTTGTCTCCATTTTGTTTATTTCTTTTCTTGGAGCTTTGTTCTGTTCTTTCATTTGGGACATGTTTCTTTGTCTTCTCCTTTTGGCTGCCTCCCTGTGTTTGTTTCTGTGTATCAGGGAAAGCTGCTATGTCTCCCAGTCTTGGTAGACTGGTCTTATGAAGTAGGTGTCCTGTGGGGCCCAGTGGCCCAGTCTCCCTCGTCACCTGAGCTGGGTGTTCCAGGTGTGTCTCTTTTGTGGGTTGTGTGTGTCTTTCTGTTGTAGTTGAGCCTTAACTGCTTTTTGAACATCAGTGGGAGGAATTGGCTCTCAGGTTTATTGGTTTTGAGGACTGGCCTCTTGAGAGGGGCTCTGTTGCAGGCCAAGGTCAGCTGCTGCCTATGCCCAACCTGGGGCCACTTGGTATGAGCTACAAAGTGACTGAAGATGGTTGCCACATTTGCTAGACTTGGAAGTGCCTGAAAGAAGCTAAGCTGTGAACTGAGCCTGGCTCACCCTAGTGCCAGGCTTGGGGCTGCTTATCAAGAGGTTTGGGGCATAGCAAGGCCACATGCTGCTTATTTGGCGTTTGTGAACCTTTGAGGGATTTGAGGAAAGTCTGCACAGCCAAACAGGCCAAATTTATGGAAAAGCCACTGGAATTGGGTTGGGTGGGCTCACAAGTTGGGTGGGACAGAGTGTCAGGGAATCACCAGGGCAGGCTGAATGTGCAGTGTTAGCCAGGTTGATGGAGACCCAATATGGTGGCCACCTATGTCTGCACCCTGGGATGGGGGAGGGCTCAACAAAGGCGCAATGGTAACTGTCAGCACTTCTGTGTGGGAGAAGCTGCCCCTCCAGCTCTTGCCCTGAAGACAGACAATTCAGTTCCTTCCCATATGTCCATGGTGCCTTTCAAGCTGCTGCCCCAGTGCTAGAGCTCAGAGTGAGGTAGTCCATCTACAAGTAAATCCATGCACTGGCCCTTTAAGAGGAGTGCATGGGACTCCTGCTGTCCTCCATCTCACTCAGCCACAATCTCTGCTGGTTTTCACAGCCAGAAGTTGTGAGGACTTTTCTTCCTGGCACTGGAATCCTGGTCTGGGTAGTCTGGTGTGGGGATGGGACCCCTCACTCTTCAAGGGGGGAACCTTCAAAGCTGAGATAACATTTCAAATTTTTACTGCCACATGTGGGTGTGAGACCATCCAGTTCCAAGTCTCCACGTGGCTTCTTCTGTATGTCCTTAGCTGTAGGACTTCTGTTCAACCAGACTTCAGGCAATTCTCAATAGTGGTTTTTCTGTAGTTGTAATTTTAATGTGGTCATGAGGAAGCAAGCACAGCATTTACCTACCATGCCATCTTGACCAGAAATCCCACAAGTGTTTCTATGTACAAAGTATTGCAATATGATGGTACGTATTTCAGCACTAGCCTTAGGTATGGGTGGCTATGTCACAGAGGTGTTTAGGGAAGAAGTGGCTGAAACCGGGCTATGGGAAACAGGGCAGATTTTGTGGGAGAGGTAAATGTAAGGGGAAGAAAACTGAAAAATGGAAGGGCAAATATTTAAGGCAATATCCTCCAGATCTCAACTAAAATGTTGCTTTCTTAGAGAGGTTTTTCTGATCCCTACCTAGAGCACCCAGCACCTTATTCTTATCTCAGCACCCTGTCCATTTGTTTTCTAGCACTTTTTATTTTAAACCTAACATACCTGTTTGGATAAGTCTGGTTAGAGCTACAGTACCTTGGTTCAAATGCCAGCATTGCCATTTTCCAGTTATAAAACCTTAGATAAATTACTTAATCTTTCTGTGCCTCAGTTCCTCAAAAATGTGCTAAGAAAACAAGGAATTTATATTGAAGAGTTAGCTAGCGTTGTGACCATTGGACTAGAAAGGAAAGGTGGATGCGAACTAGTTCAAAGGCAGAATCAATAGGTGAATTTAGACAACAAGGAGGGGATGAAAAGATAAGGGAAAATTCTGGGGGAAAAAATCAAAACAACACCGGCAACCATTATATGTGGATTAAGGAAAGAGAGTAAAAAACAAAAAATATTCCAAAGCTTGTTGTTTGATAGATATGATAGAGGATGGCATCAGTTAATTACTCTAGAGGGAAAAGGAGTAGCAATTTCGAATTCGTGTTTGAAGTGAGTTGGCAACAAGAACACAAGTGTAGACAATTTGTTTTTATTTTTTATTATTAGTTTCAGGTGTATAAAACAACATAACGATTAGACATTTATACCCCTTCACAACATGATAACCCCTCTCCCAGTCTACTACTCCTCTGACATCCTATATAACTTTTAATATACCATTGACTATATTCCCTATGCTATATTTTACATCCTGTGAAAATACATATATAAAATCACCTATATACATATATTGCCAAAAAAAATGTACACATTTTTTTTTTTTTGAAGGCAGTGTCACTGGCCCTCATATGTGGGACCCGAGCCGTGGCTGCTGGCTTCCCAAAACCAGCGCTTAACCACCACGCCACTCGGCTGGCTCTAAAATGTACACATTTTAAGAGATGTTATACATGTATTATGTTTTGAAGTTGAATTGAATTATGGTAGCAATGTGTAGTATGGCATTCGCTCAAAAGATGATGATAATAAAATGAATCATCATTCATTATATTACAATTTTAACACAGTTGTTTCCTTTCTTAAAATGTGTATATACTATTTTTGGCAACTTCTGTATATATATATTTAATTATAGTTGACATTTGATATTATTCTACATCAGCTTCAGTTGTACAGAGCAGTAGTCAGGCATCCAGAAATCTATGAAGCATTCCTCTTGATAAGTCCAGTACCCATCTGGCATACTACATAATCTATACATTATTGATTATATTCACCATACTGTATTTCACATCCCACGGCTATTTTGTGACTACCAATTTGTACTTTTATTTATTTGTTGAGGGCAGTGTCACTAGCCCTCATATGTGGGACCCGAACAAGGGCCGCTGGCTTCCCAAACCAGCGCTTAATCACCACGCCACTCGGCCGGCCCCAATTTGTACTTTTGAATCCCTTCACCTTCTGCCCCATTCTTTCCCGCTCCCCAATTAGCAGCCATCAGTTTTTCTCTGTATCTCTGAGTCTATTTCTGTTTTGTCTGCTCATTTGTTCTGTTCTTTAGATTCCACATATAAGTGAGATCATATAGTATTTGTCTTTCTCAGTATGACTTATTTCACTTAGCATAATATTCTCTGTCCATCTATGTTGTTGCAAATGGTAAGATTTCATTCTTTTTTATGGCACAGTAATATTCCATTGTATAAATGTATGACAGTTTTTATATCCAATTGTCTATTGATGGGCATTTCAGTTGTTTCCACATCTTGGCTATTGTGAATAGCACTGCACTGAACATAGAGGAATGCATATATATTTTTGAATAAGTATTTTAGATTTTGGAAAAACATCCAGGATTGGAATTGCTGACTCATAAGGTAGTTCCATTTTTAATTCTTTGAGGAACTTCTGTACTGTTTTCCATAGTGGTTGCACCAATTTGCAATCCACAATTAACAGTGCACAAGGGTCCCCTTTTCACCACATCCTTGCCAACACTTGTTTGTTGATTTATTGATGATAGCCATTCTGACAGGGGTGAGGTGGTGTCTCTCATTGTGGTTTTTATTTGCATTTCTCTGAAGATCAGTGACATTGAGCATCTTTTCATATGCCTGTTGGCCATCTGTATGTCCTCTTTAGAGAAATGTCTCTTCATGTCCTCTGCCCATGTTTTAATTCAGATGTTTGCTTTTTTGGTGTTGAGTTGTATGAGTTTTTCTAAAATAAAAATTTTGGATGTTAACCCCTTATCAGATGTATCATTGGCAAATATCTTCTTCCATTCAGTAGGATGTCTTTTTGTTTTGTTGATGGTTCCCTTTGCTGTGAAAAAACTTTTTAGTTTGATGTAGTCCCACTTGTTTATTTTTTCTTTTGCTTCCCTTGCCTGAAAGGATATATCAGTAAAAATATTGCTAAGGGTAATGTCTATGAATTTGCTTCCTATATTTTCTTCTAGGAGTTTTATAGTTTTGGGTCTCACATTTAAGTATTAAGCCCATTTTGAGTTTATTGTTGTATATGGTGTAACAAGGTGGTCCAATTTCATTTTTTTTTGTATGGGGGTGTCCAATTTTCCTAGCACAATTTATTAAATAGACTGTCTTTACCCAATGTAAATCATTGCTTCCTTTGTCATAGATTAAATTACATTTTAGGTATGATTTTTTTCTGGGCTTTCTATTCTGTTCCATTGATCTATGTGTCTGTTTTTATGCCAAAAACATGCTGTATTGATTATTGTAAACTTGAAGTATAATTTGACATCAGGTAGCATGATACCTCCCACTTTGCTCTTATTTCTCAGGATTACCATGGCTGTTCGGAGTCTTTTATGTTTCAATATACATTTTAAGATTATTTGTTCTAGTTGTGTGAAAAATGTCATTGGTCTTACCATAGGGATTGTGTTGAATCTATATATTGCTTTGGGTAGTATAGACATTTCAACTATATTAATTCTTCCTATCTATGAACATGGTTTGTTTCCATTTATTTGTATCTTCTTTAATTTGTCTCTTCAATGTCTTCATTTTATGAGTACAGATCTTTAACTTCCTTGGTTAAATTTATTCCTAAGTTTAATGCAATTGTAAATGGGATTGTTTCCTTAATTTCTCTTTCTGATACTTTGGTATTGGTGTACAATTTACAATAGCTAAGACTTGGAAACAACCAAAATGCCCATTGGTAGATGACTGGATTAAGAAACTGTGGTATATTTATACAATGGAGTATTACTCCGCTATAAAGAAGAATGAAATCGTACCATTTGCAATGATATGGATGGACCTAGAGACTATTATGTTAAGTGAAATAAGTCAGTCAGAGAAAGACAAATACCATATGATCTCACTCATATGTGGAATCTGAAAAATTGTATGAATGAGCAAAGTAAACAGAAACTGTCTCATAGATATAGAGGAAAAATCAGGGTTGCTAATTGGGAGGGGGATGGGGATGAGGGAGAAGGGGAAGGGATTAGACAGCAAAAATAGGCAACTACAATATTGCCAATGGGATATGAAAAACAGTTTGGGAAATATAATTAAAAATGTTGTAAATATTTTGTGGGATGTCAGACGGTCATAGGTCTTGTTAGGAAGACCATTTCATGGATGGAGTAGAGGTTTGATCACTGCACTGTATAACAGAAGAGGAGGTGGTATACCTACTGTAATTGAATATATATAGATAGTCACGGTATGTGGATTATACTGTGGAAGAGAGTCAGAGGAAGAGTAATAGATATATATGATATGGGGTGGGAGTGGGGTGGTGAACTGGGGGTGGGGGGTTCACTTTGAGGGGTAAAATGTATAACTGTTGCACTGTGCTGTACACCTGAAACTAATTAAAAATAAATAAATAAATAAAAATGTAAAAAAAAATGAAACCAATTTCTGAATATTAATTTTGTATCCTGCTACTTTTCTAAATTCAGCTATCAGTTCTAATAGTTTTTCTGTGGAACCTTTGGGGTTCTCTCTATATAGTATCATGTCATCTGCAAATCATGCCAGTTTTACTTTCCAATTTGGATGCCTTTTATTTATTTTTTCTTGTCTGATTGCTGTGGTTAGGACTTTTAGTACTATGATGAATAAAAGTGGACATCCTTGTCTTGTTTCTATTCTAAAGGGGAATGTTTTTAGCTTTTCCCCATTGAGTATGATGTTAGCTGTGGATCTGTTATATATGGCTTTTATTATGTTGATATATGTTCCCTCTATTCCCACTTTGCTGAGTTTTTATCATAAATGCTTTTTCTACATCTATTGATATGATCACATGATTTTTATTTTTTATTGCATTTATGTGATGTATAAGGTTGATTTGTGGATATTAAACCAATCTTGCATACCATGAATGAATCCCACTTGATTGTGGTGGATGACTTTTTTCAAGTATTGCTGAATTCAGTTGGCTAATATTTTGTTGAGGATTTTTGCATTTATGTCCATTAGGGATGGTAGCCTATAGTTTTCATTTTTTGTAATGTCTTTACCTTGTTTTTGGATCAGGGTAATAGCAGCCTTGTAAAATGAGCTTGGGAGCCTTCCTTCCTCCTGGGTTTTTTTGGAATAGTTTGAGAACAGGTGTTAATTCTTTTTTGGATGTTTGGTAAAATTCTCCTGTGAAGACATCTGGTCCAGGAATTTTGTTTGCTTGGAGCTTGTTGATTAGTGATTCAATTTCTTTGGTAGTAATTGGTCTGTTCAGATTTTCTGTTTCTTCTGGATTCAGCCTTGGAAGATTGTATGTTTCTGGGAATTTATGCATTTCTTCTAGATTGTCTAATTTGTTGGCATCCAGTTGCTCGTAGTGTTTTCTTAAAATATTTTGTATTTCTGTGGTGTTTGTGGTCACTTCTCTTCTTTCATTTCTGATTTTATTTATTTAGATCCTGTGTCTTTTTTTCTTGATGAGTCTGGTTAAAGGTTTGTCAATTTTGTTTCTTTTTTCAAAAAACCAGCTCTTGGTTTCACTGATCTTTATTATTATTATTATTATTATTATTATTATTATTATTATTTTTAGTTTCTATTTTATTTATTTCCACTCTGATTTTTATTATTTCCTTCCTTGTACTCACTTTGGGCTTATTTTGCTGTTCTTTTTTATAGTTCCCTTAGGTACTATAGAGATATAGTACCTAAGATAGAGTGTGGTTTGAGATTTTTCTTGTTTCTTTAGATAGGCCTGTATTGCTATGAATTTCCCTCTTAAGACTGCTTTTGCTGTGTCCCCTATATTTTGGGTCGTATTTTCATGTTCGTTTGTCTCAAGGTATCTTTTGATTTCATCCTTGATCTCATTGTTGACCCAGTCATTATTTAGTAGTATGTTATTCAGTCCGCATGTGTTTGTGTTTTTCAGTTTTTTTTTTCTTGTAATTGGGTTTTAGTTTCATAGCACTGTGGTCAGAGAAGACACTTGATATGATTTCAATCTTCCTAAATTTACTGAGACTAGTTTTGTTGCCTAACATGTGGTCCATCTTGGAAAATGTTCCATATGCACTTGAAAAAAATGTATATTCTGCTGCTTTGAGGTGAAATGCTCTAAAAATATCAATTAAACCATTGGGTATAATGTGTTAAGACCACTGTTTCTGTATTGAATTTCTGACTGGAGGATCTGTCCATTGGTGTCAGTGGGGTGTTAAAGTCTCCTACTATTGTGCTACTGTTGATCTCTGCCTTTATGTTGGTCAACATTTGTTTTATACTTAGCTACTCCTATGTTGAGTGCATAGATGTTTATTAGGGTTATATCCTTTTGTTGGATTGGTCCCTTTATTATTATGTAATGTCCTTCTTTGGCTTTTATTATAGTTTTCATTTTAAAGTCTATTTTGCCTAATATAAGTATTCCTACTCCAGCTTTTTTCTCATTTCCATTTGTGTGAAGTATCTTTTTCCATCCCCTTACTTTCAGTCTGTGTGTGTCTTTCAATCTAAGGTGGGTTTCTTGTAGACAGTATATGCATGGGTCTTGTTTTCTTATCCACTCAGATTGGAGCATTTACTCCCTTTACATGTAAAGTGATTACTGATAGGTACATAGTTATTCATTTTATTATTCATATTTCTGGTCTTTGTTACTTAGTCTATTTTTATCCTTCCTTCTCTGCTTAAAGAACTCCTTTTAATATTTCTCGTAATACTGTCTTGGTGGTAATGAATTCCTTTAGCTTTTTCTTATCTAGGAAGCTCTTTATCTTTTCTTCAATTTTAAATGATAGCACTGCTGGGTACAGCAGTTTTGGTTGTAGGCCCTTGTTTTTCATCACTTTGAATATTTCCTGCCACTCCCTTCTGGCCTGCAAAATTTCTGTAGAAAAATCAGCTGACAGTTTTATGGGAGCTCCCTTGTGAGTAACTAGTTGTCTTTCTCTTGCTGCTTTTAGGATTTTTTCCTTGTCTTTAACTTTTGCCTTTTAACCATGATGTGTATGTGTCTTAGTATGGGCCGGTTTGGGACTCTCTGTACTTCCTGGGCTTGTATGTCAATTTCCTTCACCAGGTTAGGGAAATTTTCATTTATTATTTCTTCAGATTGGTTCTCAATACCTTGCTCCCTCTCTTCTCCTTCTGGTGCTCCTGTGATGCGATTGTTTTTATGCTTGATGTTGTTCCACAGGTCCCTTATACGATCTTCATTGTTTTTTATTCCTTTTTCTTTTTGATGTTCCGATTGGGTGTATTCTGCAACTTTGTATTCTAAATCGCTGATTTGATTCTCTTCTTCATTTAATTTGCTGGTGCTTCGTTCTAGTGTATTCTTCATTTTAGTTATTGTATTCTTTATTTCTGACTGGCTCTTTTTCATGGTTTCTATGTCCTTCTTTATGCTTGCTATCTTTTCTGCTAAAATTCACACTAAGTTCTTTAAGCATTCTTATCATCAGTATTTTAAACTCTATCTCTCGTAGGTTGGTTGCCTTCATTTCATTTAGTTCTGTTTCTGGAGGTTTCTCCTGTTCTTTTATTTGGGACATCTTTTTTTTGTTTCTCATTCTGGCTGCCACTCCGTGTTTGCTTCTATGTATTAGGTAGATCTATGTCTCTCAATCTTTGCTGGATGGTCTTATGTAGCATGTGTCCTGTGTGGTCCGATGGTGCAGTCTCCCTGATATCCTGTGTGTGTGTCCCTTGTGTTGTGTGTGTTCTCCTGCTGTATAGTTGAGCTCTGACTGCTTTTGGTGCATCAGTGGGACTGACTACCAGGCTGACTATGAGGACTGGCTGTGCGCACAGTGCATGAGCTGCTGTGGGAGGGCTGATCCCTCAAAGGACGCTTTACCTCTGCAGGCTCTTGTGCCTGTCCATTGAGACCCCCCTTTGGGTATGCTGCTTGTGGGGTTAACCAGGTAGTGTTCTGGTGTGGTCTGAAACTGGCCTCTGGTTGTGTTGTTTCTGGTTCTTTTGTGGGGTGCTCCCATGTAGGGTAATTTCAGCCTTGCCTGTTACTGGCCTGTGGGTACCTGGTAGGAGCCTCAAAGCTATATGTGGTTGGCCACTGCCTGTTCTGGACCTGGAGGCATGTGGGGGTGTCCCTGCTGTGAACTGATACTGGCTTCCATCAATATTGGTCCTGAGGCAGCTTACCAAAAGACCCAGGGCCTCCTAGGCCTATTGCCACCCACCAGTTGCCCCTAAGGCCCAGCCATTGAAAGAGGCTCCTTAAGTGCATGTGCCGGACTGGTTGACCCGGTGTTGAAAGTGCCCTTGGCAATGCAGCACTAGCTGGGCAGGGTTGAGTTCAAGGGAGTCATGAGATGTGATCAGTAGTTTTTACATTAATGTAGATTCAGTTCTTACTCCAGTGCCCAGCCTGTGACCACCTTGTCCAGCCCCTCAAGAACACTGCAGCCGGTGACCTCAGGCTCACAAAATCCTGAGAGGTGCTCCTGAGTGGCTTTAGTGCAGTTTTTGAGTCACTATCCACTACCAAAACCTCCCTGGGCCATTGCGGATTGTGCATTGCTGTAGAAAACCTCTGTGGCTTATGGGGGTGGGGTGGCCACCCAGGTGCCCAGGGTACCCTTGCAATGCAGCTCTAGGTGGGCGGGGCTGGTTCCAGGGAGCTAAGGGGTGTGGTTGGCAGTTTCTACAAATTCAGTGCAGTCTCGGCTTCCACACTGATGCTGGGCCCAGGACCACCACAAGAGTCCCCCGAGAACACAATGACCAGCCATTGCCCGCCTAAGGTCAGCCATACCATCCCCAGTCTATGCTGAGGGCAGGCACAGGTCTTGGCTTAATGCTATCCAGCCAATGTTTCCTGGGCTGCCACAGGCCCTCTGCCTGCTTTAATCTGAAGTCTCTCCAGTGGGGCCAGCAGCCTAGCAGCCAGGAATTTCCAGGGCAACTTAGCACCAGCTGTGTGGAGGGCTGGAACCCAGGTGTCACCAAGGCAGTATGCATGTGTGGATTCTACCAGACCAATGTGGTCCTATACTTAGTCCTTTGGGGGAGGGTTTAATCCTGACAAGATATCCCCACCCCGCCCCCGTAAGCCACACGTATGCAGGCTCCACACAGGGTCAAGAATGGCTCCCATCCCTCATTCCTGGGCTAAAGGCATTCAGTTCAGTCCTTTCCCACATGTCCCTGGGCCTTTCAAGCTGCCACTCCCTCTGCAAGAGACCAGGTGAGTGCCTGCCAGCAAGCGAGTTCATGTGCCGGTTCTACAAGAGGGCATTTGAAATTCCAGCCACCTGTGCCCCACAGGGAATCCCAGACATAGTCCTTGCTGATTTTCACTGCCAGGTGCCATGGGAACTCCTCTTCCTGGCACAGGACCTGTGCTGGAGGGCCCTCGCCCCTCTTCAGGGGGTACCTCTGCCAGGGAGGTGACCCTCCCCGTGTTCAACCTCTCTCCATGGGTTTGGGTTAGCCCGTTTAGCATCTCTGTCCCTCCTACCAGTCTTGATGTGGCCTCTTCTTTATATCCTTATTTATAGTTCTGTTCAGCTCCCGTTCAGATGATTCTTAAGGTTGATTGTTCTATAATTTACTTGCAATTTTGGTGTAATCCTGGGATGCAGCAGGCACAGTATTTACCTAATTCGCCATCTTGATTCTCCCTAGACCATTTGTTTTCAGAGTGCTGGAGGAATGGGCCCTAAAAGAAGAAAGTTCAGGACAGACAAGGAAATCTCAGTGTCTGCGCATTGTGTGTCAGAGCTGAAATCTGGGGAAGAAACTCCACAAGGTCCCCAAAACTGGAGAATTTTACACTCACAATGATGTTCTTATTGTGGATAAAAGGTGCTTAGTACATTGTTATCAAACTCCTTTTGGTGAGGTAGGGCTTTTCAGAAGAAATAAAGCACTGATTTAATCTAAGGAACTGCAAGTATGGGGTAGTACATTTTCCCATTTTAATCTCTCTTTGGAAGGCCAAATAAAAACGTGTTTCAAGTTGCTTTTATAAGGGGAGGCTGGGGTCATTTCTAGCAAGGCCCTCTTGCTATTCAGTTTTAAAATTGTACAGCATTCTTCTTGTTGACATGATTTCATAGCATTTTCATTCCAGGCTAATGCTTCCTGTGATGATTTTTGGATGTCCTATTTGAAGCAGTGAAGACTTTCTGAACTGGTAGGCCACCGCGGCCCTGTAGGGCAGCTGAACTGTAGATAAAAATCTTTCAGGGAAGTAGGTGTGGGCAGGATGTGTGGTTTCCCTGCCTCTAATTTAAAAACTGATGCAATTAATTTTTCATGTACAGACTCTTCCAGTAAAAGTGGCATTCCAGAGCGTTTCCAGAGAAAGTGGAAAGGACAAGTAGCTACTGATCTTCAGTCTGAGTTGAGACTACAGCACTATCTTTCTCAATGCCAGACATGCACAGCAGGGGAACTGTGCCCCTGCTATAATCTCAAACCTGCCCCTTTTGCTAGTATGACATTGAGGACTCAAATTAGCCATAACAACACACAGCAGAGGGTGCGCTTATTTACCAAATAATCTGAAACTGAGCAAGAAGGAGTGATAACATGTGCCTTAGCCTGGCTCTGAATGTGTTCACAGCAGCCTGAACCCGGAAGGTATTTATTTCTAAACTTTTGATGACATAACACACACAGATGCTTTCTCTCCCATTCCAGGCTAACTAACCACTGTCTGAGTTAAGACTCTGCAAAACATCTGGGACATATATTTCTGGAAAAAATCACGTCATCTTTTCTACAAGTCTCTATGGCCTAAGCATTGTGAGCTCTGGCCCGACAGGAGCCTCTGCAGGATTACCTTGGGGGCCCCAGGGAGGTTGCCCTGGAGCATAGACAGGAATTAACTGAACTCAACACAGTCCAGTTTCACTCATCCACTACTTATGTAGCGCCATTTAGGAACAAAATACAGAGAACAAATTCCAAAGATGAATAAAATGCATGTGCTGTTGTCCCTAAGAAACATCACTTTCTCTATAGAAAAGTAGAGGCTTATTTTACCTTAGCTCGTGGTTGAACCACACAAATATGCTGTCTGACATTCCAGGCCTTTTGTCCATGGAAACAGGGCCAGTGCCTGAGATTTGAGAAGTAAAGTCAAAGCATGATAACTACACTTGGCTGCCCTATGGCTGCTGAATCCAGGCAGCAAAGTGTTTTCACTATTCTGAGAGTTTTCTGCCATGCGTTCCTCTAGCCAAAAACCCAAGAAAATGTCCTGCTGAGGGATGTGCTTACTTTACTTTATTCAGAGAAGGAGATTTCTAAAAGACCAAGAAAGGCTACATCAGCCTCAGCATTTTAATTTTACATCATCTTGGGTGATCATGGCTCTTTTCACTAAAAATCAATCTCTTCCCTAATTTCTTACCATTTCCTTATTAGATTTATGTCATACTTATAAAAAAGATATAAGAGGAGAAGATTAAAAATTCAAATACTACAGGAAGTCTTTTCATTGTTTGTTGCTCTGTTCAAGGAGCAGTGCTTAGAGGGAGGGGAATGGACTTCCTGTTTACTGAGGGGCTACCTGGGCCAAATCCTGTACTAGGTGTTGCCCTTCTGTTGTAGTTGACATGGCATCATTAGGAACACAGGTGCTCAAGCAGGACCAGCTAAATAACGTGTGAGGTCCCTGGTTCAAAGTACGTTTAAGAAATTCAAGAGAGTGACAGCAGAATATTAAACCAAGTGCAGGGCCCTCCTAATTGTGGGTCCCTCTGTGACTGCACAGGCCACATGCCCAGGAAGCTGGCTTTCCTCTCATGCCAGGCTGCCTGAGCTTGAATCCTGGCTTTGCCACTTCCTAGTCATGTGATCTTGCACAAGGCATCTGTAAAATGGAGATAAAAACATTCCCTACTTCAAAGAGTTATTACGATTAAATGAGTAAATATTTGAAAAGTGCTTAGAACACCTGGTATACAGCAAGTACTTAGTAAAAAGTTTAGTAAATATATGATCTACCAAGCCTAAACTTCTCAAAATGCCAAAGACAACTATGGCCTGGCATTGTGAATTCACTAAAACATTAAAAAAAAATGTTTTTAGAATCTGATGCCTGATAAAGAGAATCATGTTTTTATTAGTATGGCAATTGTCACCTTTTATTTATTTTAACAATTAAACAAGAGATTTTAAAAGATATTCTAGATCAAGGCCAACTATTCACAAAGCAAAACTCAAGAACTGAAAAAGACACTGGTTTATGCTCAAGGTTTTAGAAGCATGTAGAGTGTAAATTGTCACGAAGCCAATTTAATATAACTGCTTCCTTTATGCTGAAAGGGCTCACTAGGGAATTCGCTGCTTCCATACAGGAAATAAAGTCTGTTGTATGGAAAAAAAACCTGAGAGACACCTTTCTTTTTCTTTTCTTTTTACATGGCAGAATACTGGGGGGGGGGGCACCCAGAAAATTTTACTAATCATATAGATCCTGTACTTAGTTCTAGAAAAATATTATTAAAACAAGTCAGACGATAACTTGCAGACAGTGACAGATACTTTTATATAGAAATTTGGTGCACAGAGGCATAAATATTTAATGGTTTATTAATGTTTGTTTTATAAGAGCAACCTCAGTTATTTCACTGGGTTACCTATACATTTTATTCTTGACTATCAACAATTCTCAGGACTTCAGAAGCCTTTACAAAAAACATATACTTTTTCTCCCCACTTACAATAAATATTGTTAACTGCAGAATTCTAAAGAAGTAAATTGTCATTCATTAAACAATTCGCCCGAGGTACACAGAGTTGGGATATTTCTCCTTAAGAGCCGGCCACTGAACAATGAAGTAATCGGAGAGGTGAAAGAGAATCTTTCCGGACAGGGATAAATGTTCTACTCGGCAGATGCTTTCCACGTAGACAATGATCACTTTCTTTATTCCTAGTATCCCAAGGAGAAGGGCAGATACACAGATAGGAACACATGTTCCTGGTCCGTTACACAACACCTTAAAAAACAAACAAACAGTTGAAGGTCAAATTAAAATACAGAATACTAATCTAAATGAGGCATCTGGCATTAGAAACAGTCACATCTTAGAGGGGATTTTTTTTTTTTTTTAAATTCTAAGTCTTGAAATTATTCCATGTCATGATCCAATATGTAGCAAACCCATGTTGTCGGCTCTCCTGCTCGCTGACTCTATGATTGGGGCAAATCACTTAACTCCTGTGGGCCTGGGCGGCCTGCCCGGTGCTCTAGGTGTCAGTACAGTGCCTGGTGCTCAGCCAGCACTCACTAGACCGATGTGTGTTGCTCTGCTCTGACTGTTTTGTGGATCTGAAATGTCACAGAGATTCATAGAAAACGGATAAAATCAGCTATGATTCATTGTCTTCTCAGGTACCAACTTGTTGATTTTTATTCCCATCCCTCCTCCATCTCCTCCTCAGGCAACCTCAAGTTCTTCTCTATTATCTATGGGTCTGTTTATTTATTCATTTGTTTTGATTTTTTAGATTCCACATATAAGTGAAATTATCTGGTATCAGTCTTTTTCTGACATATTTCGCTCAGCATAATGCCCTCAACATCCATCCATGTTACTGCAAATGGCAAGATTTTTTTTTTGTAGCTGAATATAATGTTCTATTGTATATATGTACCACAACCTCTTTATCCATTCATCTACTGATGAACATATAGACTTCTTCCATATCTTGGCTATCACTAGTAATGCTTCAGTGAACATAGGATGCATATATCTTTTGGAATTAGTGTTTTGGGTTTCTTTGAATGAATACCAATAAGTCCAATTGCTGGATTGTATGGCAGTTCTATTTTTAATTTTTTGAGGAGCCTCCATACTGTTGTCCATAGTGGCTGCCTTAATTTACATGCCCATCAACAAGGCATGTGGGTTCCCTTTTCTCCACATCCTCACTAGCAGTTGTTATTTGTTGATTTAGCGTTGATGGCTATTCTGTTGAGTGTGAGGAGATATTTCATTATGGTTTTAATTAGCATTTCCCTGATGATTAGTGACAAACATTTTGCATATGTTTGTTGACCATCTGTATTTCCTTTTTGTAGAAATGTTTATTTAGGTCCTCTGCCCATTTTTTAATTAGATTTTTTTTTTTTGGTGTTAAGTTTTATGAGTTTCTCATATATTTTGGATATGAACCCCTTATCAGGATGCATCATTGGTGAGTATCTCCTCATTCAGTAGGTTGTTTTTTTGTTTTGTTGATGGTTTCCTTCACTGTTCAAAACACTTTTTTGTTGTCTTTGCCCGAGGACACATATCCAGAAAAATAAAATTGCTAAGAGCAATGTCAGAGTTTTTGCCTACATTTTCTTCTAAGAGCTTTATGGTTTCAGGTCTCACACTTAAGTCTTTAACCAATTTTATTCTTGTATATGGCATAAGAAAGTGGACCAATTTCATTTTTAGCATGTATCTCTCTAGTTTTCCCAATACCATTTACTAAAGAGACTGTCTTTACTCCATTTGTATATCCTTGCCTCCTTTGTCATAGATTAACTGACCATAAAAACAAGGAATTGGGCCGGCCGAGTAGCGCTGTGATTAGGCGCTGGCTTGGGAGGCCAGTGGCCCCGGTTCGGGTCCCACATATGAGGGCCAGTGACACGGCCCTCAAAAAACAAAAACAAAAAAAATCCAAGGAATCATTTATGGGCATATTTCTATTTCTTAAAATAAAAATTCTCAATAAATGTGGATATATTACCCTATCTCTCTTCTTTACTACTTTGTAAGCTCCTATGGGCAGAGTCAACTTCTAGGACAATCTATATTCTGCACCTGGAACAAAATAATCACTCACTAAATTATGCTGAAAAGGAGAAGGAAAGGAAGGAGTGAAAGGGGTCAAGGATAAGAGAATCCTTTGTACTCTATCATACATGCTTATCAGAAACATCATAGCTGTAACTGACAGTTTGTTTTTGTTTTTTTAATTTTTTGCCATCCCACATCCATCTGCCTTTTCGTCAGGGGAACCACTGTATCCCTCACTCTCAGCTTAAGTGCTTGAGTGAAGTTAACTCCATACCTAACTATAAGTAGAGGATATATGACTCCAGTGTGACCATTCAGAGCATGGAATTCCCCGGCAAAAGTCATTTGTTCAGGGAAGTACACATAATCTATTGAGAAACCACAAGACAAAGTGGGACATTTGCCGGGGCTGCTGAGAGTGGGGCTTTTTCTCTGCTGTACTGGAGTCTTGGAGGACGAGGGCCTGGTGCTGCTGACATCCATCTTGCTACCTCGTGTAGAGCTTGAAAATGAAGCTGTAACAGAACAAAATGGGGAAGAGCTGAGAGATGAAGACAGGCCAGGTCGCAAAGATAGCGTTTGAGATCTATGCATCCAGCTGGGCCTGAGGGAAACCAGATCTAACCCTAGACTTGCCAGGTATGTGAGGGAATACATTCCATTTTTGCTTCAGCCAGTTTGAATCAGGATTTCTGTCACTAGCATTAAAAATATCCTTAACTGATACAGCCCTTTATTTTGTCTAACTCTCTGACTAGTCTCTGACTGATCACCTATAGTGCCAATATAAGCCTGTTGGGTAGGTGTTCAACACAAGCCTGTTGGGTGGATTAAAAATCATTAAATAAACTTTTCTGAGAGCAGGAAGTCCAAGAGATGTCCTGATGATGATATAAGTTATGGGTCTAGAAAACAGAAAACAGAGGTCAGGGCTGACATAAATATGAAGTCATGAGGGTGGATGAGCCAGATCAAGGATCTAGAATAATTACAAGAGGGCTGTTGTCCTACAGAATTGGGTTACCGCAGGTCAAGTCCTGTGGCTAAAACATAACATCGGCAGGTATGAAAAGACATATCTCACTTCGGTCATCTGAATTCAGCTCCTAGCCTAGTAGGAACCCCATACACAGGATATGGACCAAGATCTCGGTTGGTTTGAAGGTCAGAGACCATGAAGTGGAGGGTAACCCAAGAAAGAGCATGTGAAGGTGAGACTGAAGGCCAGATGGAGAGTTCAATTAGGGCTGCCACCTGAAGAGACTGGACAGAGAAGCAGAGTCCAACTCTGAGGCACTGGCCTGAAACTGGCAGATTTTTGGACAAGCTCTTGGTGGTGGAGATAGAGGTGGACGCTACAGAGAGCTCATGAACTGCAGGAACAGGGCCACAGGGAAGGTTTTCTTGAGCTTCTAGGGCCCATGGAGGAAGCTGAGAACTGGAGTCCACTGTCAAAGTAGAGCTGGTCCGGGCAGGTTGCCTCTGTGGAGGTCACTCGTTCTGTCAAGATCAGAATTTCTGTTTTTAGGACACTGGCTCCACTATGTAGACAGGTTAATGGGGAGATGAGGAAGAGGGCAAACCCTGAAGTATAGGAACAGTTAGGAGACACAGGAAGAAGAGGTTGGTTGTAAGGCTTAATAGGAAGCCAAGTCAAGTAAGGAGCTTAAGAATGCACCTTTTTATTTTGGAGAAATAAGAAAACCACAAGGTACTCTGTCTTAGCCTATGCCCAAAAGTTTGTAAAAGATGATGAAATAATCAATAATGTCTCTTGCAGTCAACAAAGCTACAAAGACAGAGGTGGAGAAGAGATCTTCAGATTTGGCAAAGAGTAATGGAAACCTCAAAGATGGCTATTTCAGTGAATCTTTGGACTAAAATACAGGGCAAGGGATGAGTGAACACATAGGAGAGAGGAGCTCAGGTAGGAGCTGGGTGAGCTAAACAGGGTTGGGAAAAAGTTTATAGAATGTGAACATAAAGATCAGTGGGCACAAATGGGTGGTTAGGGAGGAACTGATTATATAGAAAAGAGTACTTTCAACATCAGGAGAAAAATGGAAGAATTCAGAGTATTGAGTTTAAGGTTGGTTTGGGGGAAAAATACACTTTCTGAGCACACAATAAAAGACAAAAGTTTGGAGCCAGCCGAGTGGCACGGTGGTTAAGTGCTGGCTTGGCACGCCAGCAGACCCGGTTCAGATCCCACATATGAGGGCCAGTGACACTGCCCTCTAAAAAAAAGAAAGTAATCCTTCCAATCTCATCAATCTGTTAACATTTTGGTGTATTCTCTTCCAATATATGACTTTATATACATACATTTATATTTTACTATAAGACATGTTCATATATGCATGTACATAATTGTGAAAGCTTATACATAAATATTACAAAGTTCTTTAGTTATTTTTTTGTGTGTTGTAAAAATTTTTTAAAAGTTCACCATTTTTAATGACTATATATATTTAATTCTATGGATATCTCATAATTCATCTAACTACTTATTGTTGGAAATTTAGGCTGACTCCTTTTTTTTTCTATTCTAAATCATGCTATTATGAAGATCTTTGTATATAAATCTGTGACCTCTAATGTTTTAATTTCGCATTGAACTGTGTTCCAGAGCTCTTGCTGAGTGAGAGGTTAGAAGAAACAGCTTCAAGGACTTAAGGAAGTTGTAGAAAGTTTAATAAAACAACTGTCATGAATTGGGGATGGGCCATGTGGTCTTTTGTTTTTCTGTTCCTGTCTGGAATCTATTTGAGTGGTTTCCCACTGTGTGAGCTGTGGCAGTGGCAGAGCCCATCTCTCACAGCACAGTGAGATCCTTTCTAGGTCCCCTCTGCGGTGAGTGACGAGGCCAGTGACTTGGCCAGAATATTCTGTCAAACTCTGACCAGAAGCTAGTGATGCAGGCAAGACAAAAGGAGACTTTTCTGGTGGCAAAGGTGCCACTGGCACCGTCCCATACCAGTGGAGCCAGCTGCAGTGTTCAATGTCCAGTAGTGGTGGCACAGTGTCCCCCTAAACCTGCTCTGTGGCTGTGAAATTTTGGCCATTTTTAGCTGCTCAGCTTCCACCTTGTCCTTCCCTGTCTTCCAATCCTATTTCATTAGCTTTCCTGGTAATTCTGAGAGCTGTCAATAGCTTTTCACTAAATCCTTTTTCCGCTTTAATCAACCAGAGTGGATTTTTTTTTTTTTTTTTGAGGGCAGTGTCACTGGCCCTCATATGTGGGACCCGAACCGGGGCCGCCAGCTTCCCAAGCCAGCGCCCAACCACTGCGCCACTCGGCTGGCCCCAGAGTGGATTTTTATGGTTTGTTACCAAGAACCCTAACTGGTAAGGGAAGAACAAAGACTTTGAGAACAGCAAATACAGCGTTAGAGAAGGAAGTCACAGGATTCCTCAGGCAGGGATAACAGTACTATACAGTGAGCCCGGGAAGCAGACAGAGTGAAACATGGATGAGGACTATGCAGTAAAAAGAGTCCAGTGAGGGCTGCAGTGAATGGAAAGGGTACACGAAAGGCCTCATTTAAGAGTGGAGGGCGACAGCAGTGGGACGAAAGCCTCAGAAAACTGAATGGAAGCATCTGAGGGTAATCAAGGGTAAGGAAGAAAGTGCAGTTGGAGGGCAGGTGGTCCATAACAGCAGAGGTTCGAGTCAGGACCGGAAGGCTGGGGGGAAGCGTGAGGAAGGCAGCGCTGGATGTCAGCCATCAGTGGAGGCACACAGCAGGGAGGAAAAGGGCGAGCAGCAGATGCGCTGACGTATGTGCTTGGCTTAGATATGGTACACTGTATTTCTTCTATTTTTTTTATGTCTATTTAATCATTTGAGTAGTAAGAGTTAAATAGAAATATCTAAATATCAAGACCAATATGAAATAACCAAATAAATTCTAAACACTACAATCACCAACTATTTATGATCCTCAAGGTCTCGTACAATTTTATTGCTGACACACAGAGCAGTTCCAGAGTTGTCATCATTGTGTGGGAAGCATTCTGAGGTCTACTTTTCCAATTATAATACTCCTTCATAGGTGTGGCTTCACAGCACGAACGTGCCATAGTCACCCAGCCATTTCCCTGCTGCTCTTTACCTAGACAAAGCTTTCCTCTTCCTTTAAGCCATGTGAAAAAGGTGAGCTATAAATAGTTTTTATCTAAGCTAATGTACTCATGTTGTAAGAATACTGAATTTCCTGCTGGCTCCTCAAATGTCACTTACTTGTATTTTGCTTGGTGACAACAACAACAACAACAACAACAACAACAAACACCCAAAACTGTTCCTGATATAATCAAATAAAAAGCAGTACACTTTGGTCCTGCCCATTTGGTAAGTTCCCTGTATGGACACCCCAACACCGAGTATTCCAGTTCAGCCAGGAGATTCTTGCTCATGTTGCATTCACATAATCCATCAAAAGGGGAAACAATACTGTTTACAGGCCAGGGCTTTGCAACCACAGAGCGGGACTGGCTGCTTGACAGCAAGGTGATCAGGGACAAATCACTTAACCATTCCATGGCTCAGGTTCCTCTGTCATGGACTGGTTCATTAATTCAGGAAATATTTATTGAGCAAAGATAACATGCCAGGTGCTGTCCTGGGTATTAAGGATGTATTAGTGAACAAAAGTCCGAAGTCCCTGTGCTCACAAAGTTTACATTCCAGTGGGTAGACAGAAAATCATAGGTATAGAATAATGTGAACACAGACTATAAAGCAGGATAATGGATCAGGAAGACGTGGAGGTTAAAGAAGATCTGGGAGGAGGTGCCTCGTGAGCCTATACCTGATGACATGCACAGGGTTCTGGGTAAACCAGCCATCAATTAGAGCAAGAGGCAGGCAAGAGGATGATGTTCATTTTGTGGGCTGTAAGTTACTGGGAGCCAATGAAATGGTTTGGGAGGTTAGGGAGGAGTGGGAACTTGATAATTTAACAGAGCTGTTAAGTCCAGGTGAAACTGTCTCACCGGGGTTTGAACTTCTTGTGAATAATGTCAACACAGATGTAGTGCAGAGGAGACTGGTCCTGATGGTCTTTGGGGCGGGTGCATCATCGGTTCTAATGTATTCTCCTTCTTGTAGTGATAAGGGAGAGAATGTTAGGGGTGGGAATGGGAATCCACCCAGAAACAAATATAACACTGGGAAAACAGTATCTACTTAATAGTGTTGCTGTGGGATTCAGTAATACATGTGAAGCATTTAATATAGTCCTTGGCCCATGGTAAAACTTCAATAAATGGTACCTACTATTATAATTCTTCCAAAAGTGAATTAGTACACTTGAGGCATTTTTCAAACTCCTAAGAGTGCTGTGTGATACCAGGCTTGTCCCTTACTCTGTCACAGGCATGGCACTGACCTGACATGATTTAACCTGCTCGTCAGAGGGTGCTTTATAAGAAAAACCCGACCCCCTGTTTTGGTGTCTTATTGTCTAGTCATCTTTTTTGCCCTGTGTGATCCATTGCAAGTAACACTTATGTTAAAAAAGGATAGAAGGAGCCTGGCTGCCCGGAGTAGTGTTTTCTGTAAGTCCACGGGTGGTGGATTCTCTAGCTTCCCTGCTCCGGATCTGCTGAGCCGCTGTAGTGTACTTAGCCAGTGGCCAAATGGCCTTCCAAGTCCATGGCCATAACATGACAAATAAGCCTGACCTTGCTCATTTCAAAACAAGAGCTGGCTTTTTTGTCCTTGTGTGGGAAACCAGACTTCCCACCTTCTTGTGACCGACCATCCGGATTTGGGCCTGAGCCACAGGGATGGTAAATAGGTGGCAAAGACACACAGACATCAGGCTCCAGTGTCTTCTCCACAACTCAGTGATGCCCAATTGTGGTTTCAATGAGTGTGAGATCCTGCAGACCCCAGGCTCCACATGGCTTGGTCACTCCTGCGATAAGTGCAGAGCAGACAAAAGAGCTCAGAGATTGTCGGTGCCATGCCGGGTCGGTATTTCATTTCCTTGCCCTGATATTCCATCATTAAAAAAAAACAAACATAGATAATTAAAACTTAAATTTTTTTTTGTCTGAATGGGTAAGCCATGGCTGCTTTGCATTATCAGTAAAGATCATAGGCTAACCACACATTGTTTTCCTAACCTTCCTGGCTGCTTCTACATTCAGCTGATGAAATTGAAACTTTTAGTTTTCCTGTTCTCTGGAGCAAACGGTCAAGGTGACAATTTCCTGCCTTCTTGGTCTTTTATTGTTTTCATTGTATTTTCAACCCTCTGAAATGTTTTCACAGAGGTCTCTGAATCCTAGCAATCCAGTACTTTTCCCTTTTGTTTTCCCCACACCCTGTACTCAGCGGCTCTCCCAGAGGCACAGATTGCTAGAGCTAGATGCAGCGTCCGCGAGTCATGTGGTTCAACCTTCTTCCCTTAGCTGGAGGAAGAAGGAAAGACCTTGACATTTAAAGAGCGGCTACTACTTGCCAGGCTGAGAGCCCAAGGGTGACATTTTGCATATTCACCTCACTTAAAGCTTACAACAGTCCTCTAGGTGGACGCTGTTATCCTTATTTTGTAGACCAGTTGATGAAGGCACAGAGAAATTAAGTGACCTATATAAGGTCACACAGCTGAAGACTCAAACCCAGCTTTTAGAAGATGAGCCTGGGCTCTACTGTCCCTTCCTGGTCCGGCACAATCCTGTACCCGCCGACCAGATCCAGCATTAGTTGGGAGTTGTCTGAAGGCAAGGCAGGCTCCAGGGCAGATATGACATGGGGAGTTTAATTAAAGGTGAAATTCTGGCAATTGCTATTAATATTTTATACTTTAATAGAGAAATCAGTGGCAAGCTAAAACATGCCATTGGACTAAGATGGATTAGAAAAACTTTTCAGCAGATAAAATGAGGGAAATGGTTAACATTAAAAAAATGGGAATATCCTTTCTAAACAGGAATAACTGGCTTGCATTCAAAGCAATTATATAACTCTGACTGTCAAGGCCCTTCTTCAGTAGATTAAGTGATCTTTTCTATGTGATCCTTCTCTAATTTTTTTACATGTACCCATGTATAAAGTTTCTGATTGCTGAACTGACAACTAGTCAGCAGTTTTCCTTAGATAATTCATGCACAGATAATTATGCAGTATAGAAAAAACCTTAATAATTTTTATAAAGGATTGTCTGATTCCTTACTTCTGAGTCAAAACGATACATAAAAACACTTTATAAGAAGAATCTGGTTGTGTGTATGTAAAAGAGAGAGAGAGAGAGAGAGAGAGAGAGAGAGAGAGAGAGAGAGAGAGAGAGAGAGACCCATATACTCAAAGAAAGTCAAGGAAACAGAGGCAGGAAGATAGAATTCAACAAACTGAGATGCATTAAGTACTTGTATCTTGTTGTGGTTCAAGAACATGGAACTCTGGAGCCAAGATTGGCTTCCTCCTTCAATAAGCTGTCAAGGTTCTCCAAAGAACATGTGCTTCCCTCTGTGCACTCAGCTGTTTGAAAGCTGTTTTCCTTGTTTTATTTTATTTTTTTAATTTTTTTAGTTTTTAATTTTTTTTTAGCTGAGCCATCCTGCCACCTGTTGGCAGCTCAACAGCAACTCAGCTTGGGCTGGCATCGAACCGCCGTTGCTGAGCTCAGTTCACTCTTGAGCGAGCTCTTAACCAACTGAGCCACTGGGCGGGCCCAAAAGTTGTTTTCCTTTCATTGTTTACCGCACATTTATCAGAATCCTAGCAATGGTGCACCTGACTCCATCACTTACTCACAGAAGCAGAATGAAACTGCTTGTCAAAATCAGGGTGTTGTTTTTGAGGTCTTTATGGCTTTCAGCTTATCTGAGTTTTGTTAATTTAAGTATGTTTGGCTGCACTAATGACTCCCTCCTATTACAGACTCAAAAGACAGGAACATTGATGGGACCTGAGAGAAGCAATGACTTTATCCCAGTTCCATTCGGAGGCTCTCCTTTATACGAGCAAGTAGCAAAGTGACTCTCTGCTAGTGTTTCTCAGGCCTCCACATCATATTTACTTGGCGGTACTTGTCAAAAATGTAGATTCTTTCTAAATCAGAACCTCTGGGTCTAGGGCCCAGGAATATGCATTTTAAACAAGCTCCCAGGTGATTCTGGAGCACACTAGAGCTTGTTAAGCTCTGCTCTATAGTATAGGAAAGGGGCTGGTGATCTTCAGACATGGCACCACACCTGGATTCATTCCTGCAAAAGGGGTCTGTGTGTTAAGGGAGAAAGCAGCAGGCAGAAGAAGTGGGTACTGGTGACCCATCAAAGGCCACTCCTTCTCTCATCCAGCTTAAAACCACTCTGGGGACAAGCAGCCCAGTGAACTCATCTGAAGGAGCTTTCCAGTGAGTCTGGGGTTCCCAGTAGCAGGGAGAACTGCCTGAAACTGAGGAGCTTAGCCAGGACACCCCGCCCTCAGTTGGCTAGATTTAGAGTCATCTCTTAGAAAGCAAGCATCCCTGGGAAGAGTCCTATCTTAAGGACTAGAAATTAGCTCCTTTATTATTTGTTAATGCTTTAGAAAGAATCAATTGACAGCATTCTGAGAATAAGGACAGAATAGAGGGAAGGCTCCTGAGGGGTGGGAGGACAGAAAGGGACATTAATAGGGAGGCGGCGGGTGGCCAGGCAGCATATTCTCTGCCACTCACAGTTATTTTAGCTGCCAAGGTTTCCCATCCCATCCATGCTCTAGAAGCATCTCTGTAGACATGGGGAGTGGTTTGCTGCCTGGCATTACAACCTGAGTCTTTGGCTGGGGGATGTGGGGTGGGGGGAAACTGCTGGACAAGTAGAGCCTCAGTGGTGTGGCTCAGTCTGTCAGTAGCACCAGACCGACTCCGCCGCCAGATTGTCTTAAGGGTGGGGGGCAACAGATTTCGATCTAGCAGGTAATCTGGGAAACATCTTGCCTGACCAAGAGCCAAATATTATTACATCAAAGATTCTTAGCCAAACCTCCAGGTTTTTTTTTTTTTTTTTTTTTTTTTTTGAGGGCAGTGTGACTGGCCCTCAATGTGGGACCTGAACCGGGGCCGCTGGTGTCCCAAACCAGCGCTTAACCACCGCGCCACTCGGCCGGCCCTGGGTTTTTTAATTCAAATATGAAGCCCTCTATTTCTTGAAACAACAGTTCCCGTCTAAACAAGATAGAGTAATTGAGGCACTGACAGTCAGGGGAAAGGGTGGCGGTGAGAGCATGGACTGGGAGTAAATCCAGACTCCACCACTTCCTACCTGGGTGACCTTTGGCTCAGTTTCCTCATCTGTAAAATGGGTATTTAAGTAGTATTTCCTGCAATAGTGTTACAGTGAAGATTAAGTGGGGTAAATTCTGCAAAACACTCAGAACTCAGCAAGTCCCTTGTGCATATTTGCTATTTTTCTCTTTGCCTAGGGCTGCCTCACAACAAAAATGAAAACATGGGTTTTAGAGCTGAAGGGGAAACAGAATCCTTGTCATCTGTAGGCTGACATTCTTTCAAGATCAACAGTGGCTCTTTTGACTGAATTAGTCTTCCCTCCTCCTCCTCCAAGCCCTGCTGAGGGCACTATTGGGCCCCCAGCCAGGCATCTTCTGTTGGGGCAGCAGGTTCTCAGGTCCTCTTTTATGAGCCTTTTAAGAGAAAAGAAGGTGGGATGGCAGAAGAATAAATCCCTATTTTGTGTAGTTCAGCTAACTGGACAAATAATATATATCACATTATTTATTGGTAGGGCTTCCTAGGGCAAGATCGAAAATAAAATTCTGTTAGAGGAACAGACTATTCTAGGGCATAAAATGGAATTATCTTAACCAGGATTAAATCACACTTCCTGAGTCTGACAGAGCATTTCCTGGGAGAGTAAGTGCCGAGCAGCCTTTAATGCGACTCATCTATTGTTGTTCATGACTTACACCCCCACTGGCTGTGTTACCCCATTCAGCCTCCTGCCAGCTCACAGTGGTTTGAGTCTTTGAAACAGACAGCTGGGTCTGAAACCAGAACCAGGCTCCCTTTGGCTGGGGGAAATGGTGGCAATGGGGAATGCTGGAGGGGAATGGAGCAAGGCACTCACACGTGTGACAGACTGGAACTTTAAAACTGATGTTAATTATTATGAAGTATGTTAAAATCCACGCTGTAATTCTAGTAACTACCACTGGCCCATCACTCTGGGTTGTCCCATCTGTATGACTTCATTAGGAAATGTATACATGAATTCAACAGTTATGTCCTGAGAAGGTAGCACTGTATAATGAGTGGAGTATGGATGCTGCAGTCTCAGGCTACTTGGGTGTGCATCTTGTCTTTACCGCTTAGTGGCCATCAGACTTGGGCCAAGTCACTTTTCTTTCTTATGTTCTAGTTTTCTTAGCTGCAAAGTGGGAATCAAATGGCAGGTAACTAACTTACAGGGTTGTTGTGAGGATTAAATGAGTTAATGCCTTTGAGGTATTATAATGATGCCTGGCACTGTTCTGGGGACAGGGCCTGGAAAGGTGAATAAGCCATCAGTGGGCCTACAATCTAGAAACATGGCATTGCATTCTGCCCCTATCATGCGCTTGGTACAAAATGGGTGCACGACCAAAGTCTTTGGGGAGCCAGCAGACTTTGGGGATTCATTGTTGGGTCTCTAGCCAGTTTAACATCACAAAATACCTCAGAAAAAACAATGGTTTTGTACATTACCTCTGTAAATATAAATGAAAACCTTTTGTAACATGTCATAAATTAAAAATTCTCTGCTTCAATACTGAGAGTCTTTAAAGACTATGAAATTGTTTCTATCTTTAAACACAGAAAAAATATTTTTTCATTGTTTTATGTAATCACTTATAAAACTCAAAGTTTATGTTCACCATTGATAAGCCCAATAATTCTCTGCTATAAAGGGAACAGAGTACTATTTGTTTTCCTGAAAATAAGGCCTAACCATAAAACAAGCCCTAGCATGATTTTTCAGGATGCTCGTAATATAAGCCCTACCCCAAACGTAAGCCCCAGTTAAGATTGTCAGCCAGACATGACTGTTTGAATAAATGTAGATTTTTGTACATGAATAACTGAATACATGTATACGGTTGGAGCAAAAATTAATACAAGACCCGGTCTTATTTTCTGGGAAACACGATATGTCCAATCAATAAAAACCTTCAGACAATCTATATGAGGTCTGACAATTAAGTTCATGAACTTGTTGCAAAGATGTTGCTAACCTTTTTTTGATATCAGAGGGATTATTCATTATGAATTTGTACCAACTGGACAAACAGTTAACCAAGTTTACTGTTTGGAAGTGCTGAAAAGGCTGCGTGAAAAAGTTAGATGACCTGAAATTTTTGCCAAAAATTCATGGCTCTTGCATCACGACAATGCACCAGCTCACATGGCACTGTCTGTAAGGGCGTTTTTAGCTAGTCAACAAATAACTGTATTGGAACACCCTCCCTACTCACCTGATCTGGCCCCCAATGACTCCTTTCTTTACCCAAAGATAAAGGCAATATTGAAAGGAAGACATTTGGATGACAATTCAGGACATCAAGGGTAATACAACGATAGCTCTGATGGCCATTACAGAAGGAGTTCCAAAATTGCTTTGAAGAGTGGACTAGGAGCTGTTGTTGGTGCATAGCTTCCCAAGGGGAGTGCTTAGAAGGCGACCTTAGTGATATTCAGCAATGAGGTATGTAGCGCCTTTTCTAGGGAGGTCGCGAACTTAATTGTCAGATCTCATAGATATAAAAAGGTGACAAGAGAACCATGGACTGTTTAACGCCATAAAGTCATCCCCCTTTCTTTGCCCTTCCCCTTCTACCTTGCAGGAGTACTCACTGATCTTTTCTTGTTCCCTGTTCATATATCCTTGTTTTAAAGTCTAAAAATTCTTGTAACATCCTATAAAAATAGAGAAGGAGAGAGCCTATCTCAAGTCTTAAATTCCCTCCATCCAGGCAATTTAAGGTAAAAGAATGCAATTTATAAAACCCAAAGAAAATATATAATCCACAATATAAGAAACATCTAGCTAATATCCAATGAAGTACTTTTGGTAGATCTGTTTTTGTTTTGTTTTTTTAAAAAAACGGAATGAAGGTTTCATGTGCTTTACTGGATACGACACCCTGGCATTCTTGAAAGCATGAGGCCCCAATGTCCCCAACACATTGACTGACTTCTTTTTCTGCCTTTTTCCCCCCTCTCACTTTCTCTTTCTCTCTTTCCAGTCAGTGGAAGGCAAATATCTATGTTATACCAAACCTGCAGCTTTAACCTGCTGGGGGTTCCCTCTCTGGTTCCCTTCTTGGGGACTGATCCAGCCCCTTATTGGCCCAAGTCCATCTCTCCTTTGGCTCCAATTCTCTTTCCCAGGCTGGCTGGATTCGCCATGCTAACCTTCTAATCTTCCTGGGGAAGGGTCTCTGGCAGCACTGCTTTTTGAAATTGTATTATTTTAACTTTAGGAAACAGCCCCTTACCTGATACGTTTCTTTCTCTCCCCCTTCTCACACCCAAACCCTGCCAATTCTATTCCTAAAGCCTCTTAAATCTGAGTCCTGCTCTTGATCTCTATTACCTGGTGTGGCCATCTCCCTCTCACCGGTTCCCCCAAAGCCTCCTACCTGCCTTTCCAGTCTCCCCTCCTCCTCTTCAGTTTTATTCTCCATAGAGCTGCTATACAGACTTTTCCCTAAAATACAAATCTGATCATGTTATCATTTATTGTCAATGGCTTCCTGATGCTTTAAAATAACAAAAAGTCCACAGCAGGTTAAAAAAAAAAAAGGTAAAAAATAACAAAAAAGAAAAAATGCAAAAACAAACAAACAGTCTAAATACCCTGAATTAAAAGGTCTTTCCTAAAACACACTATTATCTATACTGTTTTTCTTTATCACATGGTTTCAAGGCTTATCTGAATTATTTTCTATGGTAATAGAGAAACTCATGAGTATCATTCAAGCTAATACAACAGCAATAAACGTGTGGAACTAAAACATCTATTTCTCATGTAATAATTCCTGTTTGTAGCCACATATTGTACTTAGTGATCCTTCAGGTACAACTGGTTTTGTAGTTCTAAAATAGGCTTTATTATTCCAAATGCTTCCTCTGCACAGACTAATGAGTTTTGTAACACAAGCCGGAATTAGACAAGATTTGGCCAGTATGGGTTAGTTCAACCCATGCTTACTGGAAATCAAAAAACTTTTGAACCAGTGTTCCCACTATTATTTTGAAAAATGACCAAACTGGGTTTTAGAAAGAGAAGAGAAAGAGAGGGCAACAGAGACTTATCAGGCTATTGAATGACCAATCCTATTTTAAGCTGGTCCCCATCAAAGGAGGACAGATAACAGGTACTCATATTCTTTGTAAATAGTATCTCATTTCATTGTAGTGTCCACAGCCACAATAAAAGATAGGTATGATTATCCATATTTTACAGGTGAGGAAAAAGACTAGTGTCGAACAAGGAAGAGCTGAAGCTGCAAAGTGAAACAAAAATTTGTTTGGGGTCTTAAAGGATTTAAATCTGGGAGACACAGATTCAGGGGAAAACCTGACAGGTGCTCCAGGGAAGACAAGGAAAGCCAGAGCTTATAAAGGCAAAAACCACAAGTTGTAACAAAATTCCAGGATGTGCTTCTATAGTGAGCATGAAAATCCAAAAGTGCACATCTCATCTGGGTTGTGGGTGTGCATGGGTCTGACTTCCCTATTGGCCTCCTGACTCCCATCTAGGGCCCTTCTACATTGTTAATTCCATTTTCAGATGATGCTGTTCACACCGGCAATATTTATTTATTTTTACTATGGTAATTTCTGGTTAAATACAATCCTTAAGAATTAAGGGGGGGATACTCAACCCTCCAGTATTCCTGGAGGGCAGGGTATTTCCAGGTCCCAGGAAGGAAGCGTGGAGTCTCTTAGCCTCTCACTCTGCCCTTCCCCAGGGAAGGGCACGCTTGCCCAGCCGGTGAGCAGAGAACAGATAGATGAGGCTCAGCGTGGCCAGGCCCCTGAGCTTTTTCACTCGTTTTTTTCACTTTGTCTTCCGCATGCGTCTGCTCTCTGAACCTTGACTTGTGTGCAGAGTAGAGAGAGAGGCAGGCCTACAAGCTGATTTAGGAGAGAAGTATTAGTAAGCCCATGGTGGCTGCATACAGATGCTTCCAATCTAACTTTTATCAGTTGATAAAGCTAATCATTAGATTTCTGCCTTATTTCTCAGCTGGCTGTGCACATAAAAGAGGAAGACAGAGGGCTATTAAGTGTCTCCCCAAAAGCCAAATACAAGGCATATTTTAGACAGTATATAAATATTTGTTAAATGAGTAAGTGAATTTGTCCAAGGCCACATAACTAATAAACAAGAGAGTAAAAAGCTTGAATCTATGTCTGACAGAAAAGTCTATGGTTTTCTAAAATTCCACTTCAGTGGAATGTTCTATTTCCAGGCTTCAATTCACGTATCAGTATGGCTGCTAGAAATTGGAAACGCTGGTGGGTGTAGGCATTAACCACCTTAAAAATGCATGCATGCCTAAGAACTTAGCTGATGATCTATTTGTCTACAACACTGGCTAGGGACGAGCTTAGCAGGTCTGCTTGTTGTCGGCTATATCATGGGCCAATACTGACTGAGCCTTCGAGGTACGTGAGGAAGGGCCTGGAGGATGTGGAGAAGTAGAGGAGGCGGCACCAGCAGTGCAGGTAACAGATGGGCGAGGAGAAAGGCAGGCAGCTGAGCATGCAGCAGGATGTACACAAAAGGGACGGGGGACCAAGAGGAGGATGAAGGCCCAACCAATTCAGGGGATTGAGGGATGGGAAGGAGGCAGGGGAAGAAAGAATGAACATAAAATTCCTAGGACGAAAGCCTGCAGGGATCGGAAATAAAAGTATGTTCGAACAAAGAATATACAGGGGAGACAAATAAAAGAACAGGGGCAAATCACTTGCTATGAAAATATCCCTAAACTGATTTTCTATCTCATGTCAGGACGATGAAAAGTGGGAGCCGACCTGTGTGCCCGCAGCCTTCAGGCACTAAGGAATAAAACACCCAGGTTGAAACCAGTTTGGGGAGCCAGAAGATGCCAAGATTCCTCTTGAAGGCAAAAGTGAAATTGAAGGACAGTGTCTCCTACCCCTTCTCTACCCTTCTCCAGTCACAAAAGAGGGGGAGCTGTTTGGCTGGCAATCATGAACGAACTCGGCGGAGACCTTGTTCTGACTGAGCTAATGTAGTTGCTTTTTAAGAGTACCTGGTGGAATTCAGGATTGTGTGTTCACAGACACCACATAAAAACAGTCATCTTTGCCTTCCAAGCAGGTTTTTTTTTTTTTTTTTAATGTTTAAAGGCCAGGCTTAGTCTTCTTCCCCTCTCACTGGAGTGGCACACAAAGAATTCTCTGACATGCTGCACCCACTGCAGATGAAAGCGCTTAAGTGTGAGGGAAAGCCACAATGCTGAGTGACATTTACTAGCTGCAAACAGTGAAATCAGAGAGCTCTGGTCCATGGAGATTTAATGTCAGGTTTAAACATTTAGCAAAGTATTAGCTATGGAAGTTTTTAAAATTCAAGATTTAGTTTTATACTGCAAACAGCACTTAAGACATATACAAGGAAGATTTTTTAAAGCAAGGAAACCATTGAGCCCTAAGCTGAATCAGAATATATATATATTATACACACACACACATACATGTATACACGTGTGTGTGTGTGTGTGTGTGTGTATATATATATATCTAAGAGTATATCTATATCTATATATCTGTATCTGAAAGTGAGACAACTGCAGGATAGTTACTGAGTTTGGTTCAACAGTACTGGTGGTCGTTCCTGTTTGTCACCATCCCAGATTAGTGAAAGCAAGGTGACATTTTCCACACTTCACACTCTGAAAGACAACAAATCAAAATCCAAAATACAGGAGTTTCTAGGCACATAATTTTCCACAGTGGGCACAGACTTTTTAATTCCAAGGGTTTTACATTACTGTTTCAGAAGGAATGTTTTTCAGTGCACCTAGAGAAGAAGGGAAAATAGATCACTTTTTTCTTTTAAAAATATTTTCCATGGGTAAATTTATTCATGATAAAATTGGCTGTCATGGCCAAATATACATGCATTTTTGTGACTAAATAATAAATTCTCAAAACTTGTGAACATCAGCAGTCCTTCATTTAAAATTGCTGGTCAGCGTCTTCTCTGTTACGCTTTACTATGAGGTGTAGGACAGATACAAAGCCAATGATAATGATTAACATTTCAAATTATGTTTTTAAACAGTTTATAAGCATTATATTATCTCTACTTTACAGGTAAGAAAACGGGGGGGGGGGCTTGACAAGATTAAGAATTTTGCCCAAGATCACAGGGCTGTTAAATCATATGGGATTAAAACTCTAGTCACCAACTCTAAAGCCTGAGCAATTAACTTCTACTCAAGGAACTCAGACAGGCAGAGACATTGGGCACGTGAATACAAGTAAAATTTAATGCAAGAAATGCCACAAGGATATGAACAGAGATACAAACTGAGAAATTTTGTCCCAGGTCTGGACCCTGAGGGGGAGACATTTAAGCTGGGTCTTGACACATGAGGAGGAGTTTTTCCAGGAGAAACAGGCAATAATTACTCTAGGCAAAGGGAGTGACATTACTAAAGCATGGAAGGCTTGGCATGCCCACGGAATGTTCAGAGTTCACTGTGTGTCTGAAGGGGGGGTGCATGGAGGCCAGGAAACAAAGCTATTACAATAGTCCGGATGAAAGCATAAAGGGAGGCTGGAGCAGGAGAAATAGAGGACGCCAGAGCTGGGAAAGGCAGAAGCAATATGGTCTGGTGACCTACTGGATATGAGCAGTGAGGGACACGAATCCATAATTGCTAACTTCTTAGACTATTGTAAAGACTGAAAATGTGCCATAGATCAGGTTTAGAAAAGCTGCATTACAGATACTGGATGGATCTCTGGGCATAGTCCCTACTGCATTCTCTAATTTAATAAACACTGAGTGCCTTTTGTGTTTATTATACCAGATACTAAGGAAGGTTAAGGACAGCAAAACTGGGTCTTGCCTTCCCAGAGTTTATATACGATGTCATCTGGTTTTCAATGGTGGTAACGTATCAGGGGAGTAATAGGATGATTTCTGGTTGTTGTAGTGACTGAGGGGTGCTATTTGCACTCAGTGGACAGGGCCACGGATACAGATATTTTGCAATATTTGGGACTACTTAATACATCAAAGTACTACCCTATGTTCCACTGGACATCCACATGGCTGATAATCCGTTTATAATTATGTGAGTTTAGATCTAATTCTGTTTTACAAAGAAAGACAAAATATTTTTTTTGGCATGTTTCATATATACACTGAATTTTCCCAAATAGAACTACCATGGAAATTGAGGGAAGGCTGTACTTGGTTTTATTTGGACCTTTACCAAGAACTGTTTAACATTTAAGAAAATTACATCATGAGTTGGGGGATTGAGAAAGTTCTGTAGATAGAGTGTGGTGACAGTTGTACAACAATATGAATGTACTTAATGCCACAGAACTACACACTTAAAAATGGCTAACTGGCAAATTTTATGTTATATATTGGGTTGTTGGAAAAGTCATGAAGTATTTTTTCTATGTTTTTCATTGCAAAAATGCGTCATGACTTTTCGGACAACCCAATATATTTAAAAACTTTTCAAGTTATAAATTGAAAAAAAAAGAAAAGATAAAGATTACATCATGGCTAGCAAACCCACTCAGTGTTTGGGTTACCAGTACCGGGCACCTGCATCAGTCTGCACTGTAGCTGTCCTATCACGGCAAGCCCACAGTGCAAATCTATCTCCTTGATTCTGTCTCTTGGTGTAGTCATGCCTAGAGATACTGTAAACCATGTCATTTGATTACAAATTACTTTCTTTTTCTTACAATGAGGGCATTATATTGCAGTTTTGGAATTATGTGCTGTATAGAAGTTTTATATTAACTATGGATTTCATTTCAGGATAGGAAAGGGTGTGTTATAAAATGTGTGTCATAAAAAGGATACATTAGGTTGAAAGGGTTGAGAATCACTCATGGGAGACAGACATGTACATATAAATGGAGCTAAACTACAAGGGAAAACCATGGCAGCGCCTCAGAGGTGAGAGAACCAGGGGAAGAGATGTTATGGCCATGGGGCATCTGGGGAAACCCTGGAGGGACCATGACGTGAGAGCACTGACCGACATCCTCCACTGGGATAGCTCCAGAGATGTGGGGCTTGGTATGTGTCTCCAGTGACATCTACTCCTTTTGGCATGGCTTTCGTCAAGTTCCTCTCGATGTTTTTCCTGTATCTCCCCACAAGGGCCCTTGTCCTAGGAGGCTCTAGTGGGTGGAGCACAATGGATTCCCTAGCCTATGGAGTATCTTTTCCGGAATCTGAAAACTGGTCTCTTTAATACTTTCTGGTTAATCTTCTCTTCTTTAGGCTAAATCTCCCTACTTCCTCCAGCTGTTTCTTATATAACTTGGTTTCATATTCCTCACCATCTGGGTCATTTCTCTCTGAACATGCTACAATTTGTCAGTGGCCCTTTAAAAGTGTGGCTCCTAGAACTGAATGCAGTTTCCAGAGCTAAAATATATAACTATATTTCCTAATATCCTCAAAGGGGAAAATGTTATTGCTGCACACAGGGGGATCAGGACGGCAGAGGGAGCAGGAGAGGATCTGTCTTAATCAACATTGTATTGCCAATCTTGAAAACTTTACTTTTTCTTGTTTAAGCATACTAAATTTGAATTTTTTTTAAATTTTTTTATTTTAAAAAATTTTTTTTTGAGGGCAGTGTTTCTGGCCCTCATATGTGGGACCCGAACCGGGGCCGCTGGCTTCCCAAGCCAGCGCTTAACTGCACCACTCGGCCGGCCCCTAAATTTGAATTTTTAATACTTACAATTAGAGTTCTGATCTCAAAGAGTTTTTTTTCCCTAGTTTATTTTTGTTTTGAGGATTAAATGAAAATGTGGTCTGGCTAATAAACATTAACAATTATTTTTACTTGCTGATGATATCTGTTTACCACCATCCCATAGTTATTTCTTGTCTGAGGATATTTTTCTCTTGACAGACTGAGGCCTGCTCATGCCCCACGTCAATCTAACCAATATTGGCAGGTACACCACCCTTTCCAGGGGATTGGCCTGTCAACTGGAATTAGTGTTTCTGCCTTAGGCTTGGATCTGGTATGTATATGGAAAGCCCCTGCATTCCTGTGTGTCTAGTGAACCTCAGCTTGAGCTCCACCACACGTAATTCCATCTAGGTTCCTGATTTTTCATCCCATTTTGGTCTGAGACTGAAATTTGGCAATCACTTGAGTGGCTCCTGCTTTTAAAAGGCTCGTGTCTTAAAAAGGAATGAGATTCTAATATGTGATACAGCATCTATAACTCTTGAAACATTATGTAAATGAAATAAGCCAGACCAAAAAAAGACAAATATTATATAATTCCAGTAATATTAAGTACCTAGAATAGGCAAATTCCTAGACAAATCCAACAATTAAAAAAAATAATTATATACCACAATCAAGTGGGGTTTATGCTATGTATACAAGGCTGGTTCAACATTCAAAATCAATTAATGTACTCTATCACATCAATTGCCTAAAGAAAAAAAATCACATTAACAAATGGAGAAAAAACATTTGATAAACTCTAACCTCCTTTCATGACAGAAAAAAGTCTTAGTAAACTGGGACGAGAGGGAAACCTCCTCAATTTGATAAAGGAATATCTACAAAAACCTGTAGCTAACATCATACTTGATGATGAGAAACTAGAAGCTTTCCCACTAAGAGCAAGAACAAGGCTGGGAAGTCTTTCATCACTCCTTTTCAACACTGTACTAGAAATCTGAGCTAATGTAATAAGATAAGGAAATATTGGGTTGTTGGAAAAGTCATGATGCATTTTTGCAACGAAAAATACAGAAAAAATACTTCATGACTTTTCCGACAACTCAATAAAAGGTGAACTGAATGGGAAGGAAAAAAATAAAACTGTCTTTGTTTGCAAATGGCATGACTGTTTATGTAGAAAATCTGAAAGAATTAACCAAAAAAATCCCTAGAACTAAGACGTGATTATAACAAAGTTATAGGATATACAGTTAATACACTAAAGTCAATTACTTTCCTATTGAACAATTGGAATTTAAAATTAAAAACACATTTATATTTACATTAGCAATGAAATATTTAGGTATAAATCTAACAAAATATGTACAAGATTTGTATGAGGGCAACTATAAGACTCTGATGAACAAAATCAAAGAAAAACTAAATAAATACAGAAATATTCCATGTTCATGACTAGGGAGACTCAATATCATCAAATGTCAGTTCTTCCCAATTTGATCTATAGATTCAATGAAATCCCAGTCAAAATCCCAGCAAATTATTGTGTCAATATTGACAAGTTGATTTTAAAATCTGACAATTAAGTTCACGAACTCATCCTAGAAAAAGTGCTACATACCTCATTGCTGAGTATCACTACAGTCATGTTTGAGGTACTCCCCTTGGGAAGCTATGCACCAATGCCAGTGCCTGGTCCATCCTTCAAAGCAATTTTGGAACTCTTTCTGGAATGGCCATTCAGAGCTGCCATGGTATTAACCTTGATGTACTCAATGTCATCCAAATGTCTTCATTTCAATATTGCCTTTATCTTTGGGTAAAGAAAGGAGTCATTGGGGGCCAGATCAGGTGAGTAGGGAGAGTGTTCTAACACAGGTATTTGTTGACTGGCTAAAAACTCCCTTACAGACAATGCTGTGTGAGCTGGTGCATTGTTGTGATGCAAGAGACATGAATTGTTGGCAAAAAGTTCAGGTCGCTTTCATCTAACTTTTTCACACAGCCTTTTCAGCACTTCTAAATAGTAAGTAAGCTTGGTTAACTGTTTGTCCAGTTGGTACAAATTCATAATGAATAATCCCTCTGATATCAAAAAAGGTTAGCAACATCGTTTTGACTCTTGATTTGCACTGATGGAACTTTTTTGGTTGTGGAGAATTGGCTGACTTCCATTGTGTACTTTGACGCTTTGTTTCAGGGTCTTATTGGCACACTCATGTTTCATCCCCAATGATAACATGGCCCAAAACATCCTCTTGTGTCTCCAAAAGGTTTTGGCAAACTTCAATTCTCTTTTGCTTTTGTTCACTGGTGAGCTCCTTCCGGACCATTTTTGCACACACCTTTCTCATGCCAAGATTTTCAGTTAAGGTTTTCCTGTTTCTCTATTGATGTTTACTTGATCTGCTATGCTTCTCACAGACAGCCTACGATTTTGACGTGCAATTTGAAGAATTTTTGCAATATTTTCATCAGTTCTGCTCATTACTGGCTGCCCTGACCTCTCTTCATCAGAGACGCAATCTCTCCCTTCAGAAAAACATTTATTTGTACCCTGCTGCTTTCTTCACGGCATTATCCCCATAAACTTAGGCTAACATGTCCCTGATTTCACTTCCACTCTTGCCAAGGTTAATAAGAAATCTAAGGGGCAGGCTGAGTGGCTCAGTTGATAAGAGCACAAACTCTGAACGGTGGGGCTGACGGCTTGATTCCGACATGCACCAGTGACGCTGCGCCCTCTACCGCTAAAATTGTGAACAACAGCTCGACCTGGAGCTGGGCTTCAGTAAGTGGCCAGTGATGGAGCAGGCTGTAGTGGGCTGTGGTGAGATACCGTTAGAGGCTGGCAGCCAGCAAGAGCTGCCGTAAGCTGCTGTGAGCCATTGTGAGCAGCCCCAATGGCCAGCAATGGTCTGCCTCAGCCGGGAGGAGCGCAATGATCACAGTACCAACATGGGCCAGTGAAGTGGCGTCCTCCAAAACTGGACTGAAGAACAAAAGGACGACAACTTGGCTGTTCCCCTTCCCAATTCCCCAACACTGTTCCCCTACCCCAATTGCCCAATAAAATCTAAAAAAAAATAAAAATAAAATTAAAGTTTGTTCATTGCTCTAACTCAAGCTCAGACATTCTTGCGATGGCATACAAAAACACATAACAATAATGAATGCCACTCAGCAAGCCACCGCCACACATCGACATGAACACAGCTGTGAGACACTGATATACCAAGGTTATGAAACATTACTGAGCTGTTTGTACAGTGCCGCCCATGTAAGTTACATGTGGCAAGTTCGCCAACTTATTGTCAAGCCTCGTATATGGAGAGGCAAGAGACACAGACTAGCCAACACAATATTAAAGGGGAATAACCAAGTTGGAAGACTGACACTACCCAACACCAAGACTTACTATAAAGACACAATAATCCAGATAGTGTGGTATTGGTAAAAGAACAGACAGATAAAACAAAAGATCAGAATGGAAGGCCAGAAAAAGAGCCACAAAAAGTTAACTTATATTTGACAAAAGAGCAAAGGCAACATGATGGAGCAGAGATGGCCTTTTCAACAAATGCTTCTGGAGCAACTAAACATCCACATGAAAAAAAAAAAGAGAATCTAGACACAGACCTTACACCCTTCACAAAAACTAATGCAAAATGGGTCATAGGCCTAAATGCAAAATTGAAAACTATGAACTTCCTAGAAGATAACATAGAGGAAAATCTAGATGATCCTGGGTTTGGTGATGACGTTAGATATAACACCAAAGGCACAATCCATGAAATAAATAATTGATAAGCTGGATTTAATTTTAAAAAATTCTATTCTTCAAAAGACATTGCCAAGTGAATGAAAAGATAGCACACAAACTGGGAAAAAATATTTGCAAAAACCATATCTGATAAAGGACTGTTATTCCTAATTACAAAGAACTTTTGAAACTCAACAATAAGAAAATAAGCAAACTGATTAAGAAATGGGCCAAATGTCTTAACAGACACCTCATCGAAGAAGATATACAGATGGAAAATAAGCACATGTAAAGATGCTCCACATCGTATGTCATTAGGAAAAGGCAAATTAAAACAACAATGTGATACCACTATACACCCTTAGGAACAGCCAAAATCCGAATGTTGACAACAAGAGGAACTCTCATCCATTACTGGTGCAAATGCCAAATGACACTTTGGAAGACAGTCTGGCAATTTCTCACAAAACTAAACAAACTCTTACCATACGATCCAGCAGTCATGCTCCTTGATATTTACCCAAGGAATTGAAAACTTATATCCACACAAAACCTGCACACAGATGTTTATGGTAGCTTTATTCATAATTGTCAAAACTTGGAGGCAACCAAGACGCCCTTCAGTAGATGAATGGATAACTAAGCTGGTTTACCCAGACAATGGGATATTATTCACCACTAAAAAGAAATGAGCTATCAAACCATGAAAAGACATGGAGGAAACTAAATGCGTATCACTAAGTGAAGGAAGCCAATCTGAAACAGCTACATATTGTATGATTGCAACTATGACATCTGGAAAAGGCAAAACCATGGAAACGGTGAAAAGATCAGTGGTTGCCAGACATTAGGGGGTAAAGAAGGATGAATAAGCAGAGCACAGACATGTTCAAGACAGTGAAACTATTCTGTCATTATACATTTTTCAAAAATCCATGGAATGTACAACACCAAGAGTGACTTTGGATAATAATGTTGTGTCAATGTAGGTTCATCAATTTTAACAAATGCATCACTCTAATAGAGACTGTTCATAATGGGGGAGGTTATGAAAATATGGGGACAGAGGTACATGGGAAATCCCTGTGCCTTCTGAATTTTGCTGTAAACCTAAAACTATTCTAAAAAATAAAATCTATTTCTTAAAAAAGTAAAAGAAGGGCCAGCCGAGTGGCTCATTGGTTAAGAGTTTGCTCAAAAGTGTGAGCTCTGAGCAGCAGGGTCGCTGGTTCCACTCCTGCATGGGCCAGTGAGCTGCGCCCAAGCTGAGATGCCGCTGAACTGCCAACAGATGGCAGGATGGCTCAGCTGGTGAGAGCACATGATCCTAACAACAAAGATGCCTGTTTGAGATGGTGGGCTGTGCCCACCTGCAACCAGAGACTGAACTTGGCACCTTGAGCTGAAATGCTGCCCGGGTGGCTCAGGGGATAGAGCGCGTGCTCTTAACAACGAGGCTGCTGGTTTGACTCCCGCATGGGATGGTGGCTACGCCCACCTGCAACAAATTAAACACAGTACCTTGAGCTGAGTGGCACCACTGGACTTGGAGCTGAGCTGGCTGCACCCTCCACAACTAAGACTGGAGAACAACAACTTGGCTGTTCCCTTTCCTCAATTCCCCAACACTGTTCCCTGACGCCAATTCCCCAATTAAAAAAAAAAAAAAAGAGAAAAAAACAATTCCATTAGCCATGTGACTACTCACTTGTGAATTATGTATGTATAAAATATCACAAGGAAAAGTTAGTTACTTTTTCCATTCCTAACTTCTACAAAGAAAAGAAAGTTTTTGTTGACTGGAAGGGGGAAAAATATCAGAATATCATTCAACATTTTGTGAAAAGTTCTACAAATTTGGAAGATAAAATTCCAATTCCAACAGGGTCTAGCAGAAATAAAAACATGCAAAGTTCTTCATTATATAAACAAAGACATTGAATAAAGTAAGAGGAATTGGTCTTGCCATATATTTAAAATACTGTGTGCTGATCTGGCCACACTATGATCAGAAAGCCAATTCAGAAAAGAATGTGGGATGGTGGGAGTATCTTAATTAGCCAAGAAACTTGAAGATCCCAGTTCCTTCCATATAAAACAAAATTAAGATTCTTTATTATTTCTTATTACTGAAACTAAAATGTTTTAGTCTTCACTTTTTTAAAAAAAGTGATAAGAAGTGAAAAATAACTAAAACATTTAACTAAATTTAACTTACTGTTTTATCATATGAACTGCCATGTAAGCATGATTTGGATCTTTTGGTGAATATCATGGTAACTGGAAAATCTCTAGTTTAAGGCATCCAACTTAGTCAGACGTTGAGTTGGAACTAAACTTTTATAAGCTATTTTACAGTTATTTTGTCTTATTAGAGCCAGCTACCATGTTATTATAGGAAAGCACTGTAGGATTTTGCTGCTCATTAAGTAATAATTAGTTCTCCATATTTGTTCTTGTTTTTAATATTTTTTCTTTTTTATTTAAGTATATAAATATAGTTGGTATACAATCTTATATTGGTTATATTAGTTTCAGGTGTATAATATTGTGGTTCACCATTTTTACACCTTATGTGATCATCTCACTATTTGTAATAATCATCTGTCACCATGAAAACTCATCCCAGTATATAATTGACTATATTCTCCTTCCCCTTTTCACCCACCTCCCCCATAGTTGTTACTAAGAAACACAAATGCCAGAGTTAGTGGTCTCCCAGGCTGTCTTAGCAGAGTTAGGAGAAGTTCTGAAGTACTGCTTATCAGGCAATGCTGTGCAGGTTAGTCACACACTACGTCATCTTGTACGGGGTTCCCCCTTGAGAATATCTATGCTCTCAGGCCAACAGGGCTGGTTCCAGGCAGCCCTGCTTTGATGGAATTTCCTGGCACATACTTTAGAAATCAGTGAATCAAAGACTCTTAAAGCTGGAAGGAACCTTAAAGATCAAAAGTGATATTACAGGAAAAAGTATAGTCTGGTAAGATATTGTTCAATCCTTTCTTGTGTTTGCACCGTGGATTAAACAAAACAAAACAAACAAAAAAGCAATCTAGAAGAATCTTTCCCTCTCATCACTTATTAGGGTTGCTATATATGTGTAAATATAGAACTATCTAATTTTTCCAGTGCAGGATAAATAACAGGTTGTATTTGAATTTAACCAAAAACTATTGTTTATTCACATTTTATCTAACCCTCCATTTCTTTTAATGGAAGTATGTTTCCTGTGCTTTATAATAAAAATACAGCAACCAGAATCTAGATGTTTACACTATTTTGCCAACAACTAAAACAAACAAATAATCCTTAAAATCTGCACTGGCTATATAGACAAAAGAAATCAAACAAATACTTCAGAGTTCCAAAATTAATTTACTGGTCTAATGGGCAGTAGACTCCTACTTAGGTATTTTACCACTTTCAGGTCCCCAGTGAGATAAAATGCTCCAGTATATATTTTTAGCCATGAGTTATTTTTATTTTAATAGCATTGCCTTTAAATCACTTAAAAAAACAACAACCAACCCTCCGGCATTTGTCAGATTCTGTAATTGAATTATTCTATTCGATTATGAAGCAATGGTTTAGTTTACTTTACCCAACTTTTATCATTTTGAGTTTAGAATCCTTCTCAGAAATCCAAATTGTCTGATTACTGAACAAGCTCTAACTACTCCCCAGAGGCTGTAGAAGCGCAGGCTTTTCACACTGTTCACTGTTTGGTTGGAAAACAGGCTTCCTCTTGTACTGCCCGATCTGTTATTGATTTAAAAACTGACCTAAAGGGCTATTTGTTCTGGGCTCTTTGAAGTGCATTTGCTGTTACTGCCTTCTGGAATTATTCTGTCAGACATCCTGAAGTCTCATGTCATTCTCTTCACTATGTATTCTGTGCAGCTGGAACAATGGGACAATGGCTCATTAACCTGCTCTCACCTCCAAATCATCACACTAGTATTTCTGTCTTAAACCCTGAGGCAGGTCAGTTCAGTTCCAAGTCTACATCATCCCTCCTTCCCGGCCTTGGACTGGGGCCTTGCCTATCCCTAGACGCCTGTGAGCATAAATGCCACCCATGTCTCATAGTCATCTCCATCTTCCATGGTGCCCACTCAGGTCTCAGCTCACAGCAGTTATTCAATGCAAAGTAATAACAAATCTGCGAATAATTTTTTAAAAATTATTTACAAATAACTTTTTATTTGTAAATAAGCTTATAAAATAAAAAATCCACAAAAAACTTCAAAGGATAGAGATTCAGATTATAACCAGTAATATCGTGCTCTGATATCTAGGTTTTTATAATCTTAGGAAATGGCATCAGAAAGCAATTCTACACTGAGAGTTGCAGGTCCTCTTAAAAAATTAGAAATAATTCGATGATGACATTTTCCTTAAGAATCAAGTTCGCATTTTGATAGAATGATAGCAGAGGAAGCCCTGAGTTCCTCAGGCTTGGTTATGTTTTTTAATTCTTTTCAATCTGAGGAGAGCTTTGCACAGTCGTAAATTTTCCATAGCACTCTTAGAAGATGGGAGATCCAAGTTCCCACGCTGTTTATAACTAAGAGGATAGGATACAGGCAGCCTGTGGGGAGGGAGACAGTCACAGTAATCAGGTAACAGAAAGCGATGCAAGGATCTCCTGAACTCCATTCACCGTTCAGTGGGATCTGAGGGGAAAAGAGGGTGGTAGCTGAGGAGATGTTTAACTGACAAAGAAAGAAAGCAGTGCAGTGCTCTGGGGGGAGTTGGACAGGAGCTGCTAATTTCTGTCATGGTATGTCCCAGTTGCTCACAATCCAGTTACTAATCAAAGACCTCTCTAAGTACTGAAACATCACTAAGCAACGTGGGTGATAATAATAAAGCCAGAAGACTTAATTTTTGGCCCTTAAGATGCTCACAATCTAATTTGGAGAAGGAGAAAACTAATGGAAGTAAGAGGATCAGAGAACAATTAAATGCTAACGTATAAAATCAAAAGAAGTTCACAGGAGGGAAAGATCTGGATGGAGTAATATTATAAGACAAAGCTCAGAAGAAGCTTCCAGACAATGAGCACATTAATCGCTCAGGCCCATGATGACTGAGAGGGGCAGATTCAGAAGGATGTCCTTGAATGGTGGCCCAGCAGGAGAGAGCTGGGAATCTTTCACAGATCCCAACAGAAGGCTTTTGGAAGGGCTAGAGTCTGTGATAAAAACACAAGAGGGCCAAAAAAGAAAGAACAGAATTAAATAACCCTGGTTGTTTTTATGCCTGAAGAGGCTCACTGTGGCATGAAAATCGACATGAAACAGTTAGACATACAACATAATCCAAGCTGGGCACTGTGCAGACATTCTTTGGCTTAAGTTTACAAATATTTATTAACTCCTTGTTAGCCTCTAGAGTTTTGTAAGAGAATATCTAACCTAGTGACAAAGTGGCAGAGGAGGACATAGGAATCTGCCATGGAGGCTCCTTATGCACATACTAATTATGTTCACATATGACTATGAAGTAGGAATTATGGTGCCCACTCTCCAGATGAGGAAAAGGGAGATTAAGTAGTTCACTTAAGCGTGCACAAAAATTAAAAAGGCAGGCCTAGATTCTGAACCCTAGAATGCGCGCTACTCAAGCCCATTTCCTCCATTCTGTGCAGACAGTGTACACCTGACTACCCTTAGAGGAGAGAAATCAGTGGTGTTTCATTTATAGTGAGGTCTAGACCTGAGCTGGGAGCTGGGAGTGCACAGAACTGGGTTGTTTTTTTTTTGTCCATACTTTGGTTTTAGTTCTAAGACTTTGGACTAGGCATTCCCCTTTCTTGGTTTTATTATCTAAGTTTTAAAAAGAGGGTGTGGAATTAAATTATTGCTAAGGTATTATCTGCACAAGTTTTGATTCTAACTATACAAGTGGATTCCTCACAGGGAATGACCTAATATGACTGTTCTAATAAGAAGAGGATGTCCCCATCCTGTTCATTATGAGAATGAACATTGATGTTTTTATACAGAAATCCAACTACATAATAAATAATCTAGTAAATATTAACTATCCTACCAAAACAGCAATGGTAGTAGCTCCAGGACCTTAAAGAAGAAAGGTCTAGAGGTAGTGGGTTTGTCTTGCAACTGTGCACAATAAGGCCTGCAGTTAATCCTCATGACATATAGGAGGCCTATAAGCCAGCCCTGTGCACTGCTGCTGCCATGAAGGTCCTCAGGAAAAGATGTGAGGGTTGGACACAAACATGGCCCACTCAGGGAACCTACATAAATAGAACAAGCAGAGGTGAGAGGCTGCAGACAGCATGTACCCTGGACAGGGCAGCCACTCCTCAGCTCTGGCTGATATCTGCCCGACAGTCGGCTGGCTGTCCTTCCAATTTTTCAAAAAGAGACAGAAATATGGGTTTTTGTGCAACGTGAAACACCTTGAACAACTATGCAGTCCAAATACTGACTATGAGAATCAGACAAGGCATGTTTGTTTCCACATGTGGCCCAAGGATCATCAGTTTGCTTCAGATGAGGCTGATAAAAAAGAGACGGCAGAAGGCCTGGTGAGTGCTAGTCTCAGAAATAAAAAAAGGGGTCACTGAAATCGACAAAGGAAAGGCACTGAGAAAGATCTTACCCAGTTCACATCTGAGTAAAGTTCACCAGTAATCCATAAGCTTTTACACATATAACTCCTATAAATGCTTATAATTTTTGCCAACACCTATCTGCTTCCTGTAGTCGGTAACAGGAAAGCCCTTAAAACAAAGGTGAGTGTGCTGGGTTCAGGGACAGAAAAAATTGAGAGAATTGTTGAAAATGACAATGAAGTTTTATTTCCCAATAGACCTATGTGGAAGATTCTTGCAGTAGAGGCTGATGAAGGTGACTGCCAAAGAATGGATGTCAATGGGTCAAACTGCAGGGCCTTCTTGAAGTAAGCAAGGTGGGTGAGGGTGTCAAGGTGCAGATGAAAATGGGCTTCAACATAGATCCTGACAGGAGGGGTTGAGGTGAGAGTGAGGGAGAGGAAGAAAGTGGAAGAATGGTCAAAGTATGAAAAGACACAGAAGAGAGAAGAAGGCTGCTCACAATGTACAGGGAATGGTGGTAGAAGGAAAACCAAGCTTTCGAATGTTTGTGTATGAGTGATAGGTGCTTAAATAAAACACCAGGAACCTCAGAAAGACCAAGAGCTAAGTCACCATCATAATTTTAAAAATATTTTGGGGCATCCACTATATCTAAGATACTATGAGGTACAGGAATTCCAAGGAGCGTTAAGTCATCCAGGCAGGAAGTGAGCAGGAGTTACCGGTTTTGAATATAGAGAATCATCTTCCTGGCAGAGGGAGTGGCCTGTTTAAGTACAAGTGGATCTGATACCTCTGCTCCTACTCTGGTTTCTTATTATCCCCAATTTGACAGGGATGAGAAGCTAAGCAAGAGAGGCTAACTGATTAGCTTTGAGTCACACACCTAATTACTGACCAAGCTGAGAGTAAAACCAAAATCTCCTGAGTCCCACTATGGTGTTCCCCCTCCACCCCCATGCCACAACTAAGGTATAGTGGATGCAAACCAGAGCAAATAATATGAAAGCTTTAAGAGAAAATGTAAAACAAATACTCAGGATGAATTCTTGATGAAACCTATATAATAAAACTGGGGAAATCTTCACAAGGTGACCTGAAGACTAGAAGTCTGCTGTACATGAGCCTCATTCAGTTCCCACAGAGGGGAGGGAAATCCCTACCGCCACCCACTCCCAGCCCCAACCCTGCTCCAATTCTGTTCTCCATTGGTTGTGAGCAGAGAGGAGTTCTCTCTCCCTGTGTGACTTCACAGAGATGAATTATGGCTCCTTAAAAACCTGAAACAGGAAAGTTGGCGTAGGAATCATAAAACAGCAACAGACCAAGTCCCCTGAACTCTGGGCAATGCCTCTGCTAACAAGATTTATGTACAAAATACTGTCTTGTGTAAGCAAATCTTTTGGGAAAAAAAAAGCACCTGGAGCTTTGAAGATGTGGACACAACTGATCTGAGCACGTGATGCCTGTCTTTAGAGAAAAGTAATTATTTAGCCCATAAAAGCAAACCCGTTTTCACAAACTTTCAGTGGTAAACATTTAAAAAAATACTTTGAGGGGCTGCCGGTTAGCTCAGGTGGTTAGAGCGCAGGCTCATAACACTAAGGTTGCCAGTTCAATTCCCACATGGGCCAAGAAGCTGCACCCTCTACAACTAGATTGAAGACAACTACTTGACTTGGAGCTGATGGTCCTGGAAAAACTCACTGTTCCCCAATAAAATTTCTTTAAAAATACATGTTAAAAAAAAAACAAACTTTGACAAAGAGTTGTGTAAATGGCTCAAATAAATGTGAAATCAGGAAGACCAAGAATGAAAAAGAATATTTTGCTAACAAATGGAATTTGCTGACCTTTGCAATTCTACAGTTGATTTCATGACAGATTTCATTCTTTATGGCAGAATTCCAAAATATGAAAATATTGATATCATAAACATATGAAACTTATATATCCGGTGTTCACACTTTTAAAAAGAAATAATCAGTCACAATATGTTCTTTCTGTATTGCCAAGGTCTTATCAGCAGGGAGCTTCTTGCTATTTTTAAGGGTGTGTAATACTAACTCAAGCTCTTTAACTTGTTTTTAATTGGACCCTTTTCACTCCTCTAAATGCTAAAATATCTTTTTCTGTAAGCCACACAATATTTGAAATTTGTAAGGCATTTACTCATTCCTTTTAGTAAATTTGTGGCATTGTTTCCTTGTCTCTGATTGTAAGGTCCTTTTGAAGACTATTTTTATAATTATTTGCCCATGTGTCATGGAGAAAATCAGAGTTTGCCCTTTTGACCCTGTGGAAAACGCTCTGCGTACGGTGAAACATACTAGTTTACATCTCCTATAAGGTGCTGTCCTGGTATTAGTGGAATCTCAAATCTCATGTTCTATGTAGAGAAGTGATTAGCTTTCTGCAGTTGACTTAGCTTCATTTATGTGTATCTAATACTGGAAAAAGAAATCCACGACCAGGAGGCTTCACTGTATTCTTGGTATAAAAAATAAGAATTATAGCAGGAGGCTAGGAGAAAAAGAAATCACCAAAAAGCAAACTCCCAAAGAGGAAATGCTAGCCTGAAAAGGTACATTTTACCCAATTACTCATGGGAAGAAAATGAGAAATTCAAAAGACAAAACTGGTGGCATTTTATCTCCAGAAGCTGTTAGAAAACATTGGTTAAGTTTCAATCTTTTTTAAGTAAAAAAAACCCAAAGTGGCTCCATTGATACTTAGGCATTAAAAATAAGCAACTGTTGATGAAAATATTTTAAACTTAATATAGGTAGTGGCTACACAACATTGTGAATGTAATAAATGCCACCGAAGTATACACTTTATTTATTAGTTTCAGCTGTACAAAGCAATGTAATAGATACACATTCACACCCCTCAGCAAGTGATAACCCGCCTCCCCCCCATCTACCTACTACTCCTTTAACATCATATATAGCTGTTACAATACCATTGAGTATATTCCCTATGCTGTACTTTACATCCCGTGATTTTATATATCTATATCTATATCTATATCTATATCTATATCTATATCTAGATATATATATATCTACTTCAGCCTCAGGTGTATAGTGCAGTGGTCAGGCATCTACACAGTCCATGAAGCGATCCCCCTGATAAGTTCAGTGCCCATCTGGTATGCTACGTAATTACAACACTATTGATTATATCCCCCATCCCCGTGACTAATTCATGACTACTAATTAGTACTTTCCAAACCCTTCACCTTCTCCTCCATCCCCACCCCCTCCCATCTAGCAACCATCAGTTTTTTTCTTGAAGTGTACACTTTAAAATGCTTAATTTTATGTTATGTTAATTTCAACTCAAAAGAAAAATAAAAACAAACAAACCAGGAACTGTACTCTGCTTAAGGAGCAGGTTCCAGTCAAAATGGCAGAGTAGGTAACCATTGTGCTCGCCTCCACCCATGACCACTTCAAAATACAACTAAATTATAGAATAATCATTCTTGAGAACCACCTGAAGATTAGGTGAACAGAAATTCTATAACTAAGGATATAAAGAAAAAGCCACATTGAGACTGGTAGGAGGGACAGAAACGGGAAACCAGCTGGTGCCACACCTGACTGTGGTGGTTGAGAATCGAGAGGGATAGTTGAGTTGTAGAGATGTCCCCTGAAGAGTGAGGGGTCCCAGCCCCACATCGGGCTCCCCAGCCTGGTGCACCACTGTCAAGAAGAGGAGCCCCCACAACATCTGGCTATGAAAATCAATGGGGATTCCATCCATCAGGGTAAGAAAGAAGGCTGCTGAAAGCCCAAGGGTCTTCTTAAAGGGTCCTCACACTTAAAGAGCCCTCACAGGCACTCACCCTGGGCTCCAGCGGAGAACGAGACTGAGTTGGATGACTTCAGAGCAGAGGAAAGTCTCGACTGTCCTGCATTGAGCCTTCTTCCCGCAAAGCAGGTGAGTTGGTGCCATCTTTCCTATGTTAAGCCTTCCCCCACAAGGCCAAATCTGAACCTGCATTGGCCTGGTGAACTCCACTTGCTCCATCCTGTTGACACCCTGGGACCCCAACCAACCCAAATTGTGCACCACCAGAGGCATTTTCAGTGGTGGGCAGCTGGCAACTGGCCTCGGTGTGCTCTGGGTCTTCTGTGTAGCCCTAGAATCAGCAAGGTGCCAAATCTGAATCTGAACTAACTTAGTGAACACCATTAACCCCAACCTGGTGCTCACTGAGACCCACCTCACCCATCTCATGTGCTACACCAGGCTTGATCAGTGGCTGAGTGGTGTGGGCAGCCGGCAGGGGCAAATGTTTCCAGGGGCCTAACCTGGGCCTTTTGCTAAGCTACCCCAGACCCAGTACTGGCGGCAGCTGACCTCAGTTTGCAATGTGGCTTCTCCCATGTGCCTCTAGGTCCAGCACAGGCAGCAACCAACCATAAATCATTTTGTAACTGCTACCAGGCATCCAGGCTGGGCAGAAGAAGCAGCTGAACTTGGCCTGAACCAGAGCACCTCCCAGAGGCCCCAAAACCAAAATACCTGGTGTACAGCTTTAGATAACTACCCAATTAGTCCAACAAGAGGCACAGTTAAAGGCAGTCTTGCCAGACACCAAAACCCATTTGGGCAAATCCCACTCCATGGGGTCAGTGCCGCACAGCAGTCCGTAAACAGAGGCCAAACCCCACAAGTAGTCAGCCTGAGGGCTAATACTACCCACTGACATGCCAATAGCAATCAAGGTTCAACTATAACAGTAGGGAACACATAATCCAAACAAGGGACACTCCTAAAGCACCTGGCACAGGTGACCATGGAGACTGCCAGTGGGCCCCACAGGGTACATATGACATAAGGTCTGGCCAAGACTTGGAGACAAAGCAGATCTATCCAATACATAGAAACAAACACAGAGAGGCAGCCAAAATGGGGAAACAACAACAACAACAACAACAAAACATCCTAAATGAAAATAAAGGAGAAAAGCCCCAGAAAAAGAACAACACAAAATGGAGGCAAGCAACATAGTAGATACAGAATTCAAAACAATGGTTATAAGGATGTTCAAGGAACTTAGAACTTGAACAAAGAGATAGCAGGCATAGGAACCATAAAAAAGAACCAGTCAGAAGTGAACAATACAATGACAAATAAGAAATGTGCTAGGGGCTGGCCGACTGGCCAGTTGGTTAAGAATGTGAGCTCTGACCAACAGGGTTGCCGGTTTGATTCCCACATGGGCCAGTGAGCTGTGCCCGAGCTGGGTTGCCACTAAGCTTGTGAGAGCGTGTGCTGTTAGCAGCAAGGTTGCCAGTTCGACACCCATATGGGATGGTGGGCTGCGCCCTCATCTCCCCCCATCCCCCTGCAACTAAAATTGAACACGGCACCTTGAGTTGAGCAGCCGCGAGCTGCTGACAGGTGGCCAGATGGCTCAGTGTGCAACAAGGTTACTGGTTCGACTCCTGCATGGGATGGTGGACTACGCAACCCCCCACAATTAGATTGAAAGTGGTGACTGGACTTAGGGCTGAGCTTACACCCTCCACAACTAAGATTGAAGGACAACAACCTGACTTGGAGCTGATTTATCCCAGAAAAACACAGTGTTCCCCTTCCCCAATTCCCGAACACTGTTCCCCTCCCCAATTCCCCAATAATAATAAAAAAGAATGTTCTAGAAGGAATCACCAACAGACTAAATGAAGTACAGGATCAAATCAGCGATTTAGAAAACAAGGTAGTAGAAAACAACAAATTGGAACAATACAATGAAAAAAATAATTTAAAAAAGAGATAGTTTAAGGGACCTGTGGGACAACATCAAGCATAACAACATCACATCATAGGAGTATCAGAAAGAGAAGACAGGGAGAAAGGGATTGAGAACCTAACTGAAGAAATAATGACTAAAAACTCCCTAACCTGGTGAATGAAACAGATATACAAGGCCAGAAAGTATAGAGTCCCAAACAAGATGAACCCAAACAGGCTCACACCAAGACACACCATAATTAAACTGGCAAAGGTTAAAGACAAAGAAAGAATCCTAAAAGCACCAAGAGAAAGAATACTAGTTACTTACAAGAGAGGTCCCATAAGACCATCAGTTATTTTCTCAAGAGAAACTTTGTAGGCCAGAAGGGATTTGCAGGAAATAATCAAAGTGATGAAAAGATAGGGCCTACAACCAAGACTACTCTATGCAGCTATCATTCAAAGGCCATCATTTAAAATTAAAGGAGACATAAAGAGCTTTCCAGACAAGAAAAAGCTAAAGGAATTCATTACCACCAAGCCAGTGTTATATGAAATGTTAAAAGGACTTCTTTAAGCAGATAAGAAAAGATAAAAACAAATGACGATCAAAACTATGAATAATAAACTGGCAATAACTACGTATCTATCAGTAATCACTTTAAATGTAAATGGATTAAATGTGCCAAACAAAAGACATAGAGTAACTGAATAGATAAGAAAACAAGACCCATGCATATGCTGTCTACGAGAGACCCAACTCAGATTGAAAGACACAGTGACTGAAAGTAAAGGGATGACAAAAGATATTTCACACAAATGTAAATTTTAAAAAGCTGGGGTAGCAATATGTATTATATTGGACAAAATATACTTCAAAATGCAGACTATAGTATGAGACAAGGAAGGACATTACATAATACTAAAGGGACCAATCCAACAAAAGGACATAATCCTAATAAACATTTATGCACCTAACATAGGAGCATTTTAGTATATAAAACAAATATTGACCAACATAAAGGCAGAGATCAACAGTAATATAATCATAGTAGGGGAGTTTAACACCCCACTGATACCAATGGACAGATCCTCCAGGTAGAAAATCAACACGGAAACAGTGGCTTCACATGACACATTAGACCAGATGGATTTAATTGACATTTTTACAGTACTCACCTCTAGGCAGCAGAATATACATTCTTCTCAAGTGCACATGGAACATTTTCCAAGATAGACCATATGTTAGGCAACAAACCTAGTCTCAATAAATTTAAGAAGACTGAAATCATATCAAGTGTCTTCTCTGATCACAATGATATGAAACTAGAAATCAATTACAAGAAAAAACCCTGAAAAACATACAAACACATTGAGGCTAAATAACATGTTATTATGTTTTTTTGTTGTTGTTGTTGTTGTTTTTTTGAGGGCAGTGTCACTGGCCCTCATATGTGGGATCCGAACCGGGGCCGCTGGCGTCCCAAGTCAGCTCTTAACCACCGCACCACTCGGCTGGCCCTAAATAACATGTTATTAAATAATGAATGGGTCAATAATGAGATCAAGGAAGAAATAAAAAGATACTTTGAAACAAACAAAACTGAAAATACAATAACCCTAAATTTATGGGTTACAGCAAAAGCAATCCTAAGAGGAAAACTCATAGAAATGCAGGTCTATCTCAAGAAATAAGAAAATTCTCAAATAAACACTTTAACTTTATGCCTAAGGGAACTGGAAAAAGAACAGTGAACAAAGCCTAAAGTGAGTACAAGGAAGGAAATTATAATAAAGATTAGAGTGAAAATAAACACAACTGAGGCTAAAAAACTGTACAAAAGAACACTGAAACTAAAAGTTGGTTCTTTGAAAAGATAAACAAAATTGAAAAACCTTTAACCAGGCTCATCAAGAAAAAAAGAAACAGGTCCCAAATAAACAAAGCAGAAGTCAAAACTGACACCACAGAATACAAACAATTTTAAGAAAATACTATGAGCAACTATACATCAACAATTTGGACAATCTGAAAGAAATGGATAAATTTCTGGAATCTTCTAACACTGAATCAAGTAAAAACATAAAATCTGAACAGACTGATTGTGACCAATGAAATTGAATCAGTAATGAACAAGCTCCCAACAAACAAAGGTCCTGGATCAGATGGCTTCACATGGGAATTTTACTAAACAATCAAAAAAGAAGTAATACCTATTTTTTTCAAAATAGTCCAAAAAATTCAAAAGGAGGGAAGGTTCACAAGTTCATTGCAGCAGGTCTCCATTAGTCTGATTCCAAAATCAAAGACTTTACAAAACAAGAAAACTATAGGTGGCTATACCTAATGAACATAGATTCAAAAATGCTCAACAAAATTTAGCAAACTGAATTCAGCAATACATTAAAAAGATCACACACCACGATCAAGTGGGATTTATTGCTGGTATGCAAGGTTGGTTCAATATCTTCAAGTCAATCAACATGTTACATCGCATAAACAAAATAAAAAAATAAAAATCATATGGTCATATCAATAGATGGTGAAAAAGCATGACAAAATCCAGCTTTCATTTATGATTAAAAACTTCAGCAAAGTGGTAATAGAGGAAACACACGTCAACATAATAAAGGCCATATATGACAAACCCATAGTTAACATTATATTCAATGGGAAAAAACTAAAAGCATTCTCCTTAAGATCAAGAACAAGCGTGTCCAGGTCCTGGTTTTTGTGGGGTCATTTAGGATTGTGAAGTGTTGTGGGATGTGGGTTCTGTGAACCGTGGTGACAATCTTAGCAGGTACTGCGGACACTCAAGAGGACACTTCTGCTCCCCTGTGGGGGCAGTTAGGGTGTAGCCCCATGTACCCTGGGGCAAGGATCTACGGGTGTGGGACAGAGCTCAGCCATCACCTCAGAAGCACAGAAAGTATAAGGATATAAAGAACTTAATTTAACAGGAGAGTCCTGATCGAGATAGCACAATAGGTAAATGCTGTGCTTACCTTCTCTCACAACCACATTAAATTACAACTAAACTGCAGAGCAACCATCACTAAGAATTGGCTGAGGTCTTGCTGAACCGAAGCCCTATAACTAAGGACTTGCAGAAGAAGCCACCTCAAGTCTGGTAGAGGGGCAGAAATGCGGAACAGGTTGGTCCCACACCCTCGTGTGACCATTACAAATTGGGAGAGACATCTCAGCTGTGGATAGACCCTCCCAGAGGAGTGAGAGGTCCCAGCTCCACCCTAGCCCAGGGTCCCAGTGTCAGGAAGAGAGGTTCCCGTATTTTCTGGTTGTGAAAACCAAAGGAGATTGTCACTGAGTAAAACGGAGGGCAGCTGAAGTCCCAGCCACTCCTCTTAAAGGGACTGTGCAAGGACTTACTGATGGAATCACTAGCTCTGAGCTCCAGCACTGGGGCAGTAGATGGAGAGGCAGCAGGGACAAATGGTGGGGCACGGAGTAGTCTGGCTTGGGACGGGGGCAGGAAGGGCAGATTTTCTCTGGACAGAGGAGCTGGCAGAGGTCATCATTTTTTTGTTAAGCCCTCCCTCTTCCCAGGGTATATATGCAGGCGGCCACCATATCTGAGTCTCCAACAGGCTGGCTAATGCTGTCCCTTTGCTATGTCCTGGTGATTTATGACACCATCCCATCCAACTTTCAGGCCTACCCAAGCCACTTCCAGTGGCTTTTTCTTACAAACCGCCTGCCTTAGCTCATGCTGCAGAATTTCCTAGGGTCTCTCAAAGGTTTGCAGAACCCAGGCAAGCAGTATCTGGCATGAACGTGTCCCAAACCTCTGAGAGAGCAACCCTAAGCCCAGCACTAGAGGCAAGTGGCCTTGGTTCGCAGCTTGACCTCTCAAGGCACTTCCAAGCATGGATCAAGTGGCAACCATCTGCAGATTTCTTTGTGGCTCCTGCCGGGTGGCTCCAGGTGGGCTGCTGATGAACTTGACCTGCAGTGGATCCCCTTCAAGGTGGTCCAGGGGCTGGCACCCACAGTGGCCAGCTTTGAAAAGTGCTGGAGCATCACCCAGCTGCCTCTAAGAATGACACACACAAGGGGAAGACTGGGCAGGCACCAGAGCCCTGCTGAGGTAGATTATCGTCTGTAGGGTCACTCCCTGAACCACACTGAGGAGAGTTTAAGGGACCTTTTGGACAGCAAACGTATCAACATTGGGATCATAGGGGTACCAGAAGGAGAAGAGGGAGCAAGGAATTGAAAAGCTATTTCAAGAAATAATGACAGAAAACATCCTTAAGCTGATGAAGGAAATAGATATAAAAGCCCAGGAAACATAGAGAGTCACAAACAAGATGAACCAAAAAAGGCAAACACAAGACATTTCATAATTAAAATGCCAAAGTTTAAAGACAAAATGAGAATCTTGGGCCAGCCGAGTGGTGCGGTGGTTGGGCGCTGGCTTGGGAGGCCAGTGACCCAGGTTCGGGTCCCACATATGAGGGCCAGTGACGCTGCCCTCAAAAAAAAAAAAAAACAAAAACGAGAGAATCTTAAAAACACCAAGAGAAAAGCAGTTAGTTACCTACAAGGGAGCTCCCATAAGACTGTCAGTTGATTTCTCAACAGAAACTCTGCAGGCCAGAAGGGCTTGGCAAGAAATATTCAAAGTAATGAAAAGCAAGGACCTGCAACCAAGATTACTCTACACAGCAAAACTATCATTTAGAATTGAAGGACAGATAAAGAGCTTCCCAGACAAGAAAAAGCTAAAGGAGTTCACCACCACTAAACCAATATTACAAGGAATCTGAGAGGGACTTTAGGCCAAAAAAAATAATAATAATAAAATGGCAGTAACTACATACATATCAACAATTACTTTCAATGTAAATGGTTTAAATGCTCCAATCAAAAGATAGCGGGGGCTGAATGGGTAAGAAAACAAGAAAGACCCTTACATATATGCTGCCTACAAGAGATGCACTTCAGATCAAATGACACACACAGGGCCGGCTGAGTGGAGCGTTGGTTAGGAGTTGGCTTGGGACGCTAGCTCTGAGCAGCAGAGCCCCGGTTCAGATTCCACATATGAGGGTCAGTGATGCTGTGCCCTCTACAGCTAAGATGGTGAACAACAGCTCAACCTGGAGCTGGGCTGCTGTGAGTCGTTGGTGACGGCGTAGGATGCAGTGGGGCTGGTCAGCAGCTGGTGTGCACTTTCGTGAGCTGCTGTGAGCAACTGTGAGCAGCTGTCCAATGGCCAGCAAGCGACTGCCTCACCTGGGAAGAGCTCAATGATAATACCAACATGGGCCAGTGAAGCGACCTCTTCCACAACTAGACTGAAGAACAAAAGGATGGCAACTTGTCTGTTTCCCCTCCCCGATTCCCCAACACTGTTTTCCTCCCCAAATTCCCCAATAAAATATTTTAAAACAAAAATAAAAAGACACACAGACTAAAACTAACAGGATGAAAAAAGATATTTTAAGAAAATAGAAACAAAGAAACAAACAAACGAAAATCTGGGGTAGCAATATTTATACCAGACAAAATAGACTTTATGTATGGTGTCAGATGGGTACTAGACTTATTGGGGGTATGACTTCATATAATATTGAATGTCAACTAAAATTTAAAAAGTACACAGTCATGGGTGTAAAGTACAGCACAGGGAATATAGTCAATGGCATTGTAATAGCTCTGTGTGTCAGATGGGTAGTAGAGTTGGGGTTATCACTCTGTGAGGTGTGTAAATGTCTAATTATTACGTTATTTTGTACATCTGAAACTATAAAAAAAAGAATTTTCTGTTAGTCCTCATCATTGATCATGCCTTAAAGTTTTTCATTTCAACAGGTGCTTTCATGTTGAATACATAGGATTCAAGTGAATTCTGGGAAGACACCATGTCCCTCTGCTTCTCATCTTTAGCTTTGTACTTCTCAGCTTCTTGTACGAGGCGCTAGATGTCTTCCTTGCTCAAATGACCCTTGTGGTTGGGGGTGGTAATCTTGTCCTGTACTCTTTTCCACAGAAGAGACACTGAGGATGCTATTGGCATCAATATCCAAAGTGACTTCAGTCTGAGGAACACCATAAGGTGCAGGAGGCATGCCTGTGAGTTCAAACTTGCCAAGCAAATTGTTATCCCTGGTCATGGCCCACTCACCTTCATAAACCTGACTGAGCACACCAGGCTGGTGGTCAGGGTAAGCAGTGAAGGGCTGTGTCTGCTTGGTAGGAATTGTGGTGTTGAGCTTGATGAGGACAGTCATGACTCCACCAGCAGTTTCCATGCCAAGAGAAAGAGGAGTGACATTCAACAGTAAAAAATCATGAACATTTTTAGATTTGTCTCAAGACAGTATGGTTGCCTGGAGAGCTGCACCATAAGCAACAGCTTCATCAGGGCTGATACTCTTATTCAACTTTTCTCCATTGAAGAAATCCTTTAGGAGTTTCTGAATCTTGGGGATATGGGTAGAACCATCCACCAGGACAATATCATGGATCTGGGACTTTTTGAGTTTGGCATCCTAAGGGGCTTTCTCTACAGGATCCAGGGTGCTATGCCTTCCATCAATCAGGCATGAGTGATGGAGGTATAGAAGTAGATTCCTTCAGAGAGCGAATCAATCTCAATACTGGAGTGGGTCTGGAAGAGAGTACGCTGAACATGTTCGTAAGCAGTACAGAGGTGACAGACAGCCCTCTTGTGCTCACTGATGTCCTTCTTATGCTTGCACTTGAACTCTGCAATAAAATGGTTGACGATTTGGTTCTCAAAGACTTCTCCACCTAAGTGGGTATCGCTAGCTATAGATATGATCTCAAAGATTCCATTTTCAATTGTGAGAATTGACACATCAAAAATGCTACCTCCCAAGTGAAAGATCAGCACATTTCTTTCTGCTCCAACCTTTTCGTCTAAGCCATAAGCAACAGCAGCAGCAGCTGGCTTAGTGATGATTCTAAGTATATTGAGAAGAGCAATAGTTCCAGCATCTTTGGTAACCTAATGCTGAGGGTCATTGAAGTAAGCAGGTCCTGTGACAACAGCGTTGGTAACAGTCTTCCCAAGGCAGGCTTCTGCAATTTCCTTCCTCTTTGTCAAAACCATAGATGACACTTCTTCTGGATGGAAACTTTTTGTCTCTCCCTTGTATTCTACTTGGACCTTGGGCCTGCCAGCATCAGTCACCACCATGAAGGGCCAATGGTTCACCTAGGACTGAACAACAGCATCATCAAATCTACGTCCAATGAGGCATTTGGCATCAAAAACCGTGTTGGTGGGGTTCACTGCAACTTGCTTCTTTGTGGCATCACTAATCAATCGTTTGGTATCAGTATGGTGACATAACTTGGGATGGTTTGGTGTGCCTAATTATTGGCAATTATTTCCATTTCTCCATGCAGGAAGACACCCACACAAGAACAGGTGGTACCGAGATCAATGCCAACTGCAGGTCCATTAGACATGGTTGCTTCAGTGTATGTGCAGCTTGTGAAGAAGACAGATACTGACAGCTACCCTTGCGTTCAATGAGACCTAGTTGACTCTTCTTAATGTTTCAAACACATGTCAATAAACAGACCAATAAAAAGTATATGTATTTTGCCAACAGTGGTAATACCGGTGCCACCCAGTTTGTGGCTCACCACAGAAAATATCTAACTAAAAAAAAGAAAATCGGGCCAGCCAAGTGGCGCATTGGTTGAGAGCTGATTTTGGGATGCCAGCGGCCCCGGTACGGATCCCACATATGAGGGCCAGTGACACTGCCCTCTACAGCTAACAACAGCTCTACCTGGAGCTGGGCTGTGCAAGCCCCGGCAATGGTGTAGGCTGCAGCGCCTGCTGCAGTGGGCTGCCATAGGCTACAGTGAGTGGCCCACAGTCAGCGTGAGCAGCTGGCAGTCAGCATGAGCTGCCAATAGCCGCGGTGAGCGACATCCAGAGGCCGGCGACTGATCTGCTCATCTGGGAAGAGTGCAATGATGATACCAACATGGGCCAGTGAAGCAACATGCTCCGCAACTAGACTGAAGAACAAAAAGACAGCAACTTGTCTGTTCCCCTTCCCTGATTCCCCAATGTTGTTCCCCTTCCCCAATTCCCCAATTAAAAAAAAAATCACAGTATCCCACTTATGGACAATAACCCATTATCCATGTCATCAACTTGCTACTGCTATGAACTTAGACATTTCACAGCTCAAACTGGGTATGAAACATGGAAAAAAAATCACTATGTAAAATAATAGCCCCTTCTTTCATATACAGCATGAGTATACATGTAATAAATACATCTAAATTTATCTTGGTGAATTAAATTGGCTTCAGCTTTAGGCAAAGAGGTAGAGTATTAGGCTGAAATCGTCCATTTCTTCCCAATTTGTTATACATGTAGAACCTGAAATTTATTTTTTACTTGATTAAAATTAAATTAGGTTTCATTTTTATATGCAGAGCTCTTTGCTTCAGCATTTCATTTAACAACAGCCAGGTTGGAAGGAAGCCAGTAATAAACACTGCAGAACCAGAAATGCTTCTAGCTTTTCAGGCTCTTCATGAAGCCTGAGAAGAGCACCAGTTTAGGGAGTGGGCGTCTTTGTTTTTGTGATGACTCACATTGTCAAGGATTCATTCATTTATTTTTAAGTCATTCCACAAATATGTGAAAAGCACTTTTTTAGGAAAGGCCATGGGAACCACAAAAATACATGGCCTTTACCCTCAAGAACTTTACAGATCTTTCCCCCACCAATATAAGCAGTCCTTGTACTTTAGTTTAATGACCAACAACCTTTCAAATTAAAACTTTCTCTTCTGATTGAAACAAACTCATTTCACCTCAGGGGTATATTTTCAAGAGAGTGTGAGATCAGCCCACTGACTCAAAGATTAACTCAAAGACTCTTACTTTTTGGAAAAACTAAAAAAGAAACACCAGTGAAGAAATCTTTGGGTTCCGAGATGCAAAACAGCAAACTACATGGAGTATTTAAAATTCATATTACTGTGGGATCAATGTGTACATTACACTAGGGGAAAAAGTACATAGAATGGACTATGAAGGGCCCAACTCAGTGGAACTATTCAGACATAGTTTTAGAAGGGCTAATGAAGTGTTCCATGTCTCTTGCTGCTATCAGTGGAACTGTCAGATAGAAAATCAGCAAAGACATAGTAGAAGTCAACAATATCATCAACTAACAGAATCTAATAGACAATTTTACAACACTCCACACAACAATAGCAGAATACGCATCCTTTTCAAATACCCATGGAATATTTACCAAGACAGAACATATCTGGGATCATAAAACAAAACTCAGCATACTTAAAAACAGAATATGTTCCCTGACCTAATGGAATTAAAAATAGAAATCAATAAGAGAATAATAACAGAAAAAAATTTTCTATACACTGTACTTGAAAATTAAACAAAGCAGTATAAATAATCCATGGGTCAAAGAAGAAGTCTCAAAGGGCATAAAAAATACTTGGAACCAAATGAAAATAGAACATAATGTTTATAAGATAAAGCTAAAACAGTGCTGAGAGGGAAATTTATAGTTTTAAATGTGTTAGAAAAGAGGAAAGATCTTAAGTCAATAACCTAAGGCCCTACTTTAGAAAACTAGCAAAAGAAGAACAAATTGAACCCAAAGCAATCAGAAGTAGGGAAATACTAAACATACGAGCAGAAAAAAATAAATGCAACAAAAAGCTGATACTTTGAAAAGATCAGTGAAACCGATGTCTCTAACAAGATTGACAAGTATAAAAAGAGAGAAGACACAAATTGCCAATATAAGGGATGAAACAAAGGATACAACTACAGATCCTAAGGCTGTATAAAAGAATAATAAGGAAAAACACATACTACAAATAACTCTACACATAAATTTGACAATTTAGATGAAATGAAACAACTCTTTTAAAGACACAAACTACCAAAGTTCATCCACTATAAAACAGATAATCTGAATAATCCTATTACAGTTAAAAAGAAATGTAATCTGTAACTCAAAAGCTTCTGAAAAAGAAATATCCAGGACCAGGTGGTACACTAAAGAATTTTACCAAACATTCAAAGGAGAATTAATGTCAATTCTAAACTCTCCTCCAGAAAACACAGAGAGTGAAACACTTTCCAATCATTTCATAAGGCGAATATTACCTCAATAGCCAAAACAAAACAAAAGCCCCAAAAAGAAAAGTAAAGATCATGAATATTGTCATAAAAATTTCCAAAAAATTACTGGCAAACTAATCCATCTCTATATAAAAATTATACACCATAATCCAGTGGGATTTATTCCAGGAATGCAAGACTAATTCAATACTTGAAACTCAACCAATATAATGCACCATATCAATAGGTTAAAGAAAAATCACATAATCATATTAAATGATACAAAAAATGCATGTGACAGGGCCAGCCGAGTAGCACAATGGTTAAGAGCTGGCTTGGGATGCCAGCAGCCCCGGTTCGGATCCCACATATGACACTGCCCTCTACAACTAACAACAGCTCCACCTGGAGCTGGGCTGTGCGAGCCCCGGTGATGGTGTGGGCTGCAGCCCCTGCTGCAGTGGGCTGCCATAGGCTAAAGTGAGTGGCCGGCAACCAGAGTGATAGGCTGCCAGCCAGCGTGAGCTGCCAATAGCCATGGTGAGCGACCATCCAGAGGCGGGCGACCGATCTGCCTCATCCAGGAAGAGCACAATGATGATACCAACATGGGCCAGTGAAGCAACATCCTCTGCAACTAGACTGAAGAACAAAAAGACAGCAACTTGTCTGTTCCCCTTCCCTGATTCCCCAATGCTGTTCCCTTCCCCCAATTCCCCAATAAAATTTAAAAAAACAACAACAAAAAATGCGTGTGACAAAATTCAACACTCATTAATGAAAAAACTCTCAGCTAATTAGGAACAGGGATTGTGATGGTTAATTTTATGTATTTTATGTTAATTTTATGCCCAGACAGTTGGTCAAACATTAATATGGGTGTGTCTGAGACTGTGTTTTGGATGAGATTACCATTTGTAGACTGAGTAAAGCAGACTGCTCTTCCTAGTATGGTGGGGTTGGTCAATTGAAGATCTAAATAGAACAAAAAGGTTGAGTAAAATCCTGTTCTATCTATTCTGGAGAACCCTAATATAAAAGGCAAACTTTCTCAATTTGACAAAGAGCAACCATTAAAAAACTTAAGGTAGCATCACACTTAATGGTGAAAGAATGAACACTTTTCTCCTAAAATTGGGAACAAGACAAAAATGTCTGCTCTCATCACTCTTATTCCACATAGTACTAGAAGTCCTAGCCAGTGCAATAAAGCAAGAAAAGGAAACAAATGATATACTGGTTGGAAGTGAAGAAATAAAACTTTCCCAGTTTAGAGATATGATTGTCTATGTATAAAATCCCAGAAAATCTATTTTAAAAACTCCTAAGTTTAATAAGTGAAGTCAGCAAGATCACAAGATACGAGATTAAAAAACAAAGATCAATTGTATTTTTCTATGTAAGCAACATGTAGAAACCAAAATTAACAAAATAATACCATTTATAATTTATAATAGACCCAAAGAAGTGAAATACCAAGTTATTAATTAAAAAAATGTACATGATTTATATTCTGAAAATTACAAAACATTGATGAAAGAAATAAAAGGAGATCTAAATAAATGGATTGACGTATCTATCCATGAATTGGAAGATTCAATATAGATTCAATCTCCCCCAAACTATATATGTGGCCTGACAATTAAGTTCATGAACTCATCCTAGAAAAAGTGCTACATTACCGAATATCACTACAGTCACTTTTGAAGGCTTCCTCTTGGGGAGATATGCACTGATGCCAGTGCCTAGTCCACCTTTCAAAGCAATTTTGGAACTCTTTTTCTGGACTGGCCATCAGAGCTGTCATGGTATTACTCTTGATGACCTAAATGTTATCCAAATGTCTTCCTTTCAATATTTCCTTTATCTTTGGGTAAAGAACGAAGTCATTGGGGGCAAGATCAGGTGAGTAGGGAAGGTGTTCCAATACAGTTATTTATTTACTGGCTAAAAACTCCCTCACAGACAGTGCTGTGTGAGCTGATGCACTGTTATGATGCAAGAGCCATGAATTGTTGGCAAGCAGTTCAGGTCGTCTTTTTCACACAGCCTTTTCAGCATTTCCAAATTGTAAACTTGGTTAACTGTTTGTCCAGTTGGTACAAATTCATAATGAATCATCCCTCTGATATCAAAAAAGGTTAGCAACATCATTGCAACAAGTTCGTGAACTTAATTGTCAGAACCTGTATACATACAATGCAATTCCTACCAAAAACATAGTAAAGTTTTGTTGTACATATAGAGAAACTTATTCTAAAATTTATATGGAAAAGCAAAAGAACTAGAATAGCTAAAACAATTTTGAAAAAGAAGAATAAAGTGGGAGATATCACTCTACTTGAGGTTCAGACTTAATATGTATAGCTGGAGCAATCACAACGGTGTGGTACTGGAAGAGGGACAGACACAGAGATCAATGGAGCAAAGATTCCAGGAGTAGAGCAGCACAAATACATCTGACCAATTTTTTGTTTTTAATTTCCAATTGATCTTATGTCAAAATGATTCATGGATTTAAATAAGAAACATAAAATTATAGAACTTTTAGAAGAAAAAATGAGGAAATCTTTGGGATCTAGGGCTAGGTGAAGCGTTCTTAGACATAACGGAACGATCCATTAAAGAAAAAACTGATAAATTAGATTTCATCAAAAGTAAAAACTTTTGCTTAGAAAAAATGCAGAGAAACTGGTGCTCTCATATGTTGTTGGCGAGATATGAAATGGTATATCCACAATGGAAAATAGTTTGACAATTCCTTGAAAAACTAAACTTGAACTTTCTATCAGACCCAGCAATCTTATTCTTGGGTATTTACCCAGAGCAGCAAAAACTTATGTTTATACAAAAACCTGTAAATGAATGTTCATAGAAACTTTATTCATAGCAGCAAAAAACTGAAAACAATTCAAATGTCCTTCAATGGATGAATGGTTAAACAAACTGATACATCCATATACTGGAATCCCATTGAGCAATAAAAAGGAATTATTGATACATGCAAAAAACTGAAAGGATCTCAAGTATATTATGCTTAGCAAAAAAAGTCAAGTTCAAAAAGTTCCATACTGTATGATTCCATTTATAGAACATTCTTGAAATGACAAAATACAGAGATGGAAAACAGATTAGTGGCTGCTGTGGGACAGGGAATGAGGGTAGCACAAGGGAGTTCCTTCGTGGTGATGGGACAGTTAAGTATGTTGATTTTGATGGTGGTTACACAGGTAAATAAATGGATAAAACAGCATAGAAGTATACATACACTCATACACACAATAACACATGAACACATATTAAAAATGATAAAAACTGAATAAGACCTGTAGTCTAGTTAACAGTATTGTTAACAGCTCATATCAATTTTCTGGTTTTGATATTATACTACAGTTATATAAGACATCACCATTAGGGGAAGCTGGGTTGAGGGGTACATGGAACTCTATGTACTATTTCTGCAACTTCTTGGGATCTACAGTTATTTCAAAATAAAAAAAATGCTTAAAAAAGATGTATTCAAATGCTTTTTAAAAGACTCAAGTAGCAGAGCAATCTGTAGGCTTCAGAGATGGAAGAGCTATTTCTGATTTAAATAGTTTTTTAAATTAAATTTATTGGGGTGACAACAGCTAATAAAATTACATCAAATATATGGTGATGGAAGGAGAACTGACTCTGGGTGGAGCACACAATGTGATACACAGATGATGTATTATAGAAATGTACACTTAGTGTTTTTCCCAACGGAATTACTCTCTATTTCATGTCTACCTGTTGTTTCTTTACTCCATTTTTCTTGAAACTAACTATATATTAAGTTTCTTGAGGACATAGGCTATCTTTTATTCATCCCTTTTATAAAGTGCCTGCTACAATGCAGATGTTACAAAAATACTAGTTAAGTTGTTAATTGAGCCAGTTAGCTAATACTGGCAGAATCTGATCCATTTCTAAAGAGAACTGGAGTTATGCTACAATGGCTCGCTAGTTCTGCGACTATGGTATTTTGACCTCTCTGAATTTTGAGCTCCTCATCTAAAAATGGAGGAACATGGTACTATGTCAGAAGACTGTTAGGAAAATTAAATGAGTTAATATATGTAAAGTACCAAGGATAGTGCCTGACACATAGGAAACATTCAATAAACGTTATTTGTCTAAAAGATTTAGAAAACATGACTTAGATGGATATATTCACATGAATCAAAATGATGATCAATAAAATGTTTAAGTGGCCATTTCCTTTAACTTCCATTGGATTTCAATGAAAAGAAGTCTGTGGGGGTTATAGAGAAAAAAGCCAAGTATGTCATCTTAACAGTACCTATACATTTAGCCTTAAAAAAAATGACTACCTTACTACTACACTGACATTTCAAGTTCCAGGTCCCATTAATTTCTTATATCATTAAAATATTCTATGTAAATTCTAATTAATAAAAGTATAGTCTAAATATTTCAACTTTATGTACATTTTGTGACTCTTATTCAATGGACTTATTTATGTACACTCTTGTTAAAATGACCTTATTCTATTCTCCGACTGATCAACTCTTACCCATCTTTGCTTAAATGTTATCTTCACTCTGAACCTTACCCAGCTCTGCACGATCTATCACATGTAACCACCCAGCTGTGGGCAAGATTACTATCTATTGTGCTGACTTTTATATCTCTCAAACGTGCTTATAAATCCTGTCACATAGCAGGGTTATCGACAAATATCTGTGAATATATAAGCTATTGACTTCTTGTAATACTCTCCCAGAGCGATTTTCACTTCCCACCATTAAGGCACTTGACATACTGTGTTATAATTACTTTCCCATTTTGTCGTCTCCACTAGAGTGTAAGCTCTTTGCATGCAGGGCCCGTGTCTCACTCATGCTTGCACCAAATAACTAGCACAGTGACTGGAATATTCATTAAGGAATATATACCAAGAGGCTATGATGGGCCTGGCACTATCGCATAAGCATAATGAACAAGACAGTCCATAGTTTATACCGAATGAAAACAAACAAACACATAAAAAGATAATTTTTTTATTGGGATCGGTACTATGAAGAAACTAACGCAGGGCAATGTGACGGGGGGAATGAGGCTGTGAGCCGAACGAAGTGCCAGTCCTCAGGGCCGGCCTTTGTGAGGAGGTAACGTTTGAGCTCAGAGTCCCTAGCACTGGGGACAGCAAGTGCAAAGCCTCTGAGATATGAATCAGTTGGGGTTTTTTTTTTTTTTTAAAAGGCACCTGTGGCTCACGCATAGTTAACTAGGGGAAGAGAGGAGAAGATGTCAAAGCAGCAAGTTGGGACTGGAGTGTGTAGGCCACTAAGAAGTTTGGACTTTATTCTAAGGGCACAGAAAGCCATTGGAGGATGTGAAGTGTGAAGTCACAGAACCTAATTCACATTTTTTAAAAACAACATTGGTTGTTCAGTGGTTAAAAACAAATTGCAGAGCATCATGAACTTCCTTTTACAGGCAGACAAGTTAGGAGACATGCACTAGGGGGTTGGATGGCAAGCTGGCAGAAAATACGGGCAGAAACGGGCAGGCTGGGTGACACATTCTGAAGGCTTGGTTGGCAGGACTTGCTATTGAACATGCGAAATAGGGCGTGGGACAGAGAAATCAATGACGTCTCCTGGGTATCTGACTCAGGCAAATTTATCAAGCTCGGGAAAAAGAGGAAATATCTACTATTTTGAACCAAGAAAGACTGAGATGCCTGTTAGATATCCAAGTGGAAAGGTAGCACATAGCAGGCACCTGAGATAATACTTTTAATAGCTAATACTTCAATGACAATAGATTCACCTACAAATCAAATACATAATATAGCATTCCAAATCTGACTAACTCTATTCACTGCTTCCAGGGTTACAGAGATAACCAGAAAATAATAAGAGACTGATATGACCAGAGACAACTCAGTTCATTTGATGAAATATGCCATTTTTGGCTGCTACTGATGCTCCCTGACCCAGATTTTTACTAGAAAGGTGCTGAATTTTATGCCAGAAAATTTAGACAAATGCTGTCAACTCAATTTAAATATTTGCTCCACTTCTCTAGGCCTTATAAACACTGAAGTGGTTCAGTGTTAAGAGAGCAGGGAGAAACGACTCACCAAATCACTTTTACTCAAAGATCATTAAATGCCATATATAAGGCTACAGAAAGCCAAATGTTTTGATGCTTTTGGCAGTTACACATATAGTAATCCACTTTATCTTTTTAAAAATACATATTGATTGTGATATAATTTACATACAGTAAAATCTATCTTTTAGTGTACATGTCTGAGTTTGAAAAATGCATACAATTAAGTAACCACCACCATTGCAGCAATCAAGATAATGAGATAAGTTTCTCACCCAACAAGTTCCTTCAAGCCCTTTTGTAGTTGATTCTTTCCCCAACCCCAGACACTGGCAACCACGGATCTGTTTTTGGTTCCATTTTTTTTTTTGTTGTTGTTACTGGCCTCACAAGAGATTACAATCTCTTTTTTAAAAACGTTTTTATGAAAAATATAGCTAACATACAATATTATATTAGTTTTAGGTGTACACCAGTTATTCAACATTTATATGCCCAAAGATGTGAACACCATGTTAAGACACTATACCAGGCTATCACAATATTAATGACTATATTTTCTATGCTGTACATTACATCCCCATGACTTACCTATTTTATATCTGGAATTTTGGACCTCTTATTCTCCTTTACCTTTCCCCTCTTTTTAAATTTTTGAATTACGGTTGACATTCAAAGTTATTTTATATTAATTTCAGGTGTATTTACAGCATGGTGGTTAGACATTTGTATAATTTAAGAAGAAGTGGTCCCTCGACTAGTCTAGTACCCACCTGACACCATACATAGTTATTACAATATTATTGACTATATTCCTTATGCTGTACACTACATCCCCATGACTATTTTGTAACAACAAATTTGCACTTCTTAATCCCTACCCCTTTTTCACCAACCACCCCAGCCCCCTCCCATCTGGCAACTGTTAAAATATTCTCTGTATCCATAAGTTTGTTTCTGTTTTGTAGTTTATTTTATTATTTAGATTTCACATACAAATGAAATCACATTGCATCTGTTTTCTCTGTCTGACATATTCCTCTCAGCACAATACCCTCCAGGGCCATACATGATGCTGCAGGTGGCAAGAGCCCTTTCCCTTCCATGGCCAAGCAACATTCCATTGTATATATGAGTATGTACCACCTCCTCTTTATCCATTCATCTATTGACTGAACCCAGGCTGCCTCCACATCTTGGCCATTGTAAACAAAGTTGTAATGAACATATGGATGCACTTGTCCCCTTGAAGTAGCATTTCGGATAAATACCCTGAAGTGGGATTACTGGATTCTACTTTGTCTCTTGTTATAACTTGTTATAACCTTTGGTTTAAGTCTATTTTGTCTGGCATAAGTTTTCCTGTCCCAGCTTTTTGTTTGTTTCCATTGTAATGAAATATCTTTTTCCATCTCTTTATTTTCAGTCTGTGCATGGCTTCAAATCTGAAGTGAGTCTCTTGTAGGCAGCATTGGAGTAAGGGTTTTGTTTTTTTATCCATCCAGCCACCCTATGTCTCTTCATTGGAGCATTTAATCCATTTACGTTGAAAGTAATTGTTGATAGTTATGTATTGACATTTTATTCATATTTCCTCTTCTTCCTCCCTGTCCCTCTCCCCTTGTCCTCTTCCTTCTCTAAGAAGTCTCTCTAACATTCCTTAATGTTACTGTGTGCCATAAGCTACTGTGAGTTATACTGATTTGGTGGTGATGAACTCCTTTAGGTTTTTCTTATCTGGAAAGCTCTTTATCTGTCCTTACATTTTAAATGACAGATAGCCTTGCTGGATAGAATACTCTTGGTTGTATGTCCTTGCTTTTCATCACCTTGAATATTTCCTGATACTTCCTCCTGTTCTGCAAAGTTTCTGTTGAGAAATCAGCTGGCAGTCTTATGGGAGCTCCCTTATAAGCAACTAGGTGCTTTTCTCTTGCTGTTTTGAGGCTTCTCTCTTTGTCTTTAACCCTTGCCATTTTAATTATAATGTGTCTTGGTGTGGGCCTGTTTTTGTTTTTGTTTGGGGCTCTGCACTTCCTGGGCTTGTATGTCTAATTCCTTCACTAGGTTAGGAAAGTTTTCAGTTATTATTTCTTCAAATAGATTTTCAGGGCCGGCTGAGTGGTGCATTGGTTAAGAGCTGGCTTGGGACGCCAGTGACCCTGGTTAGGATCACACATATGAGGGTCAGTGACACTGGCCTCTACAGCTAAGATGGTGAACAACAGCTCCACCTGCAGCTGGGCTGCTCTGAGTCCCCCGTATGGCATAGCTGCAGCCCTTGCTGCAGTGAGCTGCCATAGGCTACAGTGAGTGGCCGGCAGCCAGTGTGAGCGGCTGGCAGCCAGTGTGAGCTGCCAAGAGCTGCTGTGAGCGGCCGTCCAGAGGCCGGTGACCAATTTGCCTCACCTGAGAAGAGTGCAATGACGATACCAACATGGGCCAGTGAAGCAACGTCCTCCGCAACTAGACTGAAGAACAAAAGGACAGCAACTTGTCTGTTTCCCTTCCCCGATTCCCCAACGCTGTTCCTCTCCCCGAATTCCCCAATAAAATCTTAAAAAAAAAAAAAATAGATTCTCAATTCCTTGCTCTCTCTCCTTCCAGTACCCGTGATGCGAATGTTGTTACGTTGATGTTGTCCCAGAGTCTCTTAAACTATCCACATTTTTTTTAGATTCTTTTTTCTTTTTGCTGTTCTGATTGGCTGTTTTCTGCTATTGTGTCTTCCAATTCACTGACTCGATCCTGTTTTATCTAGTCTGCTGGTGATTCCTTCTAGCACATTCTTCATTTCAGTTATTGTATTCTTCACTTCTGACTGGTTCTTTTTTATGGTTTCTATGTTCCTTTTTATGCTTGCTATCTCTTTGTTGAAGTTCTCACTATGTTCCTTGAGCAATCCTTATAACCACTGTTTGGAACTCTGTATCAGGTAGGTTGCTTGCCTTCATTTCATTTAGTTCTTCTTCTGGAGTCTTCTCCTGTTCCTTCATTTGGGACGTATTTCTTTGCTTCCCCATTTTGGCTGCCTCTCTGTGTCTCTTTCGATGTATTGGATAGATCTGCTATATCTCCCAGTATTGGCTGGATGGCCTCATGTTGTAGGTGCCTTGTGGGGCCCAGTGGCACAGTATCCCTGGTCACCTGTGCCAGGTGCTCCAAAAGTGTCCTTTGTGTGGGTTGTGTGCGCCCTCCTATTATAGTTGAGCTTTGATTGCTACTGACACATCGGTGGGTGAGATTGACCCTCAGGCTCACTGGCTGTGGGGTTTGGCCACGTCCACAGCTTACAGGCTGCTATGTGGGGATGGACCCCAATGGAGTGGGATTTACCTTAGCAGGCTCTGGTGCCTGCCAAAACCACCCCATGTGTCTGCTGCTTTTGGGGCTAATTGGGTGGTGCTCTGCTGTGGTCTGAAGCCAACCTCCAAGTATGTTGGTTCTGGGCCTCTTGGATGGGGCTCTGGTACAGGTCCAGGTCACCCACTGCCTGTGACCAGCAGGGGACTACTTGGTAGGACCTACAAAGTGATCCATGGTTGGTCGTTGCCTGTGCAAAGCCTGGAGGCATGTGGGAGAGGTCACCCTGCAAACCAAGGAATGCTGCCACCCCAGCTACCACTGGAGTAGCTCCACAAAAAGCCAGAACCACCCCCCCAACCTAGGCCTGCTGCCACCTGTCGATTCCCATAAGGTTCAACTGCTGAAAAAGCCTCATGTGGTATATGAGTTGGGTGAGGTGGGGTCTCAGGGAGTCACCAAGATGGAATGCCTGTTCACCAGATTAATGTAGATTCTGGTCTGGTGCCAGTGCTGAGCCTGGAGCTACTTAGTATAAGTCTCAGAGCCCACAGAAACTAGCCACCGGCCACCTGGGGCCTGTGAACCCAATCGTTGTCCAAGAAAGAGTGCAATGTGGGTGGGGCTGGTTCCTCTGCCAGGAAGTATCTCCAGCTTTGGGTGAGTTGGGTGGGATGGGGTCCCAAGTCACCAGGGTGGAGCAAGTGGAGCTTATCGGTCCAATGCAGATCAGATTTGGCTGCGTGGGGGGAGGGTTCAACACAGGAAAGATGGCGTCTGCCTACTGACTGCATGGGAGAAGGACTCCACACAGGGAGCCTTAACACCATAGAGTCCTCAAGTCATCATACTCAACCTAGCTGTTGCCAGTGAAAGTGGCCATGCCTCTAGTGATTTGGTAAATGTAAACTTGAAATTCCCAGCTTAAAATGTGAAGGCCCTTTTTCTCCTTTTGATTTTCTCTTCTGTTTTAGAAATCAATAAGCTTTTCAGGGCAATAATGATCCTTTAAAGAAACATCTGAATTCCATACACTAAAAATGTGTTTGGAGACTGTGAGATAAATTTATTTTCTCAAAAATTTAAAAATAGATATAAACAAAATTAATCTATGATGACAGAAATCAGAAAGTGGTTGCTTGGGGCTAGAGGTTCACTGGGAATAGACATGAGAACACTTTCTGGGGTGATGTAAACATTCTACATCTTGATAGAGATGTGATCAAACTATATACTTAAGATCTGTGCACTTCACTATGCATAAATTATTTCTTTTAAAATCAACCTAAGCTACTCATGTAGAAGATGTAGATTTTGAGATTCTCATTCAAGGGAGGAACTTGAAATGCAATCCAGCTGGTGAAAGGTAATGACCAAAATTATGGAGATCCTTCAAAATCACTGTAGCTAAGTGAATTTCTGTTCATCTATTCATGAGAATAATACCCACTGTGCCTGAACGTATGTACATGGAAAGCAAGTAAAGGGTTTCCTTTCAGGCTATGCTGATTAATGGATTTGCCTTATATAGGAATGAGAGTACTATTTAAGAACGGTGTACACTACTGTGATAACATATCCACTGCTCTGCATTGTCTGCTGAAGTGCATTTAGAATTTAATTATAGAACTTCCTCCTAAAGACCACAGAGAACTTAAGACCTTTACAGATAAGGAAGGTAGGGTTGCACACAGTGCACTAATTAAGTTTTCATATTTCTATTTTCTGTATTAGTTTCCTATAAAAACTTGAGTGTGTATGACCTTCTGCCCACTGCATACCGTATTTGGTAACAGAGTCTTGACAAAAACAAGAAGAGTATTGAAAAGGAATAAAAAGTTGGCTCTTCTTGCACTGACAAACACATGATGTTGGCTCAAGAACCACAGGTGGATAGGAGCACACATTAGTTAAAGATACTGCTCTGTTAGTGCCATGGGACCAGGAGAAGAAAGGGGTGCATTTCGAGTTCAAGTTATAGCTGGAAAGGGAAGACAAATTTCTCCCCTCTTTCGGCACAGTGCTTTTAAGTGATACATTTTAGCATACGTTTAGTAAAAGGTCTAGTATTGTATCTAGCTCACTTACAAATGGTATTAATAGATGTTTAAGAAAACAATCTGTCCTGTTACTAATGAACGGTCCGTAGGAGCGATGGTTGAACGTACCAAATCTGGCTTCACTCGGTAAGTCAGAGGGAAGGAGAGCCACGAGGCATACAAGGTGGTGAGCACTGTGGACAGCCAGGACTGCTGAACCTCACGGCTTCTGGGAATACGGTGGATACAGTATTTGGGAAACTAGAAGGAAACAGCAGAAATCCAAATCAACTAGGCTGCTGATACCAAAGTTAAACATAGTAACAGTTAATACTGGTATAATAGGAAATGCTTTCTTAATTATTTTAAATTTTTCAATCTAGGTATTTTTAAACTAAATTGTAAGCCTTTTTCATGTTTATACAACAGACATCATTGGGCTATAACAGAAAAGTTCCAAAATATGATTAAAAAAATGTTCAAGTCAGTCTTGACAATAAATTGGAGAAAGTTTTTTGTAAAATATGTTTTAGGCAAAGAGCTTAACATGCCAATCTACAGAGTTCTTACAAATCAATATATAAGACCAATAACCTAGTTCCTAGATGGGCAAAGGAGATGAACTCATAATCCTAAACAAAAAAAACATGCCAGCGGCCTTGGTTCGGGTCCCACATATGAGGGCCAGTGACACTGCCCTAAAAACAAAACAAAACAAAACAAAAACTAAACGAAAGAAACACAAACAGCCAATAAACATGAAAAAATGGTTAACAATTAGACACAAAAGAAAGCAATGAGTCATTTTTCACCTACCTGATTGACAAAGATTGTGCTGTGGAGGGAGTAAGGAAACAGGAATTTACATTCCCTGGGCAAATACATTAGTAGAACTTTTTGGAAGAGCAATCTGGAAAGATCTACCAGCATTTCAAATGTGTCTACTTTGGATCCAGCGCTTTTGCTTTCAGGAATATATCCCCGGATTTACCCACAGACTATCCAATGTACCACTGTTTGTATTTGTGGAAACTGGAAACAGCCTAAATACCCTATCTAATAGGGAATGGGGAAGTTCATACAATAAAATACATGGAGCTATATTAACAAGTGACATAGATTTATATGAACATATATGAAATATGTGCCAAGATAAGTGGTTTAAAGTGAATATGCAAGTTGCAGGACAGTATGTTTAATAGAAGCCAATGTGTATTAACAAATCACACACACGTGTTTGTATACACATTTGTATATACACTAGTATTTGCATGGAGAAAATCTGGGACTATTTGCCACGAATTAATTGTAAAGGGGGTGATATTATAGGATATTTTCATTTTCCAGGTAACATATATCGATGTTTGAAATTTGAAACAAGCATGTATTATTACTTTCATAATCAAAGAAACCAATGTTTCTTCCTTGAATCAAAAAGTTCCAGGTGTATTTGTTATCTTTTCCTGAATTGTTATTACCCCAACACTTAGCAGCTTAAAACAATGAATACTTCTTGTTTCTCACAGTTTCTGGTTAGGAATCCCAGAGTGGCTTAGCTGGGTTATTCTGGTATGGGGTTTCTCATGAAATTGAAGTCAATTTCTGACTGGAGTACAGTCATCTGAAGGCTGGCCTGCGGCTGCAGGTGGCTCACTCACAATGCTGGTCTCTGACAGAATGCCTTAGTTCTTTGCCACATGGACCTACATAGGGCTACTTAAGTGTTCTACTACACAGTAACTACCTTGCCCCAAAGCAAGTGATCCAAGGCGGGCAAGGCAAAAACTGCAATGTCTTTCATGACCTAACCTCAAGTCACACTTTCTCATTTCTAAAAAAAGTCCAACTGGTTAGGAAAGTCAACCCTATTTAATACAGAAGGGACTACATGAGGGCTTGAATAGCAGGAGATGAGAATGACTGGGGGTTTCTTGGAACCTGACTACCATACAGGTTAAGTCAGAGAGCAAAGAGTTAAATATTTAATATATTCCCCTTCCCATCCCCCTTTGGCTTGGAGGAACAATACGTTCCCTGAAAATAGAAAGCTTTTCCTAAACTAGTGAACACACAACTACTGGTCCTAAATTTTTCAGCATTTGGAAAAAGGCATGAAATTGTGTCTGGAGGCTTCTGTTATGCTCCAGGGGTCATGAACGTAGATCTTATCCACTCAGCACATGTGACCAATCTGTTTCACATCTGATGATAAAGGTTATTTCCTCCTCCTTGCATGTTATACCAGTGGAGGAAAGATCTGGGCTCAGTGTGGTATTCACTATTTTTATTTATTAATCATTTATTAAATCAATGTTGTTTTTCCTTCAGGATTAGGATTAAGGTACTAAATGTTGAATTAGAAACTAATACTGAATAGTTCTTAAACTATAAGACCATACAGGGAGCAGTACTGGAGCGAGGGCAAATTGTAAGGACTTTTGTTTGAGGTTTGTGCTTGCCTAGTTTGTGGAGATTATTAATTGAAAAACATGTAATAGGAAAATAGAACTATTGAGCCAAAATTCCTTACTAAAAACCATGTGGGTCAGAAGCGTTTTGAATTCATAATATGGTATATATATACCATATATTACATAACATCCCCTTTGAGTTTTGGGGAAATAACCAAACATATCAATGTTCTGCAGCAAAACATGATTACTCACACGAACTGAGATAAAGACTACAAGCCTCAGGCCAATTCACACCAGGTTGTGCTGTCACAATAAACTTGCGACAAACTTGCAAGTTTTTCCTTTCAGTTATCAGAGCTTTTTAGGATTTCAGATCAGGGATTGTGAACTTGTACTCAAAACACATTTGAATTCAATAAGATGTGCAGGCAAGTGGACGGGAACCTGGGGCCATCTTGATAGGCACAGGGCCCTCAGATTATGCTTCCCACTCAGAAGCTCATGCTGGGGATTTGATGTCCTATGTCACCTAAAAAAAACACTGACAGGCCGTGGCAAAATCTTAAGAGTTTTTATTATTTTATATAGTTTTAGAAAATAATCAAATATATAAAAGTCAATGAAAAAAATTATTAATAGGCAGCTTGTATTTTGGTCTTAACAAAAAAGTTCCTTTGAAGACAATGGAATAGGACAGAGTTCCAGAGTTTTAGCTACAACCAGGACTAGCTATAACCCTGGGCCAGTCATTCCCCGGGGCGTGGCATCTGGAGAAATCCAAATGAAGGTACCTTTATAGATGTTTCTGTTACTCTGTACCTTTGCCTTGAGGGAACTGCCCTGACCCTCTTTTACGTCTTCTTATGGGATGCAGGACAAAAGAGTGCTTCATCCATCATTTTACCCTTAACAAACATTTGGTTCAGAGTGACCTAATGACAAGCAGGGTCAGTCTTGTCCTGAATTCTTATAGAGACACAGGGAAAGTCCTTCCTTTTAGGGACACTGTGGGCTGCTAAACTGGCTCTCAATCCATTCTCCTAGAGCCAAGAAGTACATACATTTTTTAAAATTGTTCCTCTATTAACTAGGCTTTTGTATATAACAACTCAAACTGAACTATCGTATTTGCCACCTAAATTTGCTATTCCTGCATCCCCAAGCCAGAAACTGACAAATGAACAGTAGAATCTATCATAAATAGATTTCTTGCATAGATATGAAGATCTATGTTGTGGTTGGCAGGGACGAGGGTTGGGAACCAGCCCATGTTTCCTTCTTCCAAAACCTCTACTTGCATTCCACATCCACCCACCTATTCACAGTGCCCCTGCTACTCCCATGGTCCAAGCCATCGCCATCGTCACCATGACTACAACAGCCTCTTAACTGGGCTCTATTTCTCCTCTTGTTCCCCTACCCTTTATTCTGTACAGAATCTCCAGAGCAATCTTTTCATAATGCACAGAAGAACTTTCCTTTCATCTTCCTCCTTAAAACCCTCCAAAGACTTACCAATGCACTTAGGAAAAAATTCAAATTCCTTACAATCGCCTCCAACGCCCCATGTAACCAACCTGGTGCTGGCTTCCAGCTCCAATGGCTCCTTGCTCATTCACTGCAGCCACACAGCTCGTCTTTCTGCTCCGTGAATGTGTCACACCCATTCCTTCTTGAGGACCTTTTCTGTTGATTCTGAGCAGTCTGCTTTGCCCCCCATCCCCACCCCCTCGGACTGTCTCCTAGTTAGCTCCTTCCTCCAAATCAGGTGTTGCTTGAACATTATCTCCTCAGGGAGGACCCAGTTTTCCCCTCCAGCCCCAATACATGATCATTCTCTACCACACTGTCTTATTTTACCACCTGTATAGCAATTATTAGCATCTCAAATTAGTTACTGATGCGTTTGTCTGCCTCTCTCCCCAGAATGCAAACTCCATGACAAGAAAGGATTTATTTCATCATGCTCACTTCTGTAATCCCAGTGTACAGAACAGTGTTTCACACATCCTAGGTGCTAGGTCAATGCTTGCTGAATAGATAAATGACTATCTTTACAGTTTCCACTCTAGTCTGTGGTCTATGCTGGGAAGATGCTGACTCTTTACCTCATAACATCTCAGGATTGTAAGAGACCAACTAATCCTACCTCCTCACTTCACAAATGAGGAATCTGAACTTTCCCAAGGTGACAGAATCCAAAAGTGGTAGAGCCAGGACTTGAACCCAGGTCTTCCACATGTCCTGAAATACGCTCCTAACCCACCTGTCTACAGGCTCTTCTTGGATCCCAGCTTTACTGCCAAGGATCTTACCTTCCCCAATACACAATTAGCTGAACCAGCTTCCTTATGGAGCTGTGCTCCCTGCCTCCTGTTGCATATATACAGAGGGTGCCAAAAAAAATGTACACACATTTTAGGAAAGAAAGAAACTGTATTAAAACTCTAATAATATATACCGATAACAAAAGGTGAATACAAGTCATGTGTATACATTTTTTTGGCACCCCCGTATATACATGCGGGGTGTGTGTATGTGTGTATGGTATGCAGCTACCCATCCTGATCCACTTCCTTTTCCTTTTTGTTTTTCAGCTCCCCTACCCTGCATATCTACAGCCTCCAGCCCCTAAAGCTTAGTGTCTCTTTCCCTGGCTCCATGGAAACTGAGCTAGCTTCTTGCCTTCTCCTGCCTCTTTGTTCTTTGTGCCCTGTTCTGTACTGTAGGTTTGGCATGCCAACCCCACTTACCACTGTGACCAATGGCTCTCCCCTGCCCCCAAGCCTTTCTAGGGAAAAACCAGAATAAAAATCTACAGCCTTAGAAATATGCAGACATTTCTGGTGAACCTTAGGCCCCAAGTCTCTCCTGGTAAGTTCTGCTGTTTTGCTATTCCTCCTACCTGGCAGCCAACTGGGTTATACACTCCTAGAAAGTAAGTTTTCCTTGAGTCCTTTCTTTCTGTGCAGCTCAATGGGTATCCCGCAGTGTGTGAATGTCTTACAACGTGACCCAGTCTCTTTCACACAATGGGAAATATAAAAGATAAAGAAGAGAGAGTCTATTTTGCTCTTATTCTCTCTCCACTATATAGTTAGTGAAACCCCCTGTCTATCTATCTGAGCTTCCTAATTACGGAGAGGCAGGGACAGTACTATGTATGCCCAGAGTCTCCCAGGTTCCACACACATACTTGAGGGATGCATAACTAAGTAGCAAGATAGACAAAAAAAGTAGAATGCGTAAAAATAAATATATAAAGTGGGAAAATTGAAATTTTTCAGACTTCTAGTTTGTCTGGAATTAAGTGAAACACTGAGTTAAATTCTAATAGTAATGACAACTTGTAACTTTTAAAGTATCTTCCAGAATTACATCATTGCTACAAACCGCAAACATATCTAGCTTTAGATTTGTGCAAACTAAATAGCAGTTTATAGTGTTTTAGACAGTAATAATTCCACCAAGGAAGCCAGATGGCACATAAACCACAACAGAGCAGATTAAGTGGTCTATGAAGTCACTCTCTGCTGTCACCACACACTGAAACATACAATGCGTTTATTATTTAATGAATGCCATGATACTGCCGAATCTTGGACACAAAACTAAAATGGTAAAATTTCATTCAACCAAAAATGACTTCAGCTTCTTGTATAACTTCTTAAAAATAATGCAAAGTATAATATATATTCAAAGTATGTTGGATGGTTCAACCAATTAATCTGAAATCAAGATGACCATAATCTACCACACCAAAAATGTTTTCATATGCATGTCCGTCAAATATTTGGCAGCTGCTCACTTCATGGGGCTGATGAAGTGCCACGAAGGAGTGAAGGAGCTATTGGTTCCAGACTGGGTCTTGCTGATAATCAGCTCTGTCACCTTAGTCGAGTCCACCTCTCTGGACTTCAGTCTGTCATTGTGAAGTAAGGAGTTTTCGGAGATCAGGAACCCCCAACTAGCCATGGTGATTCTACAAATGGCTCTCAAGTCTGACCTGTCAAGGACAAATAAGACTGCTGCTCTAGGCCCTCTGCCCCACCCCTCAAGGCTTGCAGCCACTTCTCACTTTACCTTGAGAATCCCTTCCTTGCCTGGAGGTCTCAGGCTTCAGGAAAATAAAAAAGTCATTTGTTCTTGAAGCAATTATGGGATTCTGGCCCCTCAAATTTCTACAGTCCTTCATGATGAACATTTGCTGTCTTCTTCCCAGTCTTCTATTGTCCCCTTTTATTGTCCACAATAGCCCAATTTTTCTTTGGACAACCCACTCTTCTTGCATTCTCAGCCAAATGGTTTTGGTGGGATTTCAGTCCCATTTCCTTTACACCCAATGTCTAGTTCCAAGAATAGGCTGGGAATGGCTTAAGCAACATGGAATAACCCTCACCCCTGGCATAATGACTGGCTGAAAGACAGGCAACAACCCAACTGGAGACCATTAGGCAGGAGATGTTTGCTGGGACTTTTAGGGAAAAGAACCTTCCCCTTCCCCTCCCCCTCCCCCTTCTTTTCTTCTCTCTCTCTCTCTCTCTCTCTCTCTCTCTCTTTCTCTCTCTCTCTCATATGTTTTAAGAGACTTTCTTCTCTCTTCCATGGTCTAGTGCAAAAATATGAAGCCAGGGTTAGGGTGAGGGTGAGGTTTTCACAGTAGCTCTGCATGTTGTAAGAATCACATACAAGTTTCACTGGCACACAGAAACTGCAATGTTAATCAGTTATTTCAACTCCATCAATTCAAAATCTGATTCAAAGGAAGTTTACTCTAACTTGCCTTTCTTGTAGTGATAATTAAGATTTAGGAAGGAATTTAAAAGATTAAGCTATGTAAAATACTTTAGATGTATACATCTATCTGATATACTGTTTTCAAAACAATCATTTATTCACTGAAATAGCCACAATCAGGATCTCTATTTGCAAAAAATAACAAACATTTTCTTATTTAGCTATTCACTTAGAGTGATCTTCCAAATTAGAAGTGTTTTTGTTTAACTTCACTGATAATTGAATACAGTTAAGGTCCATTATAAAGGGGAAAAGTACATAAATATTAGTCACACTCTAAAAATATAATTATGCTAAACCATGAGTTATAATACTTAACTTTGAAACTAAAACAAAACAATTGCAATTATATAGCTTACAAACCTATTTATTTTAGAATTATTTGGGAATTATGAGAGATTCCAAATGCATTAGAGTTAGAAGTCTCAGCAGTTACATACAGTCTTCGTCCACTGTGTGAAGTTAGCACCCCACCTTGTGGAAAAGAGTAGGTGTTGTTAAATGCAAGCATATCATGTTAATTTTAGAGGTACTGATTGATAAATCCTGTAGTCACCAAACTGTCATTGCTGCATACATATATCTGGACTCAGGGATGCAATTCAAAAAAATGTCTGTTTAGCAAAGTAACAGAAAAACTAACGTGCTTCCAAAATACAACTGGACTAGTCCCAAAATTTTGGTGTTTATGATATGTGTTTGGATTATTTAGAAAATAAATATTTCGTATCAGTAAGTTATTACTTCCATTGGGGCTTTTATTTCTTCTCACCTTTTTCTTTTTGTTTAAGTAACTTTGTTTTCTAATTGTAATCTCAGAAAACACAGGAAATGTTCAAAGAAAAAAACAAAAATCAACCACTATCCACATCTTAGAGATGATCCCTCTACCTCTACCTTCTTTGTACAACCTTCATATATTAGCTCACTTAAATCCTTTCTGCAATTGAAAACATTCTAAGATAACCTCAGCTTCCTAAAACTGAAATAATTTGTCGTGTAATTTAGCAGACTTCTTTCCCAATTGTCTGTCACAATTCATGTCAAAACACACCTCTATTTGTCTGTACATGTCCTGCACTTTCCAACTTCCTTACTTTTTCCTATGCTGTCTCCCCCTCTTCGTATTTCCTATCTTTTTGGAAAAGCCACCCCCCGACCCCAACACTCGAGCCCAGAGATTTATCCCTCCCCTGCATTCAAACTATATATATATATATATATATATATATATATATATATATATATATATATAATCAAAGCAATATACATACATGGTTTGGACGTTCCCTATGGTCCTCTCAGTTTAGTCAAACACCTGAGGTAATTAATTTATGATTTCCATCGCTTTCTTGGTGCCATCTCTCTTGGAGCTCTCTGCCCCCTTGATCCATTCCTAACGGGTTCTCTCTAAGCCTGTTGTACGCAGTGGACTTCACACCAGAATTCCCTTCACTGCCATTCTGAGAATTCCCCTCGCTTCTCTCAGGGATAGAGCCCAGGTTCCAGGACTAAAGTCTTCTTCCTTTTCGGGTTCCCCTTGTTTTGGTGGAGCACATCCTCTAAGAAAGGGGATATGGGGATTAGTTCAAGGACGCGGCTCCACTGTCATTCTGAATGCTTGGGTGGTTTGTCAAGTGTAGGGTAAACTAGGACTTGGCGATTTCACTGGGGGAAATCCTAAATGTCAGAATCCATAATTCTATGCTCCTGAGCAAATCAGTTTCTTCAAAGCTGATCTTCAGTCCCTTGCCTGGGGGGACAAAGTGCAGATTCTGGGAACTGATCAGGAACGAGACCTATGTGATGTTTTTGGGGGGGACAAAGGGTCGTTATTCACTCCTTAAGTCTTCTGTTCTCAGGGCAACGTCTTACCGCATCTACAGTTAGGGTTCATGTTCCCAAAGTCAAAGTCTCTTTAGGTCGACCTTTACGGTTGGTAACCTTGGGTTTTTTTTTACCAGGCGAGGACAGACAGTGTGGGAGTCTAACTGGTCTGTAAGGCAGGTTTCCACCAAGAGGCCTCTTTTCAGCCCTGCCTTGCACTCCAGGCTCCAGCAGGACCTGCTGCCTTTATTTGTATTCACTAGCACTGCCCAGGAATAACTTTTATTAATTAACTCCTAAGGTTTCCAGTATTTGTGTTTTTTTTGCCTCTTCAACTGCACAAAAAATTTCTTGAGGCTAACAGGCACTTCCTTTCCTTACTTGTATTCTTTACAAAATTAGTCCAAATTTTGCACACAGAAACTACTCAATCAACATCCACTTGATTTCCAAGAAGGATTTTCACTCTGGGTAAGGTAAACTTCTAGGGAGTTGCTCTACCTATCTCAAACAAAGAAGAGTACATAAAACAAACACAGCAGCACTGCAACCTCAGGAGGTGTGTGGCACATACAGTCTTTAAATAAAAACGCTCTCGGAAGTGGAAAGACTGCTCTAAAGCGGTATGCAAAACTATCCGCGGCAAGGAGAGATGACGTTTCTAAAAAAGAAGTGGAGACAATCTCTCCTCATCTTTCCCATGCCAGATCAATTTTTATATATATTAGAAATCTCCACTCGGTCAAGCCATTCTTAAGCTCAGCCCTCTCCTGCCTCTGCTAAGAAAGAAGGCAGGTCCCAACAACTCCATGTTCAGCAGTACACTGCCACCAGGTGGCAGCAAGGGGGATGACTGACACGGGCTGGAGAGGCAGCCGAGGGTACATTAATGAAAGTCCTCCAATACCTGGAAGATCAGGATCATTTCTGAAGCTTGAAAGACGTTTTTGGGTTTGGAGAGGGGGAGAGAGAGGGAGAGGGGAGAACGACAGAGGGGAGAGAAAAAAAGGGAGAGAGAGAGAGAGCAAGTGGTAAGGACTTAGGAAATGATTCCAGGTTCCTTTAGCCAATGCAGAAGTTATTGATTCATTTGGATAGTACGAAATATTATTTATCAAGACACTTGGAGACAGGGATGCTCCCAGGATAAGTGATGGCAACTTCATTCTTACAATTGCTCAGAGCAAAAGATTGGAAGTTCTGCTTGACTTCTCTCTTTTCTTCACATCTTACATAAAACACGTCAGGAAATGCTATTAACTCTACTATCAAAAAACATCCAGAACCCAACTGTTTCCCCCTATTCCTATCCCTACTGGTGCAAACCACACTATCTCTTGCTTGGATTGCTTTAACAGCCTCTGAACTGGAATCCTTGGTTTCACCCTGTTCCCTACAGTCCATTTGCAGCACAACAACCAGAGAGATCTGTTTAAAACGGCAGTTAGCCCATGCCACTCCTCAGAGCAAAACCTTCCAACAGCTCCCCATTTTCCTCAGAGGAAGAGAGGAAGTCCTTACAATGGTCTCCAAGGCTTTAGACAGCCATACTTCAGAGATATTGTGGGACCAGTTCCAGACCACTGCAATAAAGTGAGTATCGCAATAAGGCGAGTTGGCGTCTCTTTGCTGGTGCAGGGTCTTGCCTTCAATATGTAAAAACGCAATATCTCACATCTCTGATGTGTAATAAAGCAAAGTACAATAAAACCAGGTGTGCTTGTATCATCTGGTCCCGGACCACCCTCCCATCTCCTCTAGTGTCTCTCCCTTCACTCACTCTGTTCCAGCCACCAGGACTCTCGGCTATTCCCCCAACATCCAGGAATGCCCCACTCTTGTGGCTTTTCCAGGGACAATATCCTCTGCCTGAAATACTCTTCTCCCAGAGTCCCCACCTTCTTCAAGGCCCCATACGCAGTTATAACTTTTTCCTTCTCATCCCTGTGCAACCCCGTCACAGCAATGATCATCTCCTAATATGCTTTATGATTTTCTTATTCATTATGTCTAGTATTACTGTCTTTCTGATCCAGCTTGAGTTGAGTAAGCTCAAACTTACTCATGATGGCAGGAATTTTTTTGGTCTGTTTTGTTCACTGGTGTATCTCAGCTGCCTATAATAATGTCTGGCAAACAGAAAGCAAATATTTATTGCTGAATAAACAAAGTTAAAAAAAAAAGAAAACAATTCTGACTACTACTACATTATAAATTTGGGAAAACTGAAAATCTTTATACTTTTTTTATACATCAGAAACATGTTTCTGTATTTAGTCGCATCATATTTAATGCCTCTCAATAACATTTCACGATTGGGTCCATATTGATAAATTTCCTTATATTTAAGATCCTTTCCCAGTGTTCAATGTTTCAGGGATCTTTTCTCATTATCCTTTCTATGATATGTAAGAGTTAGAGAGTTTTGTATAGTCAGTTTACAGTTGACATTTTCCTGAACTTCTCTTATTTGATATTTAGTTGTTTTTTTTTTCTAGATATAATTACAGAACATATTACTTTATTTCTTCTTTTTCAACATTAATACCTCTTATTTCATGTTAGGTGGAGGGTCAGAACAAAAAATAGTATGACTGATGGCAGGTATTCTTATTTTGGTTCTGATTTTAGGGAGAAAGAATGCCTCTAATGGACACTGGCTTTTGGCTCCAAATACACTTTTTTCATATTAAGGAAACCACTGAAAATGTTACAATACTATATTATTTGTGCAATGCAGTGTTTTAGGAAGATAAATGTGGGCAGTCATGGATACGAATGTGATGCAGACAAGAAGGCTAGAGTCCAAAGCAACTGCAGCACACGCAGGGTTTCCACGTACCAGGTACTCAGTATTGCTGGCCTGGGTAAATTACTGAAAAATATGAACAGCAGGCACAGGAGAGGTTCTGTTGCTAACCAGAACCAGAACAATTTGTGGCATATATTACATTTGTCTCTAACCCACAGGGTTACTTCATTTACTTCAAAACAGGAATTCAGTCAACAATCTAGCAGAATGCTATAGTGGGAATGGTTCTGCAGGCCCTTTAATGTCAGCAAGTTACTTAATTTGGATTTTTTTGTTTTTTAACCTTTTTTTCTAATCAAAGTGACACCCCACTTATTGTAAGCTTATAAGAATACTGCAAGAGCCGGCCGAGTGGCGCGGTGGTTAAGCGCTGGCTTGGGAAGCCAGCGGCCCTGGTTCGGGTCCCACATATGAGGGCCAGTGATACTGCCCTCAAAAAAAAAAAAGAATACTGCAGAATGTGCATGATATAAGTACAAATATGTCTACTGTGGTATGCAGTGAAAAACTGAAAATAACAATAAGGAAATGATACATCAATACTATAGACTACTATGCAATTATTAAAGGGATGAAGTAGACCTATAATGTACCAACACAGAAAGCAATAGAGGTAATTAAAAAAAGCTGAAAACAATAATATATAGGGTGTGATTTAAAAACTAGCCATACTCTTTCCCCCCGTTTATGTAGTGATGTACATATAATTCATAATGGTTTGGTATAAGTACATGTATAAGGTCTGACAACTAGGTTTGCAAATTAGTCCTAGAAAAAGAACTACATACCTCATTGCTGAATATCACTATGGTCACCTCTGAAGTACTCCCCTTGGGAAGCTATGCACCAACACCAGTGCCTAGTTCACCTTCAAAGCAATTTTGGAACTCTTTTTCTGGACTGGCCATCAGAGCTGTCATGGTATTACTCTTGATGACCTAAATGTTATCCAAATGTCTTCCTTTCAATATTTCCTTTATCTTTGGGTAAAGAACGAAGTCATTGGGGGCCAGATCAGGTGAGTAGGGAAGGTGTTCCAATACAGTTATTTGTTAATGGCTAAAAACTCCCTCACAGATAGTGCAGTGTGAGCTGGTGCATTGTCATGATGCAGGAGCTCCTTCAGGATCATTTTTGCACACAACTTTCTCATGCCCAGATTTTCCGTTAAGATTTTCCTAACTTTCTCTCTATCGATGTTTACTTGGTCTGCTATGCTTCTCGGTCAGTCGACAATTGTGATGCACAATTCCCAACAAATTTTGCAATGTTTTTGTCAGTTCTGCTCGTTACTGGCCCCCTGACCTCTCTTCATCAGTGATGCATTCTCCCCTCAGAAAAAAAGTTTAATCCATTTGTACACTGCCGTTTTCTTCATGGCATTATCCCCATAAATCTGGACTAACAAGTCCCTGATTTCGCTTCCACTCTTGCCAAGTTTAACAAGAAATTTAATATTTGTTTATTGCTCTAACTCAAGCTCAGACATTCTCGCGATGGCACACAAAAGCATTCAACAACAATATGAATGACACTCAGCAAGACACCGCCACACGTTGACACGAATACAGCTGTGAGGCACTGATATACCAAGGCTATGAAACCTTACTGAGCTGTTTGTACAGTGCTGTCAGTGTAAGCACATGGTGGCAAGTTAGCAAACTTAATTGTCAGACCTCATCTAACAAGGCAAAAAGTTATATCAGCAGAACATAACTCAAGCTGGTTCAATGTTCTCCTCTAGAGAGTGGGATTAGGGTGGTGACAGGGAAATTCCACTTTTTATTTTATATACTTCTTCATTGTCCAGAGTTTTTAAATTAAGGAACAATAACAACAACAACAAAAATAAAATTTGGAAAGAAAAGAGTAAAGAACAAAGATAACCACTTACAATCCTGCCACAGTTAATTCTGGGGCATGTCAATAAAAATTTGCTGAAATATCCACATAAGCATAGTGTATCATTCAGAATTGGTACTCATTTAATATTTTTTGAATAAATTAACAAACAACTAATCTTTTTTTTTGTAAAACATTATAAGATTAATTATAGAGTAGTGGGAAATCTGATTAAGTGACCCAAAAGAAAAGAAAGTTGACTTTAATTTTTGACCCATTAAATCCATTTTTAGCAACTTCTATTGTTTTATATATGAAGCAAGCCCACTCTTTAATGTTTACATGCAGTGTTTAAATGTTTTACTTGAGTGTAACTAAGCTTTTTACTTTTGTTTTTTTTGTGATAGGATCAGACTTTAGAGTGCTTTAATACATACATTTTTTTCCCTTAGGTTTGTTTTTATTAGTTTCAGGTGAGCTTTTTTCTTTCCTTTCCTTTTTCTTTATTTTTCTAAAATTTATTGGGGAATTGGGGAAGGGGAACACTGTGTTTTTCCCAGGACTTATCAGCTCCAAGTCAAGTTGCTGTCCTTCAATCTCAGTTGTGGAGGGCGCAAGCTCAGCTCTGAGTCCAGTCGCTGCTTTCAATCTAGTTGCGGGGAGGGGCACAGCCCACCATCCCATGCCAGAGTCAAATCGGCAACCTTGTTGTTAAGAGCACATGCTCTCACCAGCTGAGCCTTCCAGCCACTTTTTGGCAGCTCAGCTCAGCCACAGCTCACTGGCCCATGAGGGAATCGAACTGGCAACCCTGTTGCTCAGAGCTCACGCTCTAACCAACTGAGCCACCTAACGAGCCCCCAAGCTTTTTTCTTTAGTAATATGATCTAAAAGTGCCAACTTGTGTTGTAACAGGAGTTATAAGGGCTAATGATTGTCAAGGGAGATGGTTAGTAGATAAGGCTCAGCCTGGGAAGAAAAAGGATGACTCAATATCCACAGTGCACTACCCTGAGCCTCATTTCCCTCCATGTCTTGCAGGAAGACGTCCTTGCTGAAACACAGCCAATGAGGGGACTGCTACTCTCCAGGAAGAAAGCTCTGGTTTGACTCTTACCATCATACAATACAGCTCTGGTAATCGGTTCTATTTGGACAGGTTATTGTCCAATTTTCTGAAAGATATTACTTTAGCTACTCTTTACGTTAGAACTAATCCCAGGAGAAATTACATTTTCTTTGGAAGGCTTTTCAAGGTATTTTTTTCATATAAGTAATTTCACAGATAAACATTTGTTTTTTTGTTGTATTCCCCCCCCCCCCGCCCCTTAGCTTTCCGCTCCTTACCTTTCTCATTTCAGTTGCTTTATTCGAGTGAGATTGAGACGTTTCTCCCAAGGGAAGTCTGTCTCTCTCATGAAGCTAATGAAACCACTCAGAGAAACACAGGCTAATAGTAGAGTTTAAAAGTGTACAGGAATAGTGATTTCTTTTCACTCTTATGTACTTACAAATAAAGTGAATTACGTACCTAAAGAATTTAAATACTATTAAAAAATTACACTGAATCTTAGGAATCAGGAGTAATTTGAATAGAGTTTCTGCAACAAAAGTAGGTCATCTCTATCACCAAATTAACAAAATGACATTAATTTAAAATTTTCCTTAAAATATGCTGTATATTTACATGCAGCATAAGTAGGTAAATACCAGCATTTAAATACTTTTTCTATAAACTAGCAAAAAACATTAAGAAATTTACTGAATAATTCCATGTCAGGATGTTATAAACCAAACAACAGAAAGTTCCTATGCCATATGGGTATGTGATTAACAACTGGCAGTTAATATCTTCTGACTTCTGGGAAGGTCTTTATGTTTTTGGAGGAGCAGGCTTGTGTTGACAATGTGAGTTTGGGCTTCTCACCAGAGCCAAGTGTGAATCGGTACCCTCTTTCACAAATGCACCGAGTAATACGGATGAGTACCTTGCCGAGGTGCAGAGTGCCATTCCTTTAAAATGGTACAGACTTCCTGGTTCATTTAAGAAGTCCAAAAAAATTAAATCTTAAAGAGACTAGTCAAAGTCTTTAACCACAGGAGTATTATCTACAGCGAGGAAACTACTGTTGGTACAGTTACATCACAGGAGAAAAAGTGAGGAAACTGCGTGGGTCAGGTGGGGGTGCTATTTTTATAACCAGCCCAGAATAAGCATTTACACAGAAGATACATTAAAACTTTCACTTTAATTAGAATATGAATTTGATTTTGGTTTTGGTAGATGATATAAAGTGGCCTGAAAACCTACCTTCTATAAATGTTAAAATACTGTAAGAAATATAACATTATTTTTTCTGAACTTGGAAGAAGGGAAATCCCTACTTGCCAGAAACAAGAAAAAAATAAGGGATCAGAGAGTCTGTGGCACCGAGGTTTAGGGAGGAGGACATGCCAGCAGCTAGGACTGGGCTTTGATGATCCCTGCAGGTTCAAAAGATAGGCTGACAGCTGATGTTTCCACAACAATAACAGCTCTCCTATATTGAAAAGTCATGTTACTTGGGGCTCAGTTCTTAGTCCTCTTCTATTTCTTAACTACACTCAATCGCTGGGTGATCTCACCTGGTTTCTTATTAAGTATCATCATGTAAACACAGATGACTCAAAATTTATATCCCACACCAGACTTTCCTCTTTAACTTCAGTCATAGATCCAACTGCATAGTCAACATCCTACTTGTATGTTTACAGACACCCCACATGGACACTCCTGCTCCCTCACGTAATCTCACGTAAATAAATGGCAACTCCATTTTTCTGGTAGCTCAGGTCAAAAACCTGTATGTTATCCTCCCTTCATCTCTTTCCTACACCCATATCTTATCTGCCAGGGAATCCTATTAGCTCTACTTTCAGAATACATCCAGAATCTGACCTCTACCTATCAACTCTCCTTGCCATCTTGGTCCATGCCACACTGGTCCTCATTTGGATTACTGCAATAGTCTCCAAACTCCTTTCATTGCCTCTGCTCTTCTCCCTTTTACTTTATTCAGCAGCCAAAATGATCCTATTAGAATCTAAGTCAGATCACATCACTCCTCTACCTAAAACCTCCCAACAGCTCCCCATTTCACTTACAGGGGAAAAATTTGAGAGTGAAAATGGACCATGGGCCTTAAAAAAATCTGACCCCAACATCGCGATCTTGACCTCTATGGTCTCATAACGTACTCAACTCTCCCTTGCTTACTTTACTTTGGCCATACTGATCTTCCCGCTATTTCACAAACATGCCAGGCACAGCTCTGCTTCAGGGCCTTATTTGTAGTTATTATTTTGTCTCCAAAAATACTCCTTCCTAGATAGCTTTATATCTTACCTCCTTCGGGTCTATGTCCAAATGCCACCTATCTTGGCCACTCTATCTAAAATTGCAACCTTCCTTTAACTGCCCCCCACCCCCATACCCCTTATTCCCTTTGCCTGCTTTATTCCTCTCCTCAGCATTTATCACTAACACACTATATATCTTACTTATCTTTCTTATTATCCCCCATTGAAATGTAGGCATCATGAGGGCATTGTTTTATTCAAAACTAGCACTTACTATGTAGTTAGTCAATAAACATTTGTTAAGTAAATGAATGAATGCTTAAATAATATTTAGGAAGTAAAAACTTCAACCTAGAATTCTAAATGCAGAATGCAATCGAGGGCCAGAGCTGGCTGGTGTGCTTGCAATCCTGCATGGATTTTACTCTCAAGGGCAGCGGTAATGGAGCACATGTGTCCCACATGACCCCTGGAGTCCTGTCCCAATCACCCTGCCAGGGTCTCTGGGCCATGGGGAAGACGCCTGGAAAATCCTGAGTGGTCCAGACATAATAACCACTTGTCACTGCCCTACATATCAAAGTGTCATCATTTTACCACTGCCCTGGAACACCTGCTCTGGGGTATATCCACTTGACGAGAACAGGTGGTGGGCTCTTCTCATGACCACATCAAAACTACAACTACAGAACAACCATCACTGAGAATTGTGTCTAGCTGCACAGAAGTCCTACAACTAAGGACATACAGAACAAGCCGCCTCGAGATTTGGTAGGAGGGTCAGGGACATGGAACAGGATGGTCCCACACCTGTGTGTGGCAGTTAAAAATTGGGAGGGATATCTTGGCTTTGCAGGTACCCCCTGGAGAGGCAAGGGGTCCTAGTCCCACACCAGGCTCCCCAACCCAGGGTTCCAGTGCTGGGAAGAGAAGTCCCCATAACTTCTAGCTGTGAAAACCAGTAGAGATTGAGGCTGAGTGAGATGCCGGATGGCTGGAGTCCAAGATGCTCCTCTTAGAGGTCCTCACACAGACTTACTCACTGGAGGACTCACTCTCTCTGATCTCCAGCACTGGGGCAACAGCTGAAAGGCACTAGAGATATACGGGGAGGAACTGAATTGTCTGGTTTCTGCGTGATGGGTGGAGGGGCAGCTTTCTCCTAGACGTAAGTGCTGGCAGGCACCACTATTGCCTTGTTGAACCCTCACCACTCTCAGGGTGCAGATTAAGGTGGCTGCCGTATCTGAGTCTTTATCAACCTAACTAACACCACTTGCTCAACCCTGGTGATTCACTGAGAGTCTGCCCCTCTCAAATTGCAGGCACACCCAATGTGCTTCCAGTGACTATTCCATATAAATTATCTGTCTTGGCTCATGCTGCAGATTTTCCTAGAATCTCTCAAAGATTCACAAACCCCAAACAAGCAGTACCTAACCATGACGTGCACCATACCTGTTGCTAAACAGCTGAAAGGTTGGCACTAGTGGCAGCCAGCCTCAGTTCTCAGCTTAGCTTCTCCCAGGCACCTCCAAGCCCAGCACAAATGGCAACCATCTGCAGATCACTTTGTAGCTCAAACTAAATGGTCCAAGAGGGACACAGGCAGTGGCTAACCATGGTCTGCAACAAAGCTGCTCCCAAGAGGCCCCAGACACAACACAACTGGTGGCTAGATTCAGAGCACACCAGAGCATCACCTAACCACCACCACACACAGACACACACAAAGAGCAGACTTGGCAGGCTCCAGAGTCCTGCTAAAGTGAATCCTGTTCCATAGGGTCAACCCCTGCAAAAAGATCATCCAATGATGTCATAGAAAGTCTTCACAACCAATAAGCACGAGGACCAATCCCACTGATGTGCAAACAGCAACCAAGGATCAACTACAACAAGAGGGTACATATAATCCACATAAGGGACACACCTGCAGACCCGACACTGGGCCCCAGAGGACACCTACTAAATAAGGCCACTAGACTGGGAGACATTTCTGAAGCTCTACCTAACACATAGAAATAAACACAGGGAGGAAGCCAAAACAGGGAGACAAAGAAACATATCCCAAATGAAAGCACAGCACAAAACTCCAGAAAAAGGACTAAACCAATGGGCACAAGCAATCTAGAAGATGCAGAGTTCAAAGCTGGTTATAAGTAGGGCCGGCTGAGTGGGACGTTGGTTAAGAATTGGCTTGGGGTGCCAGATCTGAGCAGCAGGGTCCCTGATTCAGATCTCATATAGGGCCAGTAAAGCTGCGCCCTCTACAGCTAAGATGGTGAACAACAGCTTGACCTGGAGCTGGGCTGCAGTGAGTTTCTGGTGATGGCGTAGGCTGCAGGCCCTGCTGCAGTGGGCTGCTGTGAGTGGCTGGCAGCCATTGTGAGAGGCCGGCAGCCGGTGTGAGCTGCGGTGAGCAACCCTGAGTGGTTGTCCAATGGCTGGCGAGTGACTGCCTCATCCAGAAAAGCGCAATGATAATACCAACATGGGCCAGTGAACCAATGTCCTCCACAACTAGACTGAAGAATAAAAGGACAACAACTTGTCAGTTCCCCTTGCCCCATTTCCCAATGCTGTTCCCCTCCCCCAATTCCCCAATAAAATCTTTAAAAAACAAACAAAACAAAACAAAACAAAACAAAAACTGGTTATAAGTATACTCAACAATCTCAGGGAGAACTTCAACAAAGAGATAGGAAACATAAAAATGGAGATAGAAAACATAAAAAAGAACTGGTCAGAAATGAAGAATACAATAACTGAAATGAAGAATACATTAGTGGGAATCAATTGTAGATTATATGAAACAGAGGATCAAATCAGAGATTTTGAAGATAAGGTAGCAGAAAACACCCAAACAGAACAGGAAAAAGAAAAAAGACTCCAAACAACAACAAAACCAAAACAGAAACCAAAACCAAAAACAAATGAGGACAGTTTAAGGGGACTCTGTGACAAAATCAAATGTAACAACATTTCCATCACAGGGGTACCAGGAGAGGAGCCAGAGCAAGAAATTGAAAACCTATTTGAAGAACTAAAGATAGAAAACTTCCCCAACCTGTTGAAACAAATAGACATACAATCCTAGGAAGCACAGAGTCCCAAACAAGATGAACCCACACAGGCCTACACTAGACAACATAATCAAAGTTTCAAAGTAAAGACAAAGAGAATCTTAAAAGGAGTAAGAAAAAAGCAGTTAGTTACCTACAAGGGAGCACTCATAAGACTATCAGCTGATTTCTCAACAGAAACTTTGCAGTTTAGAAGGGTTCAGCATGAAATATTCAGAGTGATGAAAAGTCAGAACCAACAACCAAGATTACACTGCATAGCAAAGCTATCATTTAGAATCAAAGGACAGATAAAGAGCTTCCCAGACAAGAAGAAGCTAAAGGAGTTCATAAGCACCAAGCCAGTATTAAAAGAAATGTTGAAGTGACTTCTTGAAGAAGAAAAAAAGATTAAAAAATGTGAATAATAATATGGCAATGCTACATATCTAGCAACAATTACTTTCAATGCACATGGATTAGATGCTCCAATCAAAAGACATAAGGTAGCGAACAGGATAAGAAAATAAGATCCTTACATATGCTGCCTACAAGAGACTCACTTCCAATCAAAAGACACCCACAGACTGAAAGTAAAAGGATGGAAAAAGATATTTCATGAAAATGGAAACAAAAAAAGAATGCAAAGTTGGTGTAGCAGTATTTATACCAGACAAAATAGACTTTAAAACAAAGGCTATAACAAGAGACAAAGAGGGACAGAGTAACCCCACTTTTGGGTATTTATCTAAAAAAAACCAAAACACTACTTTGAAGGGACATGTGCACCCATATATATGTTCATTGCAGCATTATTTACAATATCCAAGATATGGAGGAATGAATAAAGAAGACATGGTACATACGAGGTCAGGCAATTAAGTTTGTAAGCTCATTCTAGAAAAAGTGCTACATATCTCATTGCTGAATATCACTATGGTCATCTTTGAAGTACTCCCCTTGGGACGCTATGCACCAATGCAAGCACCTAGTCCACTCTTCAAAGCAATTTTGGAACTCTTTTTCTGGAATGGCCATCAGAGCCATTGTTGAATTACACTTGACGTTCTGAATGTCATCAAAATGTCTTCCATTCAATATTTTCCTTTATCTTCGGGTAAAGAAAGAAGTCATTGGGGGCCAGATCAGATGAGTAGGGAGGGTGTTCCAATACAATTATTTGTTGACTAGCTAAAAACTCCCTCACAGATGGTGCCGTATGAGCTGGTGCATTGTCGTGATGCAACAGCCATGAATTGTTGGCGAAAAGTTCAGGCTGTCTAACTTTTTCATGCAGCCTTTTCAGCACTTCCAAATAGTAAACTTGGTTAACTGTTTGCCCAGTTGGTACAAATTCATAATGAATAATCCCTCTGATATCAAAAAAGGTCAGCAACATTATTGCAACAAGTTCACCAACTTACTTGTCAGATCCCCAATCAGGTAGCACCAAAATATACAAACCAACTAACAGAACTAAAGATAGAAATTGACCAAAACACAATTATAGTAGGGGATCTAAATACATCATTGACAGCTATGGATAGATCATCCATACAGAAAATAAGGAAGGAAATATCAGCCCTAAATGACACCTTAGACCAAATGGACATAATTGATAATTATAGAGCCCTTCATCCTAGAACATCAGACTATACATTCTTTTCTAGTGTACATGGAACATTCTCAAGGATAGACCATATATTGGGACATAAAACTAGGCTCAGCAAATTTAAGAAGACTGAAATCATACCAAGCATATTCTCTGATCACAAGGCTTTGAAATTGGATATAAACTGCAAAAGGAAAGCAGGAAAAACCACAAATATGCGGAGATCAAATAACATGATATTAAAGAATGAGTGAGTCAGGGAGAAATAAGAGAAGTTAAAAGATACATAGAAACAAATGAGAATGAAAATATATCCTATCAAAATTATTGCAATGCAGTGAAGGCAGTAACAAGAGGGAAATTTATATCATTATAGACCTATCTCAACAAAAAAGAAAAATCCCAGACAAACAACCTAACATTACACCTTAAATGCTGGCTTAGGACGCCAGGGGCCCCCAGTTCGGATCCCACATATGAGGGCCAGTGACACTGCCCTCTACAGCTAAGATGATGAACAACAGCTCCACCTGGAGCTGGGCTGCTGTGAGTCCCCAGGACGGCATAGCTGCAATCCCCTGCTGCAGTGGGCTGCCACAGGCTACAGTGAGTGGCCGGCATCCAGTGTGAGCAGCTGGCAGAGAGTGTGAGCTTCCAAGAGCTGCTGTGAGTGGCCGTCCAGAGGCCGGCGACTAATCTGCCTCACCCAAGAAGAGTGCAATGACGATACCAACATGGGCTAGTGAAGCAATGTCCTCCACAACTAGACTGAAAAACAAAAAGACAGCAACTTGTTTGTTCCCCTTTCCTGGTTCCCCAATGCTGTTCCCCTCCCCCAACTCCCTAATTCCCCAATAAAATCTTTAAAAAAATAAAATAAAAGACACACCTAAAACACAATGACACACCAAAAAGTAAAAATAAAAAGATGAAGATATACTATGCATACATTACAGCATAGGTTACAAAAATGACAAGAGCACATTATGAAAATATCTGTCAATACATGTGTAACCAATAGACATATTCCTAGAAAAATATCTTAGCAACACTGACCTAAGGTACCAAAAACCTGAAGTGTCCTATAACTATACAAAACAAACACATCAGGGCCAGGTGATTTTACAGAAAAGTTCTACAAAACTTAAAAAATTAATTGCATTCTTATACAAATTCTTTCTGAGAACAAAAAGTTGTGTACACTCTACTTGTATGTGAGATTAGAGTAAGCTTGATACTCAAACTAAAAAACAGCAGGAGAAAGAAAAAGTACATGGCAATCTCACTCATAAACATAAATGAAGAATCCTAAAAGATATGTTTGTAAACAAAATCCAGCAATGTATTAAAATATAATGCACTATGAACAATCTAGATTTATTCCAGGAATTCAATAGTAGTTCATACCATGTAGTTGCCCACATAAACAGATATAATTGGAAAAACTATATGATCGTCTCAGATGCAGAAAAGACATTTGACAAAAATAAACAACTGATACGATTTAAAATAAAATTCTTGGCAAATTTTTTAAATCAGAAAGAACACAAGGACGACTGCTTCTATTTGTTATTGTTCTGGAAATTCTAACAACAAAATGAGCAAAAGAAATAAAAGGTGTAAGGATTAGAAAGAAAATCACAATTGTTACTATTTGCAGATGATGAGATTATTTTCATAATAACATAAAAGTGTACAAATTATTAGAATTAATTCGTATTGCAAGAGGTCATTCTTATACGATCACTCTACAAAAATCAATTGTATCTCTATGTGCCACACAGTACAGGAAATATTGTATCATTAAAAGGTATATCACTTATGACGATAAAAATACAAGATATCTAGAAATAAAAACAACAAAAGATATGCAAGAATTATTAAGAAAACCAGAAATTTTACTGAAAAACACTAAAGGAGATCTAAATAATGGAGAGAGAAATGGTATTTCTGGATAGGAAGATATCATATAGGTGTAAGTTCTCAAAAATGATATATTGATTCAATTTAATTCAAATAGAAATTACAACAGGTTTCTCTGTGAACTTGTCAAAGCTAATTCAACAATCTACATGAAAAAGAAAGAAGGATTAAGAAACTTTTGAAGAGGAAGACTAAGGAAACTTGATATTAGCTCAGGGGTCGACAAACGAATCAGCTAATAAAGAAGAAACTTGATGGAATAGTGGTAACATGACAGATCAGTGGGACAAGACTATTTATTTGATAAATGGTGCTGGGCTGCACCGGTGGCTGCTGGACTAGACAATACAGAGCTCGATTATTCATATTCGTGGATGATGAGGGCTCTGACAGCAAATGTATTGATAAGTAGTGATTTCTTCAGCAAGGCCCTCCTGTCCCCAGTGTTGTGAGCTCCACGGAAGGTACACTGGATGGATAGCTGCCAGGGGGCCTGCAGGTACAACTTCCCGAAGCTGTAGAGCAGAAACAGGACCAAGTGGATTCCTCCCTTTAGCAAGGCGGTGGGAAGGTGACCCCGCCATCTCCTCTCTCTGAACTGTGGCACACAGGGCTGGCCAGCAGAAAGGACAACAGGCATATTCACGCTACTGCCCTCCATGGCTCTCCTCTGTGTCTCTGCAGAGGCCCTTCCAGCTTCAGATTCCTGAGACAACCTTTCAGGTACAAGACAGTGGTTTTTCCTCTAACAGAGGCTGTACTGCCCAGCAGTAAATTAACTGATGAAGGAAGGAAGTAAAAGAGAGATGCTTGACCTACGCTATGGTGCCACTATGGTAATAATAATAATAGTAATAATAATGGCACTTAAAACCCCCAAATCTTTGCCTTTCTTGTTAAAGCGAATCAAACCCAATTTACTGGGTTCGAAAGTGGCATTAGAATAGAACAATCTTCCAAATGTTTCATGAAAACATGAAATAATTCAGCAAATAAACAATCCCTATGGACCTAGAGGGAAATATTCAGTACGTATGCTGAATTAAAACCAAAGCCTCCAAACGGGATACTACTTTAGAAAGAAAAAAAGAATACACACACTAACGATTGGGCAAAGATATCTGTTCGTTATGCTGGAAGCAATAAGAATTTTGTAATTATTTGACCTTCATATTTTGTTAAGTAGTCTATACCACTGCTAAATTATAATACTATCTATATCCCTTGTGTGAAAAATCACCATCATTTTCTCCAAAATTTCCACCAATTCTAATACTTTAAGAGATGTAGTAACGTTTTTAGTTTCTGATGTCTTGGATAAGAATTCCTAAAGCATTCTTTTCTCACTGAGTTTTCTGAATTGGAAAAGAATGCACAAAAGAGGCAGAGTGGTCTGTGTACAGGCTTTGGAGAAGACATGTTTAGATAAGTGCCACATATTCAGTGGGACCATGGTCAATTATTTATATCTCTGAGGCTCAATTTTCTCATTTGTAAAATGAGGAAACTATTATCTGTCTCACACATTATTGGAAGGATCAATTACTGGCACACATGGATGAATAGTGTCCTCCAAAAATTCATGTCCATCTGGCACCTGTGAATGTGACCTTATTTGGAAATAGAGTCTTATAGATGTAATCAAGTTAGGATGAGGTCATATTGGATTAGGACGGGCCCAAAATCCAATGACAGGTGTCCTTACAAGAAGGGCATGTAAAGACAGAGACACAGAAATGGCCATATGGCCATGGAGGCAGGGTTTGAAATGATGCTGCTACAGGCCAACGAAGGCCAAGGACTATGGGCAACCATCAGAAGCTGGATGAGGCAAGGAAGAATTTTCCCAATGCCTGGATTTCAGACTTCTAGCCTCCAGAACTGTGAGAACATAAATTTGGGTTGTCTTAAGCCACACAGTTCGTGTTATTTTGTTACAGCAGCCCTAGGAGACTATTGCAGTATTGCTTTTGCTTCCTAAAACAATATGAAGCATTTGTTTTTTTCTTCCACAAGAGAAAACATACCATAGATTTTGCTATGGCTGCATATAGCGGCAGATTCCCATCTTGTTTGACATGGATTCTCCAAGAATACATTTTAATAGTATTTTAATTTGGGATCATGCTTGCCAGTGACCAAGACTCAGCTAAAACAAGCTTCAAAAGGTTGCGGGTAGTAGGAGGAGGAATGAGGGGGGAGTGGTGAGGGGCCTTGTTAGTGGGTCCTGTTTTCTAAGACAGGTAAGAACCACCATCCAGGACCCACAGATGCAGCTGGGCCTCTGGAGTTACTGAAGGCAGGACTCACCAAATGGCTTCTCATTTGATTCTTCCTGTGTATTAACTTCATTCTTTCTCTATCTGTAGTCTGTCTTTATCCACCAGGTGAAAACATGACTGCTAGGTGTCCAAATTTTGTCATTTACAGAGTTTGCCCCTGAAGAAAGGCTGCCTCTATTCTCTGGTTCTCCAAGTCCCAAAAGCCCAAGAAACACACACTTTGAGCGGCCTGGCCGAGTCACTAACCTACCTGTTGCAGCCTCGTGGAGGGGCAGATCCAGGGAGAGAGAGATGGATGGAGACGACTACATAAGAAAAGCTTTAGTTTCCTTCCTTGATAAAGAAATTGTTTTGCTTTTTTTCTTTTACCCCAAATTCTAACTAAAATGCAAAAACGAAGTCAGCAACTGGGGATAGAGAATTTTTTTTTTTTAGGACAGTGTCACTGGCTCTCATATGTGGGACCCAAACCGGGGCCGCTGGCTTCCCAAGCCAGCGCTTAACCACCGCGCCACTCGGCCGGCCTGAGAAGTAATTTGAAAGACAGATACAAATACGATTTGAAGAATAAGAGGTAGTTATAGATAAATCAAATTGTCCCTAAATGCAATACATCAATAAAGAACTCTAATGAAGAGCCAAAAAGCACATGAACTGGGTGCTTTATGTATGGAAGTATAAATAAAACAATCTTCACAGTTGGAATGAACTGAAAAACAATTTCCTCTATTTTAAAAAATAAAAGAAACTATAAGAAATTAAGCAACCACTATTATGTGAGGACTTATTTTATTTTATTTTATTTGTTTTTTTTGAGGGCAGTGTCACTGGCCCTCATATGTGGGACCCGAACCGGGGCCACTGGCTTCCCAAGCCAGCGCTTAACCACTGCGCCACTCAGCTGGCCCTGTGAGGACTTATTTTAAAGAAATACTTATCTTTTGGTAGTAAAGGAAATATATTTCATCAGCAATAAACATTTGTCTGCCTTGAGTGGGCAGGCCACTGAAGTGCCATGAGATTGTAGAGATAGTTAAACTCAATATACAACTTGTAACTTTCTTTAGAAATGGAAATGATCACTTACCATGGTACTGGGGTCTCTATCAGCCCGCTTTAATTCAAAAGAACTTATTTTCTGGGCACTCATTTCATCAGTGTCAGCAATGACGTAATGTCTAGGAGAGTAAGCACTGGACAAGTGCTCAAGCAGCCTGAGGATCTCAGTGGTATGCCCACCTGAAAGGAATATTGAAAGGCTGTAGATTAAGAAACATGTAATGGACATACCTACTTGACTATGCGATACTGTTATGTTTTGTGTATTTCTCAAAAGACAGAAGGAACAACTGGAAACAAAAATCTATGCTCTTGTATAAATACTAGTTTTATTTTATATTGGGAAGAGTATAACAAATGTATAAAAATAAAATCAACATCAGCAGTAGATGCTAAGAAAGGTACAAAGTATAAGATAGCTTCTGTTATCAAGAAGCCTGGTGGGAGAGGGGCAGGACATACAGACATATAAAGAGCGATGCAAGACAGTAAGAAAAATATAAATGTGAGGTGGTGGAGGGAAGCAAATGGTTATGCAAAACCAATGCCATAAGGATGGAGAGATCCCTGGTAAAGGCTGAGATGACTTAAAAATGAAGCTAATGGATAGGTAGGAGTAGGGGGGCTATTGGACAGAGGTGGGATTATTAGGACATGAGATGGCCAAATTTGAGATGTGTGTTCAAGGGGTGGTGGGACTACTATGAAGAAAGATGAGGGTGAAGTAAGATCAGGAAAGTAGGTTGAAAAATGGGAAGACAGTCACTGAAGATTTCTGTGTTGAGAAGTAGTGTCAGGGAGGCATGAACACTGACCTGCAGGGCTCAGGTCTTTCTAAGGAAGACTTTTGTTCACCACTGTAACCCTAGCTCCTAATAGAGGTGAGCACAATGCAGGTCCTCAAATATGTTTGATTTTTAAAATTGTACAATCTCCAAAATTTTAATACTTTAATTTCAAACCCATGAATTAAAAAAAAACACCAAGTGTGTTCATTAAAGTTTTCTTCAAGGAACAAAACCCCAAAAGGACATCTACCTATCACATTAACTACCGGGGGTGCAAAAAAAAATGTATACACATAACTTGTATTTGTCTTTTGATATCGGTGTATATTGATTATTATAATTTTAATACATTTCTTTCCTTTCTTAAAATGTATATACATTTTTTTAGCACCCTCTGTATATGCTACTGAAGCAAAATAATCAAACTCTATCAACGAGCTCTATCATACCAATTTAGTTTAATTTTACTTGTTATCTCCTCCTTGCCTCTGGTCACACTGTTTCCACTACCTACACAGCTCTTCTCCTCACCCCCTCACTTCCCTTACAGTTGAAAGAAATTTTCAATAGTGATACAGTGAGAAAATAAAGGATAATCAAGCAAATTAAGCATGTGATTTCTCCCAATGCATATATTTTCTTATAATAGAAAGGGAAGTATTCCTCTCTAGATTCTAGAGAATTAGACATAGAAATAAAATCAGCATAGATTAAGTGTGAATTTCAGGAATTAGAATCATACTTTAATTTTATAAGTTGTCCCTCATCTTCTTATCCGGGGCAAGTAATTACACATCTGATTTATACTCATCTTAGTAGTTTTGCTTTTAGCTTTGGAAATGTGTGGTGGTTTGCCAACTAGGTACTTCTTTTCACAGCTGGAACAATGATGGATAAAACCTAGTATCGACAACATCTTCCACTGCAATTAAAACCTCATTAAACCTGCTTAACAGTCTTATTTTATTTTATTTTTTTAATGGAAACCCTCGCTGGACACATTCCTTGAAATTTAAACTTACTATGAATAAAGTCATTAAAATGATGGGCTTTGTCTTGAAGTTTATTCTTTTACTAATATTTATTCTTTGGAGGGCCGGCTGAGTGGCATGGTGGTTAAGCGCTGGCTTAGGAAGCCAGCGGCCCCGGTTCGGTCCCACATGTGAGGGCCAATGACACTGCCTTCAAAACAAAAAAGAAGTGTGATATTTATTCTTTGGGAACGAAATCTCAGTTCTACCTTAAAATATATACAAAATTAAATCACTTCTCACCACCTCCTTTGCTACCACCCTGATCCAAGCCACATCACTCCCCATGGATATGATAACAGCTTCCTGGTCTTTTGCCCCCACTCCACTTGTCTATTCAAGTGTCCACTTTAGTCTGTTCTCAGCACAGCATCGAGTGTGATCCTATTAACAAGAGCTGATCAAATTACTGACCTCTGCTGAAAAACCTCATTTGGAACAAAAAGCCTTCCTATAATCTGACCCCTTAATGTTTCCCCTTGGACCTCATCTGCTTTTCCCCCACATTACTCAGTATACTCGAGCCACTCTGGCCTCCTTGCTGTTGGGTATCTGTTATGGCCCCAGGGAGGCTTTCTCTGACAGTTCTGTCTAAAATGAAACTCCCTCTCCCTACCTCATCGTATAACATCTATTATCTCATTGTGGCAAGTACCTACTTTGTTGTGTTCATTTTTCTCTAGTCTCCATTGCATTCCCTGCTGTATCCCAACTGTCACACTGCTTGGGACATCGGCAGCAGTCCTTGGCAAGTAAAATTAGTCAGCTGTGTTATGTCCAGAGCTCAGCTTAGTGCCTGGCCTCTCCTATGGCTCAAAATATGTTAAGTGAATAAATCAATGAATTACACTTGAATATAAGTTTAGAACATTTGCTCATACTATAAAATTATTCTATCTGGATGCAATCTCCTGGCATTTCTAAATGCATACAGCATATAATGTATATCTCTGTCTGAACTGTCATTTAAAATTGTTAGCACCTACAGAGCTGGTGGACTCTGTTTAGTTGGTATTACCTGATACGACAGCTATATCCTCAAGTGTGGGTTGTCCTATGTTTAGTAGATAATTTCTATCCTTGTGAATTTTGTATATGTATATTTACAAATATGACAATTCACCATTGCCTCATTTGTCATGTAGCATTCATGATTCCTAAACCACATACCGAATGCCTAGATTCATAATGCAAAACAACCATTTTTATTCAGGGAAATTGCATGTTAGCCTGGAAAGGCTTCTGCGTCCTCTCCGCTCACCAATAATTTGCTAGAAAACTATACGCTGCAGAGAAGCTTAATTACAGACGAGTGCAAATTATATATCTGTCATGAAATTCTTGATGCGGACCAGCATTTTATCTGGCTGCGCGGGCTGGTTCCAGGAACGCAGAGAAAACTACAAATCTTAGCATGCAACTGCTGCACACAGCGCTAAGGAGACCAGGGAAAGGAGTCACGGTGCACTCTGGGATTTGTAGTGCCCGACCCCAGCCCAACAGTCACCGCCCCCATACTTACCGGATCCGGCCACCGCCATGAGACTCAGAGACTCCCGGGGCACAACGACCCGGGAATGAAGCACGATCCACAGCCGCAGTACCAGGAGCACTGCAACCACTCCTGCCATCGCTGCCAGAATAAGGGCGCTCGCCATTCAAAAGAACCACGCATGCGTGTTAGCCCTCGGCACCGCCCCTGAAGGGGTCAAAGTTCAAGAACTACGGGCGCTGAGGAGACTCACGCACGGCGTGCCCAACGTCTTGCTGGGCGGGGCTTGTTTGCGCTGGGCGGGGTTCAGGGTTAGAAGCGGAAGTCCTGGCCTTGAAGATTTAGGACTGTGCTCGGCTACCGCCCAAGCAAAAGCTGAAGTTCCGGAACTGAAGCGCTGGAGAAGTTGGATTGACGCTCGTGATGAATGCAGGCCAGTGGTACACCTTAAAGATCTTAGAACTTCCACGTGAACAGGTGTTCCAGCGCTGCCAACTTTGTCAATTCCACCTGAGGCCCATGGCCTACTGGCATGCATCACTTTTTTTTTCTTTTTTCTTTTTATTAAATGCTAAGGGAAATGTTTCCGTTGCACATGCAGACATTTACTGAAAGTGTTTGCCGGTAAAAGATACCTTACTACAAAAAAATAGTATTCAGGGCCCTCACCCTGTCAACCAAAGGGTGTAGGTAGATGATGGCGTTTGGATTGCTGTGCAGCTAATGAGCCTGAGATGGCTTTGGAACTGACACACACAGGCAATACACATTCCGGCACATTGAAAATTACTAGGCTCCAGGCCCCAGAGGACACCCTTGCACTCCCCATGGCCCCATTACCTCACTGCTGTAATGACCTGTATCTAGGATTTAAAAATCAGTTTGATCAGGCTTGGCTTGCAGCTGGAAGAAATGGGGATGACCAAGATTTAGAGGCTGCCAGTAAATACAGAGAATTAAAGAGGGTGGAGTAGCAGACACGGTTGGCAGTTACGGGTTGAGTTATTTTGGATTAAGGCTAGGGTCAGACGGTTGATAAGGAAGTTGAGGACTGCAGGGAGGAGCTAGGTGACAGACAAGGACAAGAATAAAGCTGGGAATTCCTGAACAAAATAAATGTCTACCACGTGAGCTGAGTCCTGGGCTGTGGCAGGGATGGAACATAGAGATGATCAAAAGGTCCAGAGGCTGTACTAGGTTAATCAGGAAAGGCAAGGAAGGCTGAGAGGGAAAGAGCAACAATTAAAACTTCTCTTTGGGAGGTAAGTTGCACTGCATGCAGATAACAGATGCATGGGGGTATGAAAAAGATATTCCCATGTGAAAAGCATGAAAAAATATGTTAATAATTGACAAAATTAATAATGGTATTGAGCCATAACTAATCATAAGTAAAGCCTGTCTGGAAAGTGATTTTTATGATCTTCCTAGATCTATTTCTGAAAGTTTTTATGGCAAATATCTGTTATTCATATATATTTTAAAAGTTTAGATTATTTTGCACTGTTCAGTAGGATTGTACTTGTTAATTTATTCAGTATATTTAATGAGCACTTGCTGTGTGTTTGATTTAGGTGCAGGGTATCTTGTATGAGTAGGACAGTCATCCAGACAAGAACCTTAGACTAGGAAGATGACAGTGAAGGTAGAAGGTGGTAGATTTGAGATGTATTTTATGGATAGAGTCTCGATGGATTAGACATTGGGAATCAAAATGGCTCCTAGATTTTTGGCTTCAAAACTGGTTGGATGGTGTCATTTGCTACGAATCCATAGGAAAAGAAACAAGCTTTTGTGGGTAGAGAAAGGGGTGGAGAGGTTGAAAATAAAAAGTTCTGTTTTGGATGTTAGTTTGAATAGCCTGTTAGACATTTAAGTGTTATGTCAAATAGGAAGTTTCATGTACAAATCTGAAGCTTGGGTCAGAGCTAGAGGTATATTAGAACTCAGCATATAGATGCTATTTAAAGCCACGGTACTGGGTGAGATCACCTAGGGAGGGAGTCTAGGTCAGTCCTGTCCAATAGAACTTTCTGTGACGATGGAAATGTTTTATGTCCATTCTGCCCATTCTCCACAAGTGCCTAAGTGAGCACTTGAAATGTGGCTAGTGACGATGAGGAACTGAATTTTAATTTTATTTCATATAAGTCATTTTAAGTTTAGACAGTAGTTAGTCTCTACTATATTGGACAGCTTAGGATAGAGAAGAGTCTGCAGTCATTAACATTTAGAGGTCTAGTAAAGGAAATTGAGCCAGCAAAGAAGATGGAGAAGGAAAAGCCAGGGAGATAGGAGGAAAATCAGGAAAGAATGGTGTCTGCAAAAACCAAGAGAGGAAAATGATTCAAGAATGGGAGTGCAGGTAGCCATGTTGCATGCTGCTGATAGGTTGGATCAGGTGACTCGGGAACAAATACGTCACTGGGGATCTAAGAAAAAGCAGCATTTCTATTGAATGGTGATTGTGGAAGGCAGATGGAAATGGGCAGAAGAGAGAACAGAAGGTGAAGAAAAGTAATTTCTGTAGACAATCATTTCAAGTTTTTCTTCAAAGGGGAATGGATAACTTGGATGGTAAATGGAGGAGAATTTGGAATCAAGGAAACATTTTCAAGATGGGAGTCACTTAACATATTTGTCTGATGTTAGAAATGATTCAGTAGAGGAAAATTGGTGCAAATAGAAGTGGAATAAGAATAGTAACAAGTTTCTTCAGAAAATGAAAAGGGTTGTAATCTAGGGTACAAGTGGAGGGGTTGGGCTTTGATAGGAGAAGGGACCCTTATTACATGGTAAGAGGATGAAGGGCAGGGATATGGACGCAGATCCTAGGAGGTTTGTAGAGTTACTGGTGAATAAATGAGGGTGTGGAGACTAGGGGTAGAGTATGAGAAGTTCAAAGAGAAAGAAGGTGTGAAATAATTTATCTTGAAGAGTAATTGGTATATGCACCAAGATGAGTGTAGGGTTTCTGGGTATATTGGAATGCCCATTTGAAGCTTGTGATGACAAATAGAGAGAGAGAAACCAGTTAGTGGAATTTTATGTCTTTCCTCCCCAGTTCTAAGGCACATAATTGGCTTTAACCAGAGTTAGATTTTTGACAGGTGAAGACATTAGAGAGAGAAGGTTCTTTTCAAGGGAGTGAGGTCCATAGAATTTCCTCTGGACATAGTGGAAAGTAAAAGACAGGAGAGTGGAGGTGGGAGAGTGGATGAATAGTGGAAGTGTGTAAGGCCAGTGAATTGGAGGCCTAAAGACTGAAAAACTGCAATGAAAAAAACTAGTTAGTGAACTATAGAGATAAGAGGTGGTGGTCAGAGAGCGGGATGCTTGAAGTGTTACTACTGGTAGTATTTAGGGAATAACTATAGTAATGGATGAAAAAAATCATGGGTGGAAGCACCCACATGGATGCAGAAGTTGGAAGATGAGCAACCACAAAGGACAATGGGTACAAACTATATCTTCCATTTGTCCATTAGGTCCATGCCTCTCCACCCCACTGAGTGCCATGGGAACTGAAACCTGATTAAATCAACAGGTTTCCTTCCTCTCTGGTTCTGGTTGGGCTTGGCTAATGAGGATCCTCAGCAGATCTGATGGAGGGAGGCTGTGTCCCTGAACTGAAGGTCTCTTCTCTTTAGCATGGTTTTCTCTACCCGTCTCTCCTCTGGGTCCCAGAGCCCCTGTTCCTTGTTCCTCCAGGCCTAGGGATGGTAACAATTCTACTGTCACTAGACCTGAGTTAATGCACTATCCCTCATGTCTTTCCTACCTCATTCACACCTTTGTAAATAGTCCCTTCATTAAATTATCCTCAAATTAAACTGAGGATGGCATCTATATCCTGTTGGGGACACTGATTCAGGTGGTACAACTGCATAACAAGAACTTCCAAGGAACTGGAGTTTTTGAAAGAAGGAGAAGTGATCTGGAAGCAGTGATAGGGATCAGGAGGGATGCCTGTGGGAGATGAGAAAAAAGTGGCCTCTATTTGAGAGACATATTGAAGATGTTTGGGAGAGCAAGGCTTCAGCTTATGCAGGGAAGTGGACAAGACATTCAAAAAGAGGTTGAAGATATAGTGGAAGTTTTCAGGTTACGGATCAGGAGATCCAAAGGGTGCAGTGAAAGGGTTTGAAGGGTGGTCAAGAATGTGAGTTGTGTCAGACTGGGGGGTTTGTAAGTGACTATGGAGGTAAGAATCAGTGTGATAAAGGCTGGTCTCCAAGGCTTCTGGGGATTGAAATAAATAGGGATGAGGGCAGGCTCTGAATACATTTCAGTTCAGTTCTACTAGTATCCATTATGTGCTGCACACTGGGCTGGACACTGGGGGTACAGTGTGATAAGGCAGTAATAGTGAACACCCAACCAGTGACTTAACAATGAGCCTGACTATGTGAACTGCATACCTCTTAACAGGGCCTCCTAGAGAAAAGCACCCAACGCACGCTTTCATGGGCTGCCTTGGAGTGTGAGCTGCTAGAGATCCTGGCAGCTACGCCCCTTCTCACCAGAGTTCAACAATCTTCAGTCCTAATGAGGGCAGTAAAGTAAGGATAAAGAAGACTGAAGCTTTTCAGCAAGAGCCGGGGAGGCCATTTTGGTCAGCATTATGTTCACCCATGACAAGGTAGGGTAAAGCTGGAAGGGAGTTTTAGTCTGTCTGGAGACAGAACTATGGATACCAGGACTGCTGGTTATATGCCTTACCATTTAAGATCTTCTGGAAGATTGGGTAGGATGGTGACAGAAATTGTCCCAGTACAGCCCAAATAATCTTAGTTCCAGGCAAGACTTTTTTTTTCCCTTGTCAAATATACTAATATATGTTTAAGTCATAACCTTTTCCTGGATGAAGCCAGTTCCTAAGACTCCTTAAACACCAACCTTTGAAGACTAAGTCAATTATTGAACACTTAATTGGCATTTTCTCTGTGCTTACTCTATGCCAGGCACTCAAAACATGAATTAATTAGTTCTCACAGCAACCCTATGGGGTAGACATTATAATGACCCGCATTTTCCAAATGAAGACGTTAAGGCACAGTGAGATCACATCACATGATTTTCTCTTGACCACAAAGCCAGCAAATGGTAGTCAAGATTCAAAAAAGCTCACTCTTATCTACAGTATCATTAAAAGTATTTATTGTGTATTTACACCAGCTACTGTGCTATGCATTAAAGATATCAAGATAGAAATATTTACTTTGTCTGAATTTTCATTTATAAAATTAGAACTATATAAGAGGAAAGAGATTTTGAAAAAGGGGCTTTTTCACATGCTTTTTTGTTTTCTAGCTTTTTTTCCAAGTACATTCAAAAAGGATACCAGATTAGACACATAGACATATGTATGTCTCTGTCTCTCTGTATATACATATGTACAAATATATCACTCTTGACTCAAGCCTTAAAATGAATTTACAGTAAAGTTACTAGACACTAATTTTATTCTCTCATTTTATGTCCATATATCTTAGATACATCTTGCCAGATATGTTTATCAATCCCTTGCCCTAGCCCTGTGCACTCAAAATGCCTTATCAGTTTCAAATATAACAAGACATTAAGATCTTATTTTAAAATACATCCCCAGATTATCATGGTGCCATACCACTTTATACTGTTTATTAATGACAACCAAAACAGTAGTAGCTCCTTTAATTTTCAAAGTTATGATTTCTTCGGTTTTAGACTTGTGAAGCAAGTAAGAAACAATTCTATTTCTGCACTAAACGCTGCTTGTCTTTGAAATCTGTTGGATTAATTTTCTCCTCATCCTAACTCTTGTTCCCCCTAAAGCCTTAGCCTCGCACCTCCATCCAGTCTGTCTTTTCTTCATTGTACATCTGCCCCCTTTTTTTCTGATTATTTTCTGCCGCCACAGAACTTTTTGTCCTTGATAAAAACACACAAATTGGGTTTTGACTCTTATCTGACTACATACCCTGTACCTTAACTTTATATGAAGAAAATACATGGCAAACCTCCTGTGAAATTCACATACATAATAATACATGCCATCTACCATTTAGGAGGTATTTATGTACTTCCTCAACTACCCCTCAAAACCATCCTATGAATTTAAGTACTATTATTATCCCCATTTTGTAGGTAAGGGAATTGAGGCTTTACCATGCTAAATCAAGGCTGCTTGTATTTTAATTTGACTTCCTGTGGATGTACAGTGGCCTTCTAGTGGCTTCAGGAATCTAGTGATGTTACTTAGGGAAGGTACTTAATGCAGAAAAATGTTACTTTAAGAAGGGGATAAGAAGAATGAAATTTACAGATGTGTTACTTCAAGTTAGTAACACATCTCTTGGAAGTTTTGTATAATAAATATATGAATACACTTTACAACAGCAGACATAGCGCTTTTACTGTGCCCCTTATCCTGGTTTTTCAGTGTCTTCATAATTTATTTAATATCCTGTTCATCTTTCATCAACATTAGGTGCCCTACTTATTGTTAGGCCCTTCACAATTTGTTACAAATAGGCTTGTTAACTTACTGACACACATTTTTGATACAAATCTCAGATGCCGTAGTTATTTCTTAAACTCAGGATTCCCTTCTCCACAGCAGAACTCCAATGGCATCTTTGCTGGCTACTATTGTTTTGGAGCAATAACTCATCAAGTTATTTTCCTCTGAGAAGAATTCTAGTACCAGCTGTTGAGAGAATTGGTTTAACTTCACTATAGTAGCAAGGTGTCTTTGAAACAGGGTAGGGCACTGAGGACAGGTTTGGATCAGACAAGGTGTAATCTGATTCCATCTAGCTGGAGTAGCCAGGAAAGGAAGTAGTCCAAAGGGAGAGGGTAGGGGAATGGGTAATGAAATAGGGAAACGAAGGTCACTTCCACCAGTAGTGTAAATATCAGACCAAAGGGGTAAATAAGAGAGGAAGCCAGGGGTCTAGAATAAAGAAAATCAGCCAAAAGAATGATATTGCAGACTCTTGACTCTTTGTGAAAGGAGATGATGTGTTAATTACTTTCATACATGTGTGTGTGAGACACACAGTAGGGACACAGCAAATGTTGAATAAATTGAATCCTTAACCTCATGCCATTCCTGAAATCTACTTCTTTGTGCTCCTGGCATTTTGCTGTTTTGATACATATCAATCTACTGTGTCTGAACAAGTCAAGCAGCATTGTTTATTTCTAAATACGCAAGGAAAAAGAGCATTAGTAATATATTTAACGTGTTCTTCCTTCAGAAAGACCTAACCCAGGGCTCAATGTATTTGTATCACGTCCAAAAATTGCAATACATTACTGTGAATACCACCACCATCATTTATTGGATACCTGCTAGATCTGAAGTACGGTAGCAGGTGCCTATCTAGGTTCTTTCATTTAAGCCTTATAATGACCCTATTATATTCATTTTACAGATGAGAAGATTCTGCCTCAAAGAGGTTCTCTTTCCTTAGGTCGTGAGAAATGGCAGTTTGTCTGACTTCATAACTTTTGATCTCAATGACTCTAGCCTTTGCTTCCTCATAATTGGCTGCCCTGCTTCCAATTTCTAAATTTTTATATTCTCTTGCTTAAAACCCTTCATTGTTTTCTTATGTTCTCCTGCACAGAGTCTGCAATATTTACTTTGGCATAATTTGCTTTTCACAATTCCTGCCTACTTTAGCGAACTTGTCTTCTGTTTCTGTTTCCATAAGTGCGTATTGGGTTCCAAATATTCCTGTTTCCTGGGGACATGCCAAGCTCCTCCATGGTGCCGGGTTTGCATATCCTCTCTCTCCAGTGCTCTTCCTCCCTGTCGGCCTGGTTAAAACCAGAGCTTTAAAACCAGAGACTGAGTTTCTAACCAGTCTCTCCTGGGAGAACTCATAATCTCTTTGGGTTTTGATTCTCTTATTCATAAACTGAGATGATATTTCCTACACATTGGAAAGAGGTTATCTGGGATCAGTTGTGGCTTTGCCACTCACTGGCTGTATCATTTTGGGAAAGTAACTTGATTTTGCTAAGCCTCAGGTTTTTTCTCCTTCATGAAATAGGATGATGGTTATTTAAAACATGATGACACATAATATGTACTCAGACGAACTAGTATACCAATCTCTTGCAACTTAAATAGGATTAACATATAATGATCTAGTACAATAATTGTCAGCATCCTGTACTTCCTTAGTGATTTCCTGCTCACCCTTCAAGATTCAGCTCAAATTCACCTTTACAATGCTTTTCTGGAAGCAATCTGTACATTTTGCATGTGGTTAGTGATTTTGTCAGTTGTGCTCACGTACCTCTATTTTCATTTATATCCCATGTAATTGTTATTCCCACAAATAGAATAATATTTTAAAATAATTTTTAATTTTTCAATTACAGTTGACATACAATGTAATATTGGTTTTAGGTATATAACATACTGGTTAGACATTTATATAACTTATGAAGTGATCACCCCAATAAATCTAGTACCCATCTGACACCACACATAGCTATTACAATGTTATTAACTATATTCCTTATGCTAGACTTTACATCCCAATGACTGTTTTGTAACTACCAATTTGTATTCCTTAATCTCTTTACCTTTTTCACCCTGCCCACCAAACCCCTGCTATTCTGGCAACCATCAAAACGTTCTCTGTATCTATGAGTCTGTTTTTGGTTTGTTTGTTCATTTATTTTGTTCTGTAGGTTCCACATATAAGTGAAATCATATGGCATTTTTCTTTCTCTGTCTGACTTACTACACTCAGCACAATACCCTCTAGGTCCACCCCTATTGTTGCAGAAAGCAAGATTTTATTTTTTTATGGCTGAGTAATATTCCATTGTATGTATGTACCAACTCTTCTTTATCCATTCCTCCATATCTTGGATATTGTAAATAATGCTGCAGTAAACATATGAATGCATATGTCCCTTCAAAGTAGTACGTATTTTGGTTTTCTTCAGATGAATATCCAGAAATGGGGTTATGTCGTGACCTGCGCGGAAAGAACTGTGGGATGCAGGAGGGGTGGCAAAGGGTTAAGGAAAACAAGAACCAAGTATAGGATGCAAGTGGGCTAGGGGACTCAAGCCTCAAGGACTGAACCCCAAGTCTGGCTGATGCATAGCTTTTACTATCCACTGCTACAAGGAAATAAATTTTGTTTTTTCCAGTCTGTGGAATCTACGTACCTAGCAGCTGTTTTTCCCTGAGTCCCTATTGTGCTACAACATGCACGCAAGACTTCCTGGGGATGTACTCAGTGTTCCGAGACCGTGTGATAAGGAAGCTTACCGAGATCATTCCCTCGGGTCTTGGTTTTCCTAGACCCCTCCTTATGACTTCATGGGATCAGCACGTGGGAACAGTCGGTTCGGCAGCTACGAGGTCACAGGGTTACTGAGTCCTTTGTCTCTTGTTATAGCCTTTGTTTTAAAAGTCTCCTTTTTTTTTTCTTGGTATAAATATTGCTACACCAGCTATGCTTGTTTGTTTGTTTCCATTTTCATGAAATACCTTTTCCCATCCTTTTACTTTCAATCTGTGGGTGTCTTTTGATCTGAAGTGAGTCTCTTGTAGGCAGCATATGTAAGGGTCTTGTTTTCTTATCCTTTTGGCTACCCTGTGTCTTTTGATTGAAACATCTAGATAGGTAGCATTGCCATATTATTAACACATTTTTTATCTTTTTATTCTTCTTAAAGAAGTCACTGTAACATTTCTGGGTTGATGCTTATGAACTCCTTCAGCTTTTTCTTGTCTGGGAAGCTGTTTACCCGTCCTTTGTCTAAATGATAGCTTTGCCCTGTAGAGCAATCTTGGTTGTAGGTTCTGGCTTTTCATCACTTTGACTATTTCGTTTCCATCCCTTCTGGCCTACAAAGCTTCAGTTGCGAAGTCAGCAGACAGTCTTATGGGTGTTCCCTTGTAGGCAACTAACTGCTTTTCTCTTTCTTCTTTTAAGATTCTCTTTAACCTTTGGCTTTTTATTATGATGTGTCTTGGTGTGGGCCTGTTTGAATTAATCTTGTTTGGGACTCTCTGTGCTTACTGGGCTTGTATGTTTATTTTCTTTTTTCCAGGAAGTTTTCTGTTATTATTTCTTCAAGTGTGTTTTCAATTCCTTGCTCTGTCTCTTCTCCTTCAGGTACTCCTATCATGTGAATGTTGGTACACTTGGCGATGTCCCAGAGGCTTCTTAAACTATCCTCATGATTTTGGATTCTTTTTTCCTTTTCCTGTTCTGTTTGGGTGTTTTTTGCTACTTTATCTTCTAAATTGCCAATTTGATCCCGTTTCATCTTATCTATGGTTAATTCCCTCTAATGTATTCTTCATTTCAGTTATTGTAGTCTTCATTTCTGACCGGTTCTTTTTTATGTTTTGTATCTCCATTTTTATGTTTTCTATCTCTTTGTTGAAGATCTCCCTGAGATCATTGAACATCCTTATAACCAATGTTTTAAACTCTGCATCTGGTATATTTCTTGTCTCCATTTGGTTTAGTCCTTTTTCTGGAGCTTTGTGCTGTTCTTTTATTTGGGACATGTTTCTTTGTCTCCCCATTTTGGCTGCCTCCCTATGTTTGTTTCTATGTGTTAGGTAGGGCTGCTGTGCCTCCTGGTCTTAGTAGAGTGGACATATGTAATAGGTGTCCTGTGGGTCCCAGTGCATATTCTCCCCAGTCACCAGAGCTGGTTGTTCCAGGTGTGTCCTTTGTGTGGGGTGTGTGTGCCCTCCCGTTGCAGTTGAGTCTTGGTGGTTGTTTGCACATCAGTAGGAGGGATTGACCCTCAGGCTGTTTGGTTGTGAGGACTGACTGTGACTACAATGGAGGAACTTTTGTGCAGGGACTGATCCTACAGAGCAGGATTCACTTTAGTAGAGCTCTGGTGCTTGCTCAGTTTGCTCTTTTGGTGTGTCATCTGTGGAGGTGGCCTAGTGGTGCTCTGGCATGGTCTAGAGCTGGCCAGCAGGCATGCTGTCCCCAGGACCACCCTGGAGGGGCCCCACCACAAGTCAAGTTCAGCTTCCATCTGTGCCCTGCCCAGAGCCACTGGTGTGAGCCACAAAGCGATCTGCAGATGTCTTCTACCCGCAACAGGCTTGGAGGTTCCTGATGGGAGAGATTAAACTGTAAATCCAGGCTGATGGCTGCTAATGCCAACCTTGGGGCTGCTTAGCAAGAGATATGGGGCATACCAAGACCAGATGCTGCTTGTTTGGGGTTTGTGAACATTTGTGAGACTTTAGGAAAGTCTGTAGCATGAGCCAAGATAGGCAATTTGTGTGGAAGCGGCTTGGATGGGCCTGAAAGTTGGGGATGGGTGGTCTCAGTGAATCACCAGGGCGTGTCGAACATTGTTAGCCAAATTGACGGAGACTCAGATGTTGTGGCCACTTGGGTCTGCATGCTGAGAATGGGGAGAGCTCAAGTAAGAAACTGGATTCTGCCAGTATTTATGTCTGGGAGAAAGCTGCCTCTTAGCCCTCACCCTGAGTTAGATAATTCAGTTCCTCCACATATATTTCTGGTGCCTTACAAGCTGCTACCCCAGATCTGGAGCTCAGAATGAGTGAATCCATTAGCAAGTAAGTTCATGGATGTAAGTAAGTCTTTTAAGAGGAGTCCTGGGACTCCAGCAGCCCTCCATCTCACTCAGCCGCAATCTCTGCTAGTGTTCACAGTCAGAAGTTATGGGGACTTCTCTCCTTGCCACTGGGTACTCTGGGCTAGGGAGCCTGGTGTTGGCTGGGACCCCTTACTTCTCTGGGAGGACCTCCACTACTTACATATCCCTCCCAAAATTTAACTGCCACGTGGGAGTGTGAATAGCCTTATTGGCGCCGCTGCCCCTCTTACCAGTCTTTTTTGTTGTTGTTGTTCCTTTTTTTTTTTTTTTGAGGGCAGTGTCACTGGCGCTCATATGTGGGACCGAACTGGGGCTGCTGGCTTCCCAAGGCAGCGCTTAACCACCGCGCCACTTGGCCGGCCCCACTCTTACCAGTCTTAAAATGGCTTCTTCTGTATGTCCTTAGTTGTGTGACTTCTGTTTAGCTGGCCTCAGGTGATTCTCATAATGGTTGTTCTGTAGTTTAGTTGTCATTTTGATACGGTCATGAGAGGATGCGAGCACAGTTTTTACCTGCTCTGCCATCTTGACTGGAATCAATATATATATATTTTTTTACTTGGCAAAAAGCCATGTGATAACATTTTTAAAAACAAAATCGCAAACCATCAAGTGCATTACCCATCACAGAAGAGAGTCTGGCAAGTATAAAACTTCCTGCTTTTGTTTTTTAAACATATGTAGGTGGTTTATAGTGATAGAAGTTCTGTGAGAATTAAGAGATCTATACACTGCAGTTAAATAATAGAAAAAAAAGTAAGACAATTAAAAGATGTATAGCATCCAGCATTTGGTTAATTCCCTGTTTATAGCACCTATTTCTCTAGGTTAGAAGATGAGAATTTAGAACCTGTGGTGTATGCCTTGTACCACTAAGGTAGGGTGGACCTGCTGTCTTCCTGCCTCACCAGCCCCTGTCTTCAATGAGAAGATACTCCTTTTCAGTCTCTCCACTTAAACTCAGAGCAGAAGGGCATACCCAGGAGAGCAACTTAGAAACTGGAGCTGAAGTTTTCATCTCCTCAGATATCCTGGACTCCTTGGGAACAGGACTGTTTTATTATCCACCCAAACCTAGCGCTAATAGATATTTGACCCACATTGGTTGATTGACTGAATGAGTACATTCATTGATAAATAAGTATGGGTCTCAGGGAATTTATAGTTAGTAGTACTACTTCCACTAGTACTACTTCCACTAGTAATACTACTATTGGGTAATGTTGATTGAGTATCATATGCCCAGCACTGTCCTAAGCCCTTGGCACTCATGAACTCATTTAATTCGCACAACAGCTCTATTAGGTAAGTATTATCCCAATTAAAACTTTTTAAAATTATAAAATTTTGTTACCATTTTACAGATAAAGTAACTGAGGCTCAAAGAAATTAAGTAATATACTGAAAGTCACATCACTAGTAAGAGGTGTAGAGAAACGTTTGTGTTTCAGTAGAAAAATATGCATTGCCTAAAGGATGCCTTCCAGGTCATCTGACTTCTACCTTTCACTGCTTGATCTATTGTACATTTATTCTGGATTATCTGATTGTAACCTTTCATCATCTTTAAGCCATTTTACAACTCTGTATAAATGTGTGTTTTTCAGATCCTCTTTTGAACAAGTTATAACATCTTCTTGGTTCTTCCTGGTTCCTGTATTGAATGAGTTAAATAAAATCTTTAACTTCTTTTCTATCTGTACCAGAGACATGATTTTAGCTTTTTCTGAAAATTATCTTTTAACAGAAATATAACTGAAATGCAACTCCCAGTCTGACTAATTTAAAGGTCCATTTCTGCAACTTGAAGGCCTTTAACTCTATTGTGTACTTTACTGGGGAGCTTCCTTTTCTTTTTTTAAAGGTTTTTATTGGGGAATTGGGGGAGGGGAACAACTTTGGGGAACCAGGGAAGGGGAACAGACAAGTTGCTGTCCTTTTGTTCTTCAGTCTAGTTGTGGAGGACATCGCTTCACTGGCCCATGTTGGTATTATAATTGTGTTCTTCTCGGGTGAGGCAGATCGGTCGCTGGCCTCTGGACAGCTGCTCACAGTGGCTCTTGGCAGCTCACTCCCACTGCTGGCCATTCACATTGGCTGCCGGCCACTCACTGTAGCCTATGGCAGCCCACTGCAGCAGGGGCTACAGCTCAGCTATGCCATCCCCAGGGTCTCACAACAGCCCAGCTCCAGGTGGAGCTGTTGTTCATCATCTTAGCTGTAGAGGGCAGTGTCACTGGCCTTCATATGTGGGATCCGAACTGGGGCTGCTGGTATACCAAGCCAGCTCTTAACCAATGCGCCACTCAGCCGGCCCGGGGAACTTCCTTTTAAAATGAGGAGTTTTGAGTTCCACCTCAAGAAACTCATATTCTAGGGAGTTGTTTGTTTGTTTGTTTGTTTGTTTTTTAACAAAACTCCAGTTATTCTCCTGCAGGTGGTCTGAAAAGCACTGCTTTGAATGACTCTATGATACTATCATTTTAGTAGGAAAAATCAAATACTTGTACAAAGCAAGTTATAAACTAAATTTCAAAGAAGGAGAGAAGAGGAAGAGACAAATTCTGTCTGGAGGAATCTGTAGGTTTTATGAAGAAAGTGGCATTCGATTGGGGCCTTAACACTAGGAAAGCTTTTGACAGGGAAAAATATGAAGAAAAGACATTCTGTGTTTTCAAACAGCATGAGCAAAAGCAAGGAGGCATGACAATGCATAGAAGTTTTTGAGAATAACTTGTGGTTGAAATTGGCTATATTGAGCAAAGAACATGAGAAGCAGAGTATGAATGATAAAACTGCAAAGGTAAGGCTGAGCTAGAATGCAGGACTTGAATGCCATGCATTTATTTAATAGGCAATGAAGAGTAATAGCAAGCTTTGATTGGAGGTGAAAGGATAAAAAGATAATCAACAGTTGGTTAGAAAAAGCCTAAGAAACATAGGTTGGAGAGAGAGGCAATTTATGAATGATGAGGATAGGAAAGATGTGCGGTCACAAGGATTTGAATTCTCTTCTATATTTAATGAATATTAGTACATATTGATATTTGGTTGTGTGTGAAACATGTGGTATTAAGTACTGGGAGAAGATGTGTGTAAAGGCTCAAAGAGGGAAGATGTTGGAGAGACATCAGGTTAAAGTAGGTATATGGGCCTAAACTTGGTGAGTGAAAAGGAAGGGTAGAGGAGGTAAATATATGAAAGATCTTTAGGAAGTAGAATTGACAGAATTTGGTGTCTACTTAGATACAGAAGGCTAAGCAAAAGGGAGGAGTCTAGGAAAATTGATGGGTTGGGTGATTAGAGGCATGATGACTCTATAAATGGAGAAAAGTGAGAAAGAAGGTAGGGATGGATAATGAGTTATATTTTATTGCATTTGAAGAACCTGGGAACACATAGTAAGATATTGGGAATATAGATCTGGAGCTTAAGAAACAGAGTTTTAGACAGCTATTGTGTAAGGGGAGTTGGTATCAGATATTCCTTGGTAAATTGGGGCAATAGGACAGAGTTAAACCAACGCTGAGATCAGGTTCAAATTGGATGAGGCCATTAACTGGAGTGAGTGGAGCAAAAAGTTAATTGCAAAATTTAGAGGTCATAAAGCAGAAAATTCCCATAGTTAGGTGCAAGGAGTCATCAAAATTGGAGATAAAAAGATCAAGGGCTAAGAGAATGCAAGAGCTCATTGAGCAATAAGAGCAAAGGAGGTGGATCAAGTTGAAGAAATTTTTTCCCAGGATGTTTTTCAGAGATAGTGCTGTATTTGTTTGGAAGAACTACTTTAGGTAAGCAGTAAAACTCCAAGGAGTTTAAATTCAATTTCTATGTAGGGAAGAAGAGAGAGAGGAACAGAGAGAGAGAGAGCTGGTGGGAGGTCACTCAACTTCTCAGGAACCCCTTCATCTTATATAAAGTTAGGGGAAATCATGAAATTCTTGGAGATATTTTATGAAAACTAGTGGAAGGGCTGAATTTTGGGTTCAGGGTGATAAAGTGTTAACAGGGCTAGTGAGTTAACTCTTTGTATTTTTATACTGACTTCCAACTTCAAAGAATGATTGGTTTTTTTTATTGTTATAGTGGTCATTACAAACCAAGGAAGGGCAGATCTACAAAAAACACATCTGAATTATTTAGGAGACATGTGGTTTTTAACTTTAGTTCCTCAGAAGTGATCCTTTATCTGTGGGGGATATGCTCCAAGACCCCCAGTAGATACCTGAAACTGTGGATAGTACCCAATACTATATATACTAGGTTTTTTTTCCTATATATACATAACTATGATGAAATTTAATTATAAATTAGGCACAGTAAGAGATTAACAACAACTAATAATAAAACAATTATAAAATACACTGTAATAAAATTAATGTGAATGTGGTCTCTCTCTCCCTCAAAATATTTTATTGTACTGTACTCTCCTCCTTGTGATGTGAGATGATACAATGCCTATGTGATGAGATGAAGTGAGGAGAATGAGACATTATTAAATAAAATACAGGCTACTTGAACACAAGCACTGTGATATTGAGATTGATGATCTGATAACGGAGACAGCTACTAAGTGACTGATGGGTAGGTAGTATATACAGTGTGGGTATGCTGGGCAAAGGGATAAGTCATGTCCAGGGTGGGACGGAGTGGGACTTGCAAGATTTCATCAAGCTACTCAGAATGGCATGCAGTTTAAAATTTATGAATTGTTTATTTCTGGAATTTTCCATTTAATATTTTTGAACTGTGGTTGACTGTGGGTAACAAACTGGGGTAAATGAAACTTGGATAAGGTGGACTACTGTATTTGTCACCTTCCCCTTCCAAATCAATATAACAAATGTTGAATCTAGACAGTTGGTGTTTTGTGTTTTTAGCTGTTGGTTATATTTAGTTATATTCCAAGAATTTCTAGTAGCAATCAGAATTTATGCAATTGTTTTAAAAGTTGCTGGTGATGCTCTTACAATTTGCATTCTTTGTTGAAGAATTAACAGTTTGGATTAAGACAAAGTGAATTGAAATGGAGTTCCCAGAGGGCAGGATCTCTAAAAGGAAAAGCAAAGCAGTTCTTTAAATCACTTGATTCTCTTTTATTAACTTTAGGTAATTGTTCAGGATAAAAAATGAGGGGAGGGCCAGCCAAGTTGCATGTTGGTTAAGAGTTGGCTTGGGACCCCAGCCCTGAGCAGCAGGACCCCGGTCTACATCCCATATGAGGGCCAGTGATGCTATGCCCTCTACAGCTAAGATAGTGAACAACAGCTCGATTTGGAGCTCAGCTGCTGTGACTCGCTGGCAATGGCGTAGGCTGCAGCCCCAACTGCAGTGAGCTACCATGAGCTACTGTGAGTGGCTGGCAGCCAGCGAGAGCTGCCATAAGCCACCGTGAGGCTGGCGAGTGATTGTTTCACCCGGGAAGAGTGCAATGATAATACCAACATGGGCCAGTGAAGCAGCGTCCTCCACAACTAGACTGAAGAACAAAAGGACAGCAACCAATTCACCAATAAAATTTAAAAAAAAAAGGGGAAATATATCATTCTTTTGCTCTTTTCCTCTCTGGAATTTAGGGTATCAGTTCAGACTCTCCTCTAGCCATAGAACTTTAAACTCCTAAATGAGTTCCTTGACAAGCTAAAGAAAAGTGGGAAAAATATTTGCGGGAGAATAGATACAGAGCACCCATCTGGCAGGGTGTAGTGTAATGCGCCAAGGTGTGTATGATAGGAACCTTGTCTTCAAGCAACTTAAAATCCAGGTGTGTTCATTGATCTAACACCCGGAACAGTTTGGAGACTCTCAACTGTGCTTTGGACTCTGATGTACCATAATAATGTTATCTCTTCTGCTGGTGATGGGCTTTGATAATTAGACAATTGTTCAAGAAAGCTGAACTCTGGATGAACATGTGATTTTATTTATTTCTAAATTCAGAAAGTATTTATTGTTTTCTGACTAATGACAGCAGGAGAAGTAAATTAGAAGGTGTGGAAACGTGACTGGAGCAAAGAAGACTAGTTGGAGGTGGTGGCTTTGATCCAACACCGAATGCTTCTGTTGGCCAAAAAAGGAGTCAGAGGTGACCCCCAGTCCTTAGTGGTGGCTTGGCGGATCATGTAGCCATGCAGAAAGATAGAGAACCACTGCTGATAATATTTCCTCTGCAAACTGGCTATGCCAAACGTCCAGATTCTGAAGACCTCAACTTCTACCTCTAAATGTTTAGAGGAAAAGTGAATTTCGTATCTACATCAAGTCATTTCTATGCTAAAAAAATTCTGACACTTCATTTTAATTTGGTATGTATATTATTTTTTATGAAATGCTTGATTTGTATTTGTTTGGAAAAAGAATTTATAGATTAAGTTAAATTTTCCTATCTGATGGTCTTTCCATTATTATTATAGTTTTTAATGTTATACGTGTATAGTATTAATAGTTAAACTTTTCCTTACCCCACAATTCTTTCTCCCTACTTTTTGGCTATTAAATGTTATGTTAGCATTTTGGGATACTCCACATTTTATTATGGGATATATTTGATAAAGTTTGAAGACATTTAATTGTAACAGTCTTCCAAAAATTATTTTACCTGGTACTTTTTTTTTTTCAACTAGGCAAAGAACTTTATTAACCTTTGTTTCAAACTTTATTCCTAAGCTCCTTCACCTTAATTAGCTACAAAAGATGATTTGTGTATAAGCCAAAACTGAAAAGAGCTGCACTGTCCAAAGAGCTTGGGCATAAAAATATTAGAGATTGTGATTTTATCAGATCAATGAACAAAATTTTCAAAAGCAGTTATAATATAAAATAGCTCCCAGTAACTTCTTCAAGTTTTATCTTCTTCCGAAGTTGACTCAATTCAGTTTGCTTCACTCTTGGAAGCCTCATCAAAATTCTCCACAAGATCTGGAACTTCACCATCATCATCCTCTCTGGTAGCAAGTGGTGCTTTTCCATCCCCAGATGGTTTGGGCAGAGCTCTGGCCAGTCGCCTTAAACTAGTCAGAGTGTCTGCACTCAGCTGGTTTAAGATGCTGGGTAGCCTTCCTGTCAGCTGCTTGGTCTCAGCGTGGCCTGTGATGGTGAAAGTGTTGGCTGCCAGAGAGGCTTGAACTTCAGGGTTGTTAAAGTGGATCACGGTTTCTTGGTTTGTGAACATATTCACCTCTTCAATAGCAGTGATATTGTTTACCCCTAAGTTCTTTAAGGAGAACTGAAGTTTTTCATCATCTGCTGTAGCTGTTCTGTGAACCACCTTCTTTCTGCGAGAATTTCTTTTCTCACCAATGCGCACTTAGCCTGCAGTTTGGCCAGTTTCTCCTGGTTCATGATAGTTTCTTTCATCTTGTTGGAGAGGAAATGGGGCCATGCAGGGGTCTAGGGTTGGCGCTCTGGGGTCTTCGGCAGACCAGCTGAGAATCTTCCTGGTACTTTCTATCAAGGAGACTTAAATTCTGAGACTAGAACCATACTTTTCCTTGTGGAAAATAAATCCCCACAAGATGATTTTAAAAAAATTAAAACTAGATTGTCTTCTTTTTACAATAAATGACTTCTTAGTATATTGCAAAATATAACAAAAGTATTTTCAAAAGAAATGGCAATGGGTAATATTTTTAAACTGTTAGTTACTAGGGGCAAAAATGTTTTATTTTTACTAAAATGCAAAGAATGTAGGCCTCAAGATTAAGTGGAAGACCTGAATGCAGCATATGTGTTTTCTATATAAATAATAATTATAACTGTCATTCTTGATGCTTCTAACTTCTATATAGAGTGTCTAAAACAGGAACTTCAGTTAGTGATGAACAGACTTTAAAATGTATGGAGTGGGTTGATTTATAGTAACATTGTGTGAACAATAGTAATAGTAACATTAGGAGATCAATTTGGGACATATAAGGGGAGATAATATGTTTGTATATTAAAAATAATGTCATGAAAAATTGTTCTTGTTGTTCCTTTTTAGTTATTTTTAGGATAGTTCATATGTTCATTTGAATTTTCACTTAATGTATTACTTTTGTTAAAAGTAAAAATTATTTATACATTTATTTATTTATGCACATTTTTAACATGTCAATTATAATTTACATTAGTTATAATTTATTTAGAATTTATAATAATTTATATTAAATTATAGGAAAAAAAAATCACACAAAATAAGATAAGCAAAAGAACACAAAAGACATAGAATGTCACCCACTCAGATATAACCTGTTAATATTCTGAAATAATTCCTTCTTGAAAAATCCTGAAAAGCAAATGAAAGTATTTTTAAATACTCAAAAAACCTTACAAAAAATTCTTGATACACTAAAACTACCATTAAAGAAAAGAGTATCTGAGGTTATTTATGACTAAGTGAGCCTTATCAAAATGTTTGGTGTCATTTTGGTTATATCGTCACTAATGGAGAAGAGTGAATTGAGGCAGTTTTCCAAAATAATTATCCTGTTGTTTTAGAAATAAGCATTTTTGGTCTCAGTTTCCCAAACAATTATCTCTGTTTATAAGTTTAGGAATTTTTGAAAACAAATTTATCAAAAAATTTGCCTCAAAAGAATTTTTGTATTTTTTTTCTCTTTAAGCATGGATAAATAATTTCATTGTCTCTGAACTGTTTCTTTGAACTGTTTTAATGAACAAAAAAATATAAAAAGTGCAATTTATTTTGATATATTTAAAATGCAGAAAAACTTCAGATAATAAATACAGAATCTGGGGGAACAGTGCATGGAAAGGGAGGATTGGTAAAACAAAGTTAAAATTTTTTAAAGATTTAAATGTGAATAATGAAATGGATATTTTAAAAAATTAAGGTCTACGAAAATATTGAGGTTAAGTATGCAATTGTTGTATTTTCTACCTCCTAAGGTCCTTGAGTTTTGATTAATTTAAAAGTTTCAAAATTCCCCAGCTAATATTTACTGCATTCCTTTTCTATCTCTCAGGCTTTGTCCTTGATGTATTCACTTACATGCTCTGTATAATTTCAAAACAACCCTGAGGATTTGATGATTCATTTGTAGAAGCCTAACCTGAACGATTATTGTGGAACACAGAGTATACTGGATTTCTGTGGGTTTGCTTGGCCTTGGCCACTGCTGTGGGTGTTAGAGAATATGCATATCAAAGAAAAGGATGGTGCAGTTAGGAAAAAACAGTGCAACTGTCAGTCCCCCAAGATAAGCATAGGAGGGAGTGTGGAGGAGGTAGTCTTGATGTGTGGTCTGAGGTGACATGTGCAATCTGTATTTGCAGGGCTGACTGCCCAGATGTGCATGTTCAACTGCCCTGCCCACCGAGAGTTATGAAGTAGCTACGTGAGTGCATAAGGCAGGTGTTGGGCAAGCCAAACTTGTCAAGGACTGTGCACATGGTGGTCAAAGGGCACCTGCGCCCTGGTGTGTCCTGAGAGTCTTGGCAGAAAAAGGGAAACATTCACTTGGAGTAGGGGGCGGACTGCAAGATCTTCCTGCTTGACTGGAGGGTTTTTTCTTTTCTAAGTCAGGCTGAGGTCCGTTTGCTTAGACTGGGGTCTTCAGAGATAACAATGCATTATTATCCCCATTTTACCGGTGAAATTGAACCCAGTGAGATTCAATTAAAGTGTGTGTGTTTGTGTGCCGCTACAAGTAATATACAGAATGTGCCCCTCAAAAGTACACACATTTTAAGAAAGGAAAAAACTATTAAAATTGTGATGCTCACTGTATACCGATAACAAAAGATGAATACAAGTCACGTTTGACTTCTGCAATTACAAAAGGTGCTCAAAGTGGTGACCATCAGCGTCCACACTTATGATTACAGCGAACTACTGCTTGAGCAATGTCGACCAAAGCCTCCACTTGCATACTTCCTTTTTTGGCACTCCGGGTATGTATTAGGTGAGATATATTAGCTCTATCAATGGACATTTCTTACAAATAGCTGTCCTGTGTTATTAATAGTGGTGTTTACTAAATAATTACCTAGAACCTCTTTCCAAAAAAAGGATTTGTAATTTTTGTAAAATATGACTGCCTAAATATACCTCTTCATTATTTTGTTTTATTCCAAACAACTTTATCTTTTTGATCCAGAACACTTGGACGTTTTTGAGCCTATATTTAGCGTCAGAAGAGCTATTGTTTAATGGCAAACTTTATGCCCTGGGCCACTTGAAATTCTGAGCTAGCACCACAAATTCAAATCCCATTTCCCCACGCTGACAGCAGAGGGGCTCTCCGAGCGTAGAGGAGTGCTGGTGCATTCTCCACGGTGTTTCACAGAACCTCGGAGGAGGCCGCGCAGAGACCGTGCCTCTGGCACACATGTCCCTCCCCCCCAAAAAAAAAGCTGTGGAAAGCACCTGCAGCCCCAAGCAAGAGTGCTGCGGGACCGGCCTTTGGCCAAGTCAGATGAGGCCGGAAAAATCAATAATTGCGCTGTCATCTCCTTTCTGATGATGAAACCATACGCTTCATTTGGGAATTTAAGGCAGAATGTAAAATCATAATCTGAAAGGAATTCTGGTGACGTGGCGAGCCCAGGTACTGACCGCTGTGCAAGCGGACCCAGGCCGGTCCCCACTTGCGGGCTCTCGTTACTCGCGTTGGCCAGCCAGGCGCCGTCCGCTCTTTCCCGGGTGAGGGTGCTCTTCTAGGATCCCCGCAGCCCTTTCCGGGACCCGGTTTCCAGCGCCCCCAGAGTCGGCCCCGCAGCCGGCCTGGGGCCCCGCCCACTCTGGCCGGGGGTCGCAGCCTCGCCGAGTGCCCGCGGGAGCCCGAACGGGGTCCGCCGCGGCCCCTTTAAGGAGCCGCGCTGCGGTAACCCGAGCCCGCAGTCCGGGCGGGCTCGGCGCAGCTGGACCTCCGGGGACGGCTACCCGGCTCCGGCGAGCATCTCGCGGGCGGGCTCTGGCCGGCGCCAGCCCTCGGGCCAGGCCGGAGGACCAGGCGCCTGGAACCCGGCCGCGCGCAGCCGCCGCTCGCACGCCGGTCGCCCCGGGACGCGGCACAGGTAACGCCGTTTGCAAGGCTCGGGGAGGCGGGCGGGTACGCTTGGCCCCTCGGGTCCCCGCCCCGGCCTAGTACGGCCAGGGCTCTGGAGGCCGGGGGCGCCCCAGGCGCGCGGGGCTGCGGCGGCTCCAGCAGGTGCGTGTGGCGGCGCAGCATCCTTCGGCCCGCGGGCTGCTCAGGTGGGGTCTGGCCCTCGGCCCACCCCCCACCCCGCCCGGACGCCTCCGTGAGTCCCACTCGCGGTTCCCGGGTTGCCTGGGGTGCCTCCCGGGACTCAGCTCAAACGGGCGGGTGCTTTGGGCATCAGGGAAAGCCTTCTTGGTAGTGGCCGGTATACACAGTCAGGTGCATCAAGTGGGTAAGTGTCCCCCTCCTCCTCCCCCTACTAAATAAAACAGGAAGCTTTTATTCACCTTGGCAGTGCTCAAGTGAGTCTCATTTTTAGCCACCAAGTACTAAAGAGTCTAGTTTAAAGGGACTGGGCACAGAGTCAGAGGCCAACACATTGGGTTTCTGTTTCCAGCTCTACGGTTGTCACCCCTGGCAAGTTGATTAATCTAAGCACTTTGGTTTACCTGGCCATGAAATGGGATCTGTAATGCTAGCATTTTCATACAGCCTCTAGACGGTAGGGCAGCCTCTGTGAAAACACTTGGAGTTGTCTAAGTTCATGAAAGGGTCACTGTTGCTGACCAGTGTTTGCTTAATTAAATGCAGTGTTAACATGTTTGAGTGTTGATGTGGTGCACACTTTTATGTGAAATTAAAAATTGTTCTTCATGAGTGATCTTTAACAGTGTTTAAATTAATCTGATACCAGTTGGGGACAAGATGGAAAAGTTTGTGTGGATGTTAGGAGTCGATGTGTGAAGTAGGAGAAAAGCTGAGTAAAATCTTTACTCAGTCACAAATGGAGTTGAGAAAAGTGGCCCTTCGATTGTGTTTGTTTCAAGAGATACTGCTGTGTGAGCACATGATATAAATCAGGATGCAGCGTCCTCTTTGTGTAGACAGTTAAGGCAATAGTGGTGGAGAGCCCCATTTCTCTTTTAACTGTGCTATATGTCAAGTAGAGAATTTCCCCCCCTTGTTTGTCTCTTGTTAAATTCTACGGGTGAAACTAAATGAGAAAAGTGTATCCCTGCCACGCTAGGAGATTGGAAACAATGGCAGAAGGAACCACAGATTTTAGTGTGTTTGCCACCTCCTTCCTGTGCCATTACATGATCCAGAGGATACTCTATTTTGAGGGTACTACAACTCCTTGGCCACATTACTTCCCTCCAGAGTTCGAATCTTTCTGATCTTGCATGAGTTTTATCTGTCTAGAGCTGAATGTCTTCACACCCAGCTGCTCAGCCAGTTAAAATTATTTACACTGTGAGCTATTCTTATTCCTTTCACTCTAAGCCCTCTTTACAATGTTGGAAAGAATGGTGACTCTGCAGTTAAAGGCATATACCTGGAGGTGCCTAGGAATGGCAGTGGTCAAGTGGCTGAAACTTGATGGCAAACTTCAAAGAAGTGGGGTCTTCTGAATGGACCCTGAAATATGGATGCAAGAGTTGGCCTACTTTTTTCTTCATTTTCTAGAATCACCATTGGAGAGAGATTCACTTGATTATCAAGTTAAACGGAGGACTTGGGAGCAGGGAGCTGTCAGAAATCTAACTCAGTGCTAGACTGATTAAGAGCGTTCCCAGCCTAAGAGAGGGAAGGAGGCAGTGGCCACTAGGGAGGGAATGGAGGGCCCTCCCAAAAACCAGAGAGGTAGTAAAGGAGCCCTGGGGAATGACAAAGCTGGTGTCCTAGGTATGATTTGCTCTTCTTTCCTGTCCCCTCTGAGGGTGTGTCTTGCCCTTCAGAGCCTAGCACAGCTGTCCTATAGTTCTAGACCTGTTGACTCTCCTCCCTTGGTGCTGGAAAGGAGGTCCAGCGTTTATGTCCCGCCCCCAAAGCTGGCATTCCATGTAGGGGAGGAGGAACTGAAGGTTCCTGTAAGAAACCTTCAGAGTCAGGTACGTCCCCACACCCTTCTTCTCAAATTACTGTCCTGTATTTACAGATGAAGATGGCTGAGAAAAGTCCATAATAGGGTACAGAAAACTTTTTTTTTTTCCTGTAGAGGAAGGTGGTAAATTAATTGGGTGAGAATTGTGGGCGACTGAACAAAGGGTAGGCAGGACTGGGGGTGGAGTTGTGCTGGACAGCTTGTGTCCTTGTCCTTTGGGGAGGAAAGGGCACCTCTGCACTTGTACCCTCACTGTGTTGTGCTTTCCCTCTTTCCATTTGCCTTGTGAGAGGGAAGTATACCAGGATGGGAGTTGGGGGGAGTGACCATCTGCTCTCAAGGATGGGAAACAGACTTTAGGGCAGCATTAGGGATGAGCTGTGTTCACCTGGTATGGGTACCAGATGCTGGGCGTGCTATCCCTGAGGATGCATTACATCAGGAAAGCAAGGTGAATTGTGTAAGAAAATCAGGCATTTCAAGAGGGACTTTAGTGGTGGTTTTTCTTGTTGGAGATGAAAGGTAGCTCACACAGAAATGGAGTCCTACTGCTCTGAGGTTTGTTATTCATAGTGAGACAGTTGGATGTGCTACAAGCAATTCCCAGACCTGAAAAGAAGGCAGGAATAGCAAAGGATTTTGTTTTGTTTTGTTTTGCTTAGAACATTGGTCTGTTCAAGGAGAGGGCAGTCCTATAGATACATAAGAAGAAGCTTGTGAATCACTGTAAAAGGCTCGGGTTTGTGAAAACAGCTGATGAATAAGAAGTCTGGAAGTCTGTTCAAGCTTGGGCCGCACGAGGAAAGGAGTAGCTGAGCAGTGGGACCAAGTGCAATGGGGCGGACTGTGTAGATGGCAGACAAAGGCTTGTCTAAAGCAGTGTTTCAGACATTTTTGGATTACATCACAGGACAAAATTCATTTTTACATTGAGCCCCAGGACAAATTGGCTGATGCTGTAGGCCATGTCTACTTTCATCAGCCGGATAGGGAGCAAAGGGGCTCCTGGTGCAGAGCAGGTGGATGGGCAGGCCGCTTTGAGAAGTTTGTGCAGAAGAAAAGGATGGAATGTGGTGTTTCCAAAGCCCATTTGCTGATCTAACTTGTTAGGGAGTTGGCTGCTTGCCTCACAGGGAACTGGAAAAGTATAATATTCTCATTACATTTTATAAAAGGGTTGGATTGTCAAGACTTCCTTAGATATCCATTTCAAGATCTGCAATCAAACTGGAATCATCATTTATAGACTTGGGATTGCCAAAAAAGCTTCTTGGAGAAATAGGGAGGGAACACTCAGCATCCTTGAGTGAATTCTAGTATTTATGCACTGGAGTTAGTTGAGAGCAGAGCCTATCTGCAGGCCTTTGGTTTTCTTTGTATAACAATTAATATCTGACTCCCACACCTAGCATGCTCACCAGTGGGCAAGAAAACAAAGTCTGCAGGAAAATGTACACAGGTATCAGAGTTCACCCAGTTGCTTGGTTACTGCTTGCTTTTATCATCCACATGCTGACCTAGTTGGATCCTCCCATTGACCCATCCCTTCCTTGTCTGATTTTCTTACCTTAGCTGATGTTTTCAGAGTTTAACGTTACTTCTCCTCAACTGTCTTTTATCTATCTAATGCTTCCATGCCTGTTTTCTCTGGTGTTGCCTTGAGCCGCAGAATTATGGTGCATGCCTGCGTGCCTATTCCGATAGAGCCTGTGTTTGGATCCCGGCCTGTGCTGTATTTCTCTCCACTGTATCTTGCCACTGTGGCCACCATAGAAATAACTGTACTTTGGTGGGTTTATACATTGGTGTTGATTTAACTTTTAAATTTGGGGAACATGGAGAAACAATTTTGTTAAGTTAATTTAATTAGCTTTCTCCAAATAGGCCTTAAAAGTTTTTAAACAGTACATTTTGAGGCACCGAAAACTTCTGTCTACTTGGGATGTATTTATTTGTGGAATAGGAGGAAGACAGAATTTTCATTTGATGAAAAATTTAGAACAAATTTTTAAAAACCATTTACAAAGAGTTACATTTTAGCGACATAATTCCCTAAACTAGTCTTGCCCAGTTAACATATTTTGCTCTGAAACATGTAGAAATAGTGAGACAATTATGAATTGAAATGCTTTATCATTTGTTACATGCTGTTTCAAGGACTTATAAAGACTACAGCTGTGCTCTAGTTGAGAAAGATTCTTGGCCTTTTCATATTTTAAAAACCTGCAGGAGTGTTACTTAGCAGATCGGTTTCTTACATGCTTTGTGGAAGAATCAGGGCAAGATAAAGGCTGTAGGATGGGAGGCCGAGTTGTCTGAAGGGAAGGCCTAGCTGCTCAGAGGGTATCCTAGCTAAGTATCTCTGAACCAAACTCTTAAGGCATTGGGCATTTTTTGAGTACCTGAGAATGCTTTATAGCCTCAAGTCTCTAAATGTTTTCTTCAGTGTTTTTTAATTTTTAAATTACAAAAGTGAAACTTGCTGACTATAAAAAACATTACAAATAACAATACTCAGAGAAGGAAAGTTTACTTCTCCCCGTTCTCCCAACTCCCACCTTCTTTGGTTTCACTCCCAAACACAGCCAGTTAGCCGTTTTGGGGGTATAGCCCTTCCGATCTTTTTCTCCACAAATGGCAAAATGTGCCCAGTTATGTATTTATGAAAAATTTATGATTTCACAGCCTACTGTGTTTTTTCACTCCACAGTGTGTGATAGGCATTCTTTTGTATTATCTTGTTCATTTACATGTCTGTATAACCTGTGATAGTGTAGCTATATGAATATATTTAACCATTTGTTTATCACTGAACCTAAGGTTTCTTCTAATAAAGCTGCAGTAGACACCCATGTACATGCATCCTTTCACATGTGTGTGAATTTTTTTGAAGATAAAAGGTAACATAATATACTGCTTATTGTATAATTCAGGTAACATAGCGTTATCAAGATTCGCATATTCTGTCATTTAATTCCCCAAATAGTCACTCAGTAGTAAAAGTGTAGCACTAGACACTATAGCGATTTCAAAGTGTGGTAATGTGCAGCTCTTGATTATAAAGAAGTCCCTATCTAGAGTAGGGGGATGAGGCATACAGGATGACAATACTATCTTTTTATTTATACCCTCCTTTGTTCCAAAACCAATTTGGGATGGCTTACAAAGATGCATATAGTATGACAAGATAAACTAAATTTAGGGTAAGAAAAAAAATACATCAAAGGAAAAGAAGATGGAGGTAGGAATGAGTTTGGTTAGTGTACTCTGAAGTACTGTTCTCGTCTTCCTGGAAGTGCTTGTGATAAGCTTTCCAGCAGCCGAAGAGAAGAGGCCAACAATCTATCACATGCTTCAAGGTGTCCAGAAGAGAAACCAAATTGGAGAAGCCCATCTAGTCCTGACTCTAGGAGGAGGGAGAAATTTCTCCTTTGGATTTTCATCAAGAAAACACTGCATTTACAATGGCCAGCATTCTCAATGACACACCCAATAAAGTACAGTAAAACCTAATGCCTTTGCTTTCTGAGGCATTTCACATTATGCTCCTTGGTGCTGGCCAGGGATGTCATGCTTTGGTGCTGCTCAGATTAGGCTGAGATTCATGTGTTTAAATCAGAAATAGCTTTATGAGGACCTAAACGGTTACATGACCAATGTAAACAGCAGTGTTTTTGGACACTGATTTCCACTTTGGTAGTACAGAATATATCATTGTAGTGGGATTTTTGTGAGCAGAACCCATTTGCCCAAGAATACTAAACTTGCAATGAACAAACCAAGAAGTGAAGCTGTTTAGATGGCAATAATGTATTAGAACTATAATAATGACTGAACAAAATATTTAACTTTTTTTTTTTTAAAAGAACAAAACTCTGCACTTGGTCCATGCAGAAAGAATGATACTTGTTCACATGAATCAACTAACTCTACAAGTTAGAAAGGGTCAGAGCCACTATTCCAAAAAGTCTTTTAAAGCTTAAAATTATCAGTAGGTTGTAGAATGTGAAAGTGTAACCAGGACTTAGGAGTCTACAGGTTAGGGTCACTTAACCCAATTTCATAAACCTGGGAAAAGTTCGACTCCCATGAGCCACTGAATCTGAGCTTCCATGACCACACCCATTTAAGTCTGGCCTTGGGAACAATGCCCCAGACAGTTCTTTATTACCAAGTCTATGGGCCTGGCTTAGGTACTTTTACAGGATTTACCCTGAATTGAAACCTGAAGTTTATAGTAAATGTTAAACTTGAGGCCACCTGAAGCCACATCTGATATGTTTTACACATCACCTACTAGCCTGTGAAATGGTTCAAGGAAACATGTATGTCAGTGTGTTTAGATTTTTTAGTTACCTGATAGTGTCAAACCAAATACTGAATTGAGTAGATTAGTACCATGTTTATTGGAAAATAGTGCAGTTGGAATCAGTTTGAGGCAATGGCAGTCTTATGGAAGGAGGTCAGAAGGGAAACCACTTTCAAGGTACCTCGGGTAGAGTTTTAAGTGGCTCTTACATAACCTAGAAAAATTTGAAACTCCTTGCTGTCTTCTCATTTAAGCTACCAAATTCCCCAATCAGATCATAGGTGTAGATAAGCTGCAGAGGCTCCAGGTCAAAGGTTAAAAGGAAAGGGGTGATCGCGTTGCTCCAGATACAGACGGTTCGATCCCTCTATGACTTGCCATCGGAGAGGTAGGTGTAACATTTCTTTGTTGGGAAAGGGTAGATTGTAATCATAAGCACTGTTCTTTCTTGGGTGGTGTTTTGATCTATTGCTGAATAACAAACCATGCCAAAATCTAGTGGCTTAGAACTGTGATTGATTATTTGTTATGAGTCTGTGGGTGGCTGGGTAGTAACTCAGTTGGTTATAGGCTGACTCATGTAGCTGCATTCAGCTGAAAGGTCAACTGGGCTGGAAGGTCCAAAATGGCTTGCCAGTGTGGCTGGTAATTGGTATTGAGTGTTGCTTGTCAGCTGGGCAGCCTCAGTTCTCCATGTGGCTTCGTATCCTCCAGTAGATGAGACAGGTTTCTTTACATGGCAGTCTCAGGGCAACACTACAGGAAAGTGAAAGGCAGATGCTGCAAGGTCTGTTGAGGCCTTCCTAAGTCCTTTTCCTAGCCTCAGAACCCAGTTAACCTCTCTTCTGGTGTATTCTATTTGTCAGCAGGTGGCAAGGCAAACCCAGATTCCTCTGGGCAGTGACATAGACTTCACCTCTGGATGACAGCAGTGGCAATGTCGTATTGCAAAAGAATTTATGGCCATTAAATGATTTATCACAGTGGCTACTGCGCTAGGTGCATTTAACTCAGCTTATTTAAGCCACATAACCATCTTGCACCATAGGCCTTTTTATCCCCATTTCATAGACTTTGAAGGTCAGAGAGGTATTGTTCATGTGCAATGCCACTTGGTAAATACTGGGACTAGGATTTGATTCTAGTCTCTCTCTACCTGAATGAAATTTATCTGAAGAACTCAACAGGAGGGAGAGATTTACTAGTTCTGTAGCCCCTCTAACCCATTTAATACTGTCTTTTGTTTCCTTTCAGGAGCAGGCAAATGAGAGAAATAAAGGCAGGCCAGCAAAACCCTTCCTCAGTCTCTTGTCTGCATCCTAGGGACTTGCTCAGGGGTAATCAGATTGACTATTTGGAGACAAGAAGGACCTCTTTGTCTCCTTAGGTTCTGACTTCTTATGTTATTTGGCAAATGTCCCACTGATTCCTTAAAAAAAAAAAGAACAAAACATATTTGCCTCATCCAGCTTTTCCTTGATTTCAAGTGTTGGCAGAAAGCCAAGAGATGTCCCAAGCCAAAGGCTCCTTCTGTGATCCCTCCAGCAAGGGACTAGGAAAAGAGCAAGGGCTATGGAAATAAATTCATCAGAAGTTGGGCAGAACCTCATTTCCTCTCCTGATTCCCCCCAGGTGGTGTGGTGCCACCCCATCCCTGCTTCTGCTTCAGGGCCCCTCACTCACAGAGACCCGCTCTGAGGCTCAGGGAGGGTGTCGCATTGAAATGTTGATTTTCTTAAAGATGGGCCCTCGAATTGTCTAAGCTTTCAACCCCTTACTTTTTATTCTGTCAGGTTCCATATTTGTGTGACCTTCCATGACTCTTGTCTCCTGGCTCAAGACACTCTGGTTGATAGAAAATCCAGTGGCTATCATTGGAACTCATAGGTTTCAAAAACAAAGACTTCTTTATAACAGCTCTAAGTGGGGTGAAATGCTACATTTATCAAGTAAATAAAATGTGCCATCTGTACTCTGAGCCTGAAGTCCCTACAGAATGAACTCCTGAATATCCTAAAGGGAGAATTCTTCAGTGGGTTGGGAGTTGGGAAGCAGCAGGGCAGTAGGGAAAGCTGGGGAAGGAGGCCTTTTCCCACTGTCAGTTCCCTTACAGCACACTTTTTGTCAGGCACTATAAAAACAAATCCCAAGTCAGATAGTCAGTATAAAATGAAATAAAACATTTTAAATAAGACCAAAAAAGTAAACATGGCATAGATTAACTATATTAAATTAAATTTAATTTTAAGATAATAGGTAGAACATGTAAAAAGTAAATAAATGTAGGCTAGGAAAATAAGAATCAAAATCTTGTTAAAATTCTAATTAAAAATATGTATAATAGAAGGGATTACTGATCAAGTGTTGTGGAAATCAGGGGAGAAATGATTTCTTGAAAGAGCAGGAATTCTCAGGGAGGGTTCAGGTAATGGGATAACTCCCATCCCTGCTGTGTCAGAATCTCCTGGTGGGGACTCTTGGCTATGTGAAAAGATATATCAAGAAAACTGTTTTCCCCCCAGGAAACAAATTATAGAAAGGAAGACTACAGAATCTTCTTCACTGACAGGAATAAGCAGAATATATACTGAGAAAGTATTGTGTTTGGCGTGGAATGGAAGGTAGAGGGCAGCTCTGGGATATGCAAATTTGAAAAAACACTGAATTAGAAGGATCAGAGAAAGAGTCCTAGAAGGCATTTAACATAGGATGTATAGGGACAGATAGGAATATGAGAGATCTTGGGAAATCTTGGATTAAAGAGATCTGCAGCAATATGAATTAACTTTGACAATAGTTCTCTGAGTTGTGACAGCAAGGAGGGGCCACCCTGCAGCCCCTGAGGGTGGATCCTTTCTGCTTGGGGTGGGTGCCTCTTACACAGCCAGGTGGGGAACAGTTTAGCCTCCTTCATGCCCTAACATCCTGTGATTTAACTATTACATTGAATTTTGGGAAAAATAAAGACCAATTAGAACTGTATGAACATTCAACTTTAAGTGTTTTTTACTCTTTGTTAAAAAAAAATTATATATTTTTTTGCAGTTACAGTTGACATTCAATATTACTTGGTATCAGTTCCAGGTATACAGCATAGTGGTTAGGCATTGATGTAATTTATGCAGTGATGCCCGATTACCACACACTTGGCACTCTATGTGGTTGTTGCAACATTACTGACTGTTCCCGATGCTGTACTTCCCATCCTCATGACTGTTTTGTAATGACCAGTTTGTATTTCTTAATCCCTTCACCTTTTTCACCCAGCCTCAAGTGTTTTATTTTTTTCTTCTTATCACTAAAACAATCTATTATCCAAAAACATTGTTTCCGGGAGGTGTCAGTTGCCAGGGTCTGTAACTGGCAGAATCCAACAGTTTCTCTTTAGCTTGAATTCCCTTATATGCTCTTGGAGAGAAAAAGTTGAAGGAATGGGAAAAATATAAAGGATACCCTTATATGAAGTTTAGTATTCTTAACTGCCAGGGAGGAAACACAGAGGTATCTTTTCTGTAGTCGCGAGCAATTGCTTGTTAAATCTTAAGTAATATCATCTATTTAAGAAAAAGGGAATATAACTTAATCATGTTATAATACAGGGTTCCTTTGCCTTTCCTGGTTTAGTCTTCATTTCTTCCCATTTGCTTCCATTTAAAAAGCAGTACCGTGACTATTGGATTTATAGAAGTTAGGCTGACTTTTATGCAGGGGGCTTCCTATAGACTTTCACACTAATGCTGATGGTTCTTGAACTTGACACTCAGAAAAGAAAAAGAGGTGGAATGTTTTCTGTGTGTAGTTCTAACTTTTTGAAAAATGTAGCTCTCAATGCAGAATTGAAAAAAAAAACAGCAGTAAAAAACAAAAACTGTAAGCAGTTAGCCGAGAGCTTTGTATGCATTTCATTAGATGCTTAACAGTTTTTACATGAATGAAGTGTCGAGTGTAGGGAGTGCGGTGCAATAGTAAATCTTTACTAAAGGGTTTTAATGTCTCTGCTTAATTATCGACATTTTATGACATTTAGACAGATAATTGCAATGTACCATCCATATAGAAATGCAAACCAAACCCAGAATGGGTGGGGGGCAGATACGCCTCTTTTTTGATAGGATTTTTGTTTCTTTGGTTTGGTAAATATCTTCTGCAGTCAAGTGTTCATTTACAAATGATTTACAGTTTGCAAATATAGACTTGTAAAACGTGTTTAGGTTGCTGACGTAGATAAATCAATAAATAAGTACTTCTGTAGTTGGTAAGCATATGAAAATACAGAGCAGAGTATTACAATTATATATACTCATGAAAGCTTTGAACACATACCTTGTGTTGTAAGAGTTTGGGATAGTCAGACCAAATATACTGCTATGGTCTGGATATTTGTGTTCTCCTCCCAGCCCCCCCCCCCCGCCAAATTCATATGTTGAAATCCTGACCCCCAAATGTGGTAGGTAGCATTAGTTGGTGGGGCCTTTGGGAGGTGATTAGATCTTGAAGGTGGAGCCCCCACTAATTGGGTTAGTGCCCTTGTAAAAGAGATCCTACAGAGCTCCCCAGCCCCTTCTGCCATGTGAATTGGGCAATGTGAAAGAGGGCCCTCACTGGTACCCTCTTCCTATGCTGGTACCCTGACCTCAGACCTCCAGCCTCCAGAACTGTGGGCAATAGATTCCTGATGTTTTTAAGGCCACCCAGTCTGTAATCTTTTGTTACAGCAATGCAAACAGACTAAGACACATACTCAATATTGGTTCATTTATAATATTGTTGTTCTTTGCTTTTGGACATTTGCAGGTAAGAATTTTCCTGAAGTCAGTATGTTTTCATGCTGTTAACCTAGGAACATCCAAATCTGTAAAGAATTTTTATTTTATTTGAGCCAAACTGATGACAATTGCCAACAAGCAAGATCTCAAATGCTCTGGAGAAGAATAGTTTTGTAGTTTCTTTTACTCATTTGAAATTAAGGAGGGAAAGTAAGGAAGATGACATGGAGGTGGGAGAAAGCCAGGTGGGGATTGGATTACAAGATAGTAAACAATATTATGTGTCCCCTTGAGGGTGGTTTAAGTGTGTTAAGCTGGATGCACTGAAATAATGGACAGGGCTGGCTTAAGGCAAAAATAAACGTTTTACTAAAAAAGTTACTTCTCTGTGGCTTGACTACCTACCATGACCTGCCTGGGTAGGAATTTGTGGTCAGATCACCCTGGGAGATTATTTTCCATAGAACCCCCTTTTCCTCCACAATGCTGTAATACTAGGGTTGTCAATTTAGAAAATTCTTTATTCCAATATTCTGATTATACTGGTAAGATGAGGGGCCTGTAACTGATGAGATACCAGCTGAATGGAAAGCACATGTACAAATATGAATGTCTATTACTGTCACTATTTTATTTAGTAGACATTTAATGTGCGTATACTGTATGGTGGGCACTGTGTTAGGTATGAGACACATGGAGAGGGAAAAATTGTTCATGTTTCCTGTCCTCTTGGGGCTCACATTCCACTGGGGGAAGGAGTTATCCATTTGTTTAGTTTTTAATTTAAAAATATTTTTGGTTTTTATTTTATTATTTTTAAAATGAAATGTCTTCGGGTAACATTGGTTAATAACATTATATACATTGCAGGTGTACACCTTTATGTAGTACGATACCTGTATACTCCATTGTGTGCTCAGCACCTGAAGGCTAGAGGAGACATCCATTTAAATTCCCACTGTCAAGGAGGGGGACATGATAACTATGAGAGCCAATAATTGACCTGTTGATGGACAGAGAAGGCTTCCCTGGGGAAGTGAGAATTGACCTAGAGCTGAAGAAGCTTGAGAGTTAAATTGGACGTGAAGGGGCAGGGGTAGGAGTGGGGGAGCAGGTTATGCAAAGGCCTTGTAGAGGGAGGGAACATGGCATCTTGAAGGAACAGAAAGAAGGCATTAACTGGAGTGCCGCAAGCAAGGTCCACGTTTAGGGATCAGGCCATGAGTTTGGTCTGAGGTGCCTTTGACATGCTGGGTAGTACTGACAAGTAGGCAGTTGGCTGTACATGTCAGGAGGTCAGAGAGGAGATCTGGGATAGCTATTTAAACTTGAGATGGTTCTGCATATAAGTGGTAACTGAAGCCACAGGTCCAGGTGAAATCACACAGGAAACAAGTAGAGAGAAGAGGGTCTGGGACCAAACCTTAGGGACTTCTATCATTTAGTGGTGGGCAGAGGAAGCAGTATGGTATCTTGGAAGCACAGGGAAGAAAGTGCTCCGAGGAGAAAATGGTTAGTCGGCCCCATGTTGCGAGAGGTGAGGTAATGAGAAGCCCACTCCCAGAGGTCATTGCTGACTTTAGCAGGAGCTATTTCAGGGGAGTGCTGAGGGTGGGGATAAGAATGCAGTGGGCTGAAGAGTGAGAGAGGTGAGCAATGATGACGGTATGGACAAACCATAAGAACTTTGTCCTTAAGGAGTGTGGGTAGGAGAGGGCACAAAAGAGCAAACTATACTCTTGAAGAAGAAGAAGACGTGGCTCTGTTGATTTTTGTTTTTATTGGGAACTTAAGACTGTTTAAAAGCAAATAGAAAATCTAGGTCAGGAGACAATAAAGGATAATGGGGAACAAAAGATTCCCAAGGGAGCCAAAAACGATGGGTGAGATGTTGCCTGAGTGGGATGGCAGATGCATGAAGGTGCAGGCCATCTGTGGTTGACAGTGTGATATTCAAAGTTTTCATGTATTGGCTTCTACTTTTTTGTGAAGTGGGGTTCTGTGGAGAATGGGGGTGGATGGTTGAAGGTTCGAAAAGAGTAGGGAGAATTTGGAAAAGTAATTGTGGAGTGTGAAAGGACTGGTTGACCAGTGCAAGGATGTAGGAGTACAGGGCAGTGCTGAGGGCTGTGTGATCCCTCTGTAATTTCACCCTCACCAAACTTTCTCTTCTGGTACATGACTTTTTCCAACAGTGCTCTGATTGTTCAGGGCCTGTTGCTGAGTAAATAGTTGGGCATATCCGGGTTGGTGTTTTGCCAGCTGTTGGCAGTGGTAAAGGGAATGTAGAGTGTTAGTAAGAGTGTTTTTGAAATGATGGCCTCTAGGATTTAAGCTGATTAAAGAGGCAAGTAAAAAAAGAGAAAAGAGCTAATGAATTGGGGAAAAGCTGAGGAGTCAATGGACTTGAGAATGCTGTAATACTGAGCACACTTGAAGGAAAGGTCAACAAAGGGAATACTTGAAATGTTATTTTTGGAGGCAGAAAAATGATGAGTGAGGGACAGTAAAGGTCCATGGGTGGTGGAGGTGGCAGGGAAGAGGTGCCATTCTAGATCAAGATAAAAGGACTGAGTTGTTAAGGAAACCTGGGCCTTCTACACAGATAGGAAGTCACTCAGGATGATGGCAGGGCTTGAAGACATCAGTGAACCAGGGTCAAAGTCTTTGAATGGGAGGATGTGTTTGGGAAGTTGGAATATGACACCAGCGAGGAGAGGGAGAGGGTGGAAAACTGAATAGCAGGGCAAAAACATTACTGGGGGTAAGGGAATGGAGGAGTAAGGCCTGAAGGGGACCCTGAGGAGCAAAGAGGATATAGGACCACCTCCTGACTCTCAAGTGTGAGGGACTAGGCAGCCACTGCCTGAGAGGGTTGCAGAAGATGGGCACACATCTTCTTCAGAGCACATGGGGGAGAGACCAAGGGTGGAGCACTCTTTACTGGGTGTGGAGCTGCAGATCCAGGAGACATAGTGGAAGAGTTTGGAGGTGGAGGGGGTGATGGGCTGTGTCCAGTTGGCTGGGAAGGACCTAGGGAGGATGACAGGGATGGTCCTGTGGTAGAAGATAGATTTCTGCAATGGGAGCTGCCAATATTTTGAATGTTGACTAATGTAAACAGAGATTTGTTAGGGGCTTAGGGCCTGGTGGCCAGAGAATGGTGTTGTTCCCCTTGGTTAAAGTGATGACAGGTGCAGAAATCACATGTCCTGTGTGCTGTTGGAGATGGTCGATGGTGGAAGCAGAAACTGACTGAGTGCACATCCTATGACAATTACTGTTCTAAGTGCCTAACACATTATGTAGGTTATTCCCTGTGAGCACCCTATCACGTTAATACTGTTGTTAATCTCCGTTCTGCAGGTGAGAAAACAGGTTCAGTTAAGGTAACTTATTAGTCCCAGGACACACAGCCAGCAAGTGGTGGAACTGAGATTCAAACTCAAGACTGTGACTAAGTCTGTGTACTTCCCACCATGTTATATGTACTTAATGTTTTCTTACATGTGAAATTTAGATTTTTTAAGCATAAATGACAGACTGTTGAGAAACTTAATGTAGCATTTAACACAAAATTGTCTCTTGACATACCAAAATTAAAGTCAGTCCTAGGATCCCAGAGTCTTACTCTGAAGGTTAGATCAGCACCTCTGCGGACCAACCCTTCTAGTGTTCCTTTCACTGCTTCTGTGATAGATGCTGGACGCTTCTGAATTATTAGGAGTGTCTTCTTTAAATTAAGCTGAACTCTTTCCTCCCTGTAATTTTTGTCCATTTGTGCCATTTTTGGGAATTCAGAGTTAAACTCCCTCTTGCACTTTTCCATGACAGTTCTATAGATGTTAGGACAATGCTCTCAAGTCCTCTCTATGTAATCTTGTTCCCAAGCTGATATTACAATATGATATGGATTCTAAAAATCACCATCGTAGTTACAGTACACTAAAGGTACTTTGGTATATGATTAATTTAGAGGAAAGTGGGACTGATATGTGTCTTGATCTAAAGGTATACTTCCACACACTCCAACTGAATGTGACTGAAGTTTGTTTTTTTGTTGTTACAATAGTATCTTCATTGCATTATTATCTCTCATTGCTTTGGATAACTTACAATGCTAAGGTTTCCTGTGAGAGAGAGAGAGAGAGAGAGAGAGAGAGAGAGAGAGAGAGAGAGAGAGAGAGAGTGTGTGTGTGTGTGTGTGTGTGTGTGTGTTTGTGTGTGTGTGTGTGTTTGTGCATTATGTGGCCATTATGCTAAGTCCTATGTTTGGATATTGACTTTTAAAAATGTATTCCTATTACATCTTTCTAATTGGGACTCATTATTTCAGCTAATGAAGATCATTTTGATTCTGATTCTGTTAACCTATTACACTAGCTATCTTTCCCAACTCTGTTTTATATGTAGATTGAGTAAAAATATAAATATTTGTAAAAGTATTACTGAAGCAGACCAAAAACAGAGGACCTTATGGGACAGCAGGAAATATTTCTCAGGTCTACTTCAGATCATTGATCTACATGCTGCTTTTAATTTCTCAGCCAGCTCTGGATTTACCTAATTTTGTTATCCAATCAAATTTCTTTGTATTACCCATAAGGCTATCACAAGAAACTTTCAGAACTTCCCTGGAATCAAGTTATCCTTCATTTGGTGTTCATCAGCCCACCAGAATTTGGCAGTGGGAGTGAGGGATGGGAAGGCGTCCAGGGTGACTGAGCTGCTCTAGATTGGAGGATGGGGAAGTGTTGTGGACGATATGGAGCCTTGGGGGAAGGACTGGCTTGGGTCATGTAGAGCCTGGAGGGCCTCCAGGATGCCCATATGGAGCCATCCAGAGGACAGCTCCCTGTCCAGGACTGTGTGCTGGGAGAGGTGGGGTCTGGTTGCACATGACTGAAGCTGTGTGACACATACTCAGGCAGAGCCTGTTCAGAGAGGAGGCTCTGGGTCAGGGTCGCTGGGGGTAGTCAACATTGCTACGTTGAGGGCATTCATACCCGATAGCCTCCATATTTTGATGAAATGGGAAGAGACCGCTATTGTCAGAGAGAGAGAGAGAACTGGAACTTCGAGAGCTGTGAGCGTTTGCAGTCAATGTGGGGAATAGGAAAGGGAGCAATGTGGGGATGGGAAAAGGAGTGCTAAGCATGAGTAGGAAGTTCTTCCCAGCTTTTCACTGTCTTGCTGCCCTCAAAGACAACCAATCGCACAAGACCTTCCCCCTCTTAAAGGTCTTTTACTGCTAAACATGACAGCGTGGTTCTCACCTGAAACTATAGCATGTGCAGGGTGCAGTTGTGCATGTGTGTGGAAGGGGCGTTAGTGATTCTGACATGCTTCCTAAGGAATCCCTGTCCTTCCGAGGGAGTAACAAGCACGGGGAAATGCGAATCATAGTTACGTTCCCGGGTTAGTAGTTCTAGACCCAGCTGGTGGAACTGAGTCCTTTGGGTTTCAGCTCAAAAAGGTGTCCTCTTGGTTCCCCTTGAATACCTTCAGGATCTCCTCACTGTTTGTGTATCCCCTCTGCTGGGTATTTACTCCCTGGAAAGCAGTGCCCCTTGAGACCCTGAATTTACCACTGCATATAGTAACGACCTGTTCCTTTGCTTCCCTACTGGCTCATAAGCACGTCCATCATTGTATATGCTGAATCTCTGCATAGCACTTGGTGCATGGTGGACATGTGACAGATGTTGGATGAACGTTGGTTGAAAGAAGACTGAATTAGCCTGGCTGTGCCATTTCCGGTGGCCCTGCCTCTGGGAGAGTGCTCCTGCTGGAGGAGGGGTCTCATAAGCTGATGCTGGAGCGTTATACTTCAGACATTTTATGTTCTTGACTAAGAAACCAGCTTGAATTCAAGTCTATGGAAACAGTCTTGGGGGATGTACAAACATCAGTGTATTCAAGAGGCCTCTGGAAGAGTTTCTTTGGTGTCCACAATTCTTTTGAAATAAGAGGGGCAAGTTGTTTTGTAAAGTTCATGTCTAGACACTCACCTTGTAAATTGCCACAGAAATATTTTCCACTTAAGTTTGGCTCAGCCTTTCTGGGACAGTATCCCAGCCTTCTGCCAGCTACTAGCCACATGTGGAGGTATATGAAGTAGGTTTAATACTTTTCTACTTTTACTGTGGATTCCTATACTTAATAATTACCAAACTCTCAAAGGCCCTTAATCTATGTGAGTCATGATCACTGTTTGGTTTTACCCATTTTACCATTTTCTTGCGTGATTCAGTGAATGAACAGGGACAATTGCCACCTACCAGAAGCCTGGGTTTTCTGAGGAAATTTGTAAAATATCCCTAGACTAGTGCTTGATTTGGCATGACTGATGAAGCAAGCAGCTGCTTAATAGGAAGCAAAGCTAGGAGTAGAATGATTCAGTTAACTTCTGTCCATTGAGCCACAACTTGACTATGTGGAGCTCTTTAGGTTTAAATGGAACATTTTTTGCAAAGGAAAACTTTCAACAAATACCTGCTAGACTCCAGTTAACTGACAATAAGTCTTTTGAAAACATCAGATATCCAGTATAACAAAGACTTAATAAAAACTAGTTGTTTTCTTTTGTTTTTTTGTGTTTTTTTTTTTTTTAGGAATGATAAATATTGTAATGGTGTGCTTTTTTTTAATGTAGTGGTTAAATTCACAAATCATAAAATGGGTAATGTTGCATGATTCCTACTGAGTTTTATAAGAGAATTTTAGCAACCATTTGTAAAATAAATATTCATTATATACACTGATTTTTAACAAAAGTAAATGAACAGCCCATTCCTGGCCACCCTCCAGGACCAGCATGAAACATGCAAACCCCTCCAGGGTGGGTTAAATAAACTGTTGTCATATTTAAGATTATTCATGTTATTCATCTAATCATACAGAAGGTGCCAAAAACATGTGCACACATTTTAAGAAAAGAAACCTGTATTAAAATTGTAGTACTCAATATATACCAATAATAAAAGATGAATACAAGTCACGTTTGACTTCTGCAATGACTAGAGGTGCTCAAAGTGGTTACATCGGTGTCCAGACACTACTGATTATGGCGAACTACTGCTTGAGCTATGCTGACCGAAGTGTCCGCTTATATACATTTTTGGCACCTCCTGTATTTAAGGTTAGACTCTCTACTACATGGCCTCCAGATCCCGATTTGCTTGCTTTATTTATTTTTCTGTCTGTTTATCTATCTATCTATCTATCTATCTATCTATCTATCTATCTATCTATCTATCCATCCATCCATCTATCCATCCATCCTATCTAACCTATTATTTGACCCTTATTTGCTTTAATCTTAGAAAAACATTATTGTTTTTCCATCTCACTTAGAAAATCATAATGATGTTTATGTTCAAAACTTACTTTTATGTATTATTTGGCTAGTATTAAACTAAAAGACCACAAATTAAAAATTTTGATGCCCAATAAACACATGTTTAATTAAGAAAAAAGTAAATGAGCAATAAAGTTAATGGAATCTCACAGAGAAGAATTGTAATATCCATCTCACAGAGAAGAACTGTAATATCAATAAAGTTAATGGAATCTCACAGAGAAGAATTGTAATATCAGTCTCACAGAGAAGAATTGTAATATCAATAAAGTTAATGGAATCTCACAGAGAAGAATTGTAATATCAACACACCAGAAAAAAAGAATGAGTAACGAATTCATTACAGACACATGAATTCTTTCAGAAGGGCCTCTGTGGGGGACTGATTTTTAATATGATATCCTGATTGGAAGGGAATGAAATGAGGGTATTGCTTGTGCAGCCAATGACGGCTTTTTTTTTCCAGTGAATTGGCTTCAGTAGGTGACCTTATTTCTTCACATTGGGAAGCTGGAAATATCTACTGATTCATTTCCTTTTCATTTGAGGGTCAGCTCTGTCAAAGAAGAAGCTGTAGACATGCTGTATTTGCTGGATATGAGTAAATGCTTTAGTGTCCTTATTTGATCTAAATGTTCCTAAGATTTTTAGGAGCCAAACAAAGTTCGGCTCAATGAGACAGAAAACATACTATGAATGTACATATATGCATATTACTGTTTGCTAACTCTAGCCTTAAAACCTGAAGCTCTTTTATAAAAATCTTTTATTTTAGAGATAAAAGACCATGGAGGAGTTTTGGTCCAAGGATATGTGTGATTACAGAATATTTTTTTAAGTTAAATACTAATTTAAACAGTAACAGAACAGTAGTGTGGTTATTTTCGAAGATGGTATTCTTCTTAGAAAGATTTAAATTTTAAAGGAAATGAATCAGTAGATGTTTGTTCCACTGTACAATTAGTTTATACTATGTAGTTTTTCTTGTGTTATTGCAGTTAATGTTAGTTCTATTATTGTTTAATTGTTTCTCAGAAATTATCAAAACAACTCTCATTTTATAAATGAAGAAGTTGAGTTATAGAGAAATCAAGTAATTTGGCCTTAAAAGTATTACTAAAAGAATACCTGCAGTTACAGCACTTGAAATTCCCTCATAATGTGAAACTCTGAGATTCAGATAATTTTGAATAGCATGATGTTAAATTTGTCTCCTGAAATTTATAATATTGAGATCTTCAAGAAGATAGATTTCCCCCTCTTTTATTTTAAATACAAATATAAGATATGACAAATAGTTGCTAAAAGCTCAAAATTCTTATAGTATCTTTGTATTCTTACATTTGTGCTAAATTAAAATAAATTAGTAAAAATATAACCACATACTCTTCTAATGTTAAAAAAATTAATTTAGGCTTATCATGAGCAATTTAAAGCAATTTATAGCCCTCATTTCTCTTAACAGGTTGAAGAAATATGGACCCCAACACCAAACTGGTCATCAGCACTCTTTTTACCAGCTTTTTCACCTTTCAACTTCTTTTCCACTTTGTAAGTTACTGGTTTTCAGCAAAAGTTTCTTCAGGTTTTAACACTCTCAGCTTTGAAAAGAAGATTGAATGGAACTCAAGGTAAAGCTTATGAAAATATAATTGATTTTTTTAAAAGCTAGTTTTATGAAATTAAATTATTTAAAATATTTCCCAAAAGTTTTTCATGTAGTATCTTACAAAATCTAAGATCAAGTTTTTTATTTCACCTTAGCAATGAAAGAAAAGATAAGTATATATATCTCATACAAGAAAAATTTAAAAGCTTATATATTGAAAGATGGTAGGAAAAATTTATTCAACTTTCTGAGGAAGTGTGGGAAGGTCAAGTAGCTTCTAGCTGACTGTGGAAGAGTGTTGTTTTTGCATTCTTCTCTGAAATATTTATGATAACAAACACATGTTCATTGGAAATGATAACAGAAGTAAACATTAGTTGGGGCTCTGAGTAGCCTATATATAGAATTGGCTGGCTTAGCCCAACCGGAGCAGTTCAATGCCGCATACCAGAGAACATGGTGTATGGTTAGCACATCTGTGTCTCTCTTTTAATGAACTTTTCATTACAATTCAGAGCCCTCCAGAAGCTATGTTTTTTTTTTATTATACAATCCTAAAGCAAAAATCGCTTCTTAGTTTTTTAAAACAAAAAATGAATAAGACATGTAATGATATAGAAGACTGTGATACTTTTAATTAGTTGGTTTGCACATTTTTGTTTGTGTATGTGCAACTCCTTAATCTCTCCCAAGATTTCAAACACAAAATGATTCTGACGACTGCCTCACTGACTTTAGAGCCTTTCAGGTGCCCGAACATCGCTGTGCATTTTCAAACCCCAGTGAATCAGAACAGCTATGGGAATCCTTTTTGTTGTCGTTATGTAGTTTAAGTTAATGCTAACTATAAAATGAATTCAGCAGGCCTCTGAAATGGCCATAATCAGCTTCCATTGAAATTTTCTTGTAAAATTAAAGACCTTCTGCCAAAGTCTAAGTATTTATTTGAGCATGGTCATATATGATCTGAAATCCCCTATCTTGTTTTGCACCAAATTGTTTTGCAGACGTCTACTTTTATAATTCAGACTGTGAATAAGACTTTAGTTGTTTTCTTCAGCACTTTACACTGATTTGTCTGGTTCATACATCCACAGCTCTTTTCGTTCAAAGTGAGAATTCTTTCTCCATGCATTTTTGAAAAATAAGAGGCATGATTTGTCTTAAACATCGCACAAAGATCAAATGTGGGATACTAAAGATACTAAGCATTATTTTTAAAAAACCTTCCTAATATGAAGATAGATAGACTGGTGGGAAAGAGAAGGAAGGGACATGGGGAAATACATTTTCTGTGGCTAAATTTGGAACTATTTTCATTGTGGTTAGAGGAGGTAAAGGCATTTGAATCTTGAAGAGTTGCAAGCCAAAGAAATAGAGAGGGCACAGAGAAATAGGAGCAAAGATGAAAATGAAATGAAATGATGAAACTGAAAAACACTTTACGTTATTCAGTCTTATCACTGCCATTCTATGATGCATGGAATCACTATTTGGGAAACCGAGTTCCCATTTGAAAAAGGAGTCTGGGATTATAAAAGATTCATTACACGATTCCAGTGGTGTTCTCTCTCTCCTTTTATGTCTCTCAAATTTACTCCTGTTTCCCACTTCAGCTGTGTTTACATGGGACTTTAGCTGTGAGGTGGTGAGTGCAAAGAAGGAAATAAAAAAAAACACCTAGCTGCTTTTTGAGCAAAAGTACACATACATGTCTTGAAATCCAGCCTCCACTCTTGAAACAGATCAACATAACACATATAATTCTTCCTAGCAATCAGGAAAATCTCTGAATAATGAGTGGTCCAAGTCATCTAGTAGAAAAAGGACAGGAAGAAAAAAACTCACTAGAAAATTCACACCTGAGAGACAACAGTTTAATTAATTAATTATAAGTGAAAAATTGTTATACTCAATGGTTCCTTTTCTGAAAACAAAGATACTTATAGGTATTATTTATATCATAATTAAAATTTTTTCTTATATCTACTTGCTTTCCTATGGTCTGGAAAGTCCTAGTGTGCTGAAATACTCTTAATTTTTAAATCAACTTCTCCAAAATCGAACTGTTTGAACTATGTAATTTCTGTTAGCAATACTCATACTACTTGTGAATGATTAAATCATCAACTTTAAATTGCTATTATTAAATGGTCATTATTTCCTTAAAAATAAAGCACCATCTTTTTATAAGCACAGACATTTCTTTTTAACTCTCTTTTGGAAAAAAAGTTGAAGTATTTTATCTTGAGTAGCATTATGGTTTTTCTTTTTAGACACTAAGGAATCTATATTTTGCTTTGTCAGGAATCTGATTTTAAAGAATGAAAGATGGAATTTTTACTAACAGAAGTTTCTAAACAAATAGACTTTTAATATAGAATAGTATGTAAGCACAGGGTGTTTGCTTCTCCTGTTCATTATAGTGGGAGCTATTTGATCCAAGTATATTTAACTTTTCTCTCATGAAATAATGCCATTTCCACAGCTGAGGGATTGTAATTCTTCCCATTAACAATATAATATCTCAACAGAGAAGGGACTTTGAGGCCTGAGCATCAGGAACAAAAAGTTAGTTTTTTTCCAAAAGGAAACTTTTTTTTTTTGAGGGCAGTGTCACTGGCCCTCATATGTGGGACCGAACCACGGCCACTGGGTTCCCAAGCCAGCGCTTAACCACCGCACCACTTGGCCGGCCCCCAAAAGGAAACTTTTTGATGTAAGATTACTGAGCACTAAAATGGGTTTGTGAGAGGTTATGTTTTTTTCCTTTCACAGAATTTTTGAATGGCAACACAAAGCTGGTTGTATGATTATTTATTGGGTTGTCAGAAAAGTCATGACGTATTTTTTCTGTTTTTCATTGCAAAAATGCGTCATGACTTCTCCGACAACCCAATAGATGGAGCATTTTGTTTGACATCAGGGATCTTGCACTGTTATCCCATATGTATTCAAATGGGATACAGGGGTGCTTGGCATGAAAATTCCAGGCTTGTAAACCAGATAAATTGGGTTAATTATTCACACTTCAAAATGGTCTTTTTGTATTACAAAGGATTTTTTGTCAATGCCTTTAAATTAGTGTGAATCTTTGACTTTTTAAAATATGATTTAAGGGCTGGCTGAGTGGCGCGGTGGTTAAGCGCTGGCTTAGGAAGTCAGCGGCCCCAGTTCGGTCCCACATATGAGGGCCAGAGACACAGCCCTCAAAAAAAATAAAATAAAATAAAAAATAAAATAAAATATGATTTGATTGAACTTGACATAGCTAATTAGAACCACATTATCTATTGGATCAAGTATACTGATATTTCAATTTACAATAATAAGATTTTCTAATATCAAACTTTATATTAATTGATATATTTCATTTACTTTTAAAGATTTGGTGTCATATTGTAGAGAGAGATTCATTGACACCATTAGTTTCTAAAGAGAAAACTTGCCATACCTTTATTCTAATGAAGAGGGGAAAAAAAGTTAATTACTTGTACACTTTTTTTGGTGTGAATAAATATAGAGTATCCTATATACAGTTCTTTAGGTCAGAGCTTGGATATTGATTGAGTCATTAAATTATTAGCAAGAGATGCTCATAGAAACTGATAGTTTTCATCTAAATCTTATTCCTTCCATAAAAGAAAATCTGACCTGGATCTTGTGAACTTTTTGCTTTCACTTGGGAATTTCTTTTAAAAACAGATTTTCTGGGTAAATTCATGGTCCTCAGTTTTTCTATTTAGAAGTGCTTTCACATTAATCCTAAAGAGACACTAATAATAGTTGCTCTAGCTTTGTCATAGATTTGTTACAGGAATCAAGTGCAATAATGCAGGTGAATGTGTACTCATGGTCCGTTCAAATTCTGATCCTGGATATGAATCTGTTGAGGCCTAAAGATTTGGAAGTCATTTCTAACTGACGAGAGCAGGAACCAAATCCCACAGTGATGCTGTTGGGGAGGGAGCTCTGTCCAAGCAGGGTGCAGGGGGGTGGGCTTACCCGTCACCATCTGTTTGCAGAAAACTCAACTGTATCATGAGATATGCTTCTGCTTTAAAATTTTAAACCAATAAGTGATTCACCAATTTTCTAGCAGGAAATTGTAGATCTGGGTATTTTTCTTGTTATTAATTCCAAAGTAAACTTGTGACCCTTGGATTGCTAAAAGGCTATTTCATATTATACATACTCTCAGATGTGTTCTATTCCTATATTTAAATGCTTCCAGATTTAACTTCTTCAGAATGTTAAATATTTTGCCAGAATTAAAGTTTATTGCAAAGAATCTGAAATCCTTGTGTGTATTTCATTTCATTTTATTTCAGGGTAGTATCTACGTGCCATTCTTTGGTAGTTGGGGTTTTGGCCTTGTACATTTGCTTGTTTGATGAGGCTACAATTGCTGATCCACTTTGGTAAGCTGTTTCTTTCCAATATATTCAATTTGATTTGCATTTTGATATTAATTATTAATAAGAACATCACTTTAAAACAGAAAACATTGATACTGTATGGTTTATTGAAATGCTTGTGTTCAGACTTACTTCAGCAAGGTATGTTAAAATGATTTTAGATTTGAATACAAATAATGAGATTATTTTGCCTTAATATTGCCATTGTTATCCAAAATGGAAAATATGATGATGTAAACATTTCTACTGTGTTAGAGAATAAAACCAAGTTATAGTAACTACTGTTCTGAGAAAAATGAGTTATTATTGAGGTAGCATAGTCAACTTGGATAATAGCTACTTAAGACTTAGTCTTCAAATTTATGTTTGACCCATCATTTGATATCAAAGATATGAAAATGAGACTTACACATGTCCATGTAACGGAAATTTAGTACCACATAAGATTTGAAGTACTAATAATAACTATGTTCATCAATAATAGGATAATTTGTAAATGTTTTTTTCTGAAAATTTTAAATGTCATTCCAATGGCAGAAATTTTACAAACTGTATTTCCTGGGTTCATCTTAGTTTGAGAAATGAGATATGTTTTGAGATATCGCTGCATGGGGATGTGGGCAATTTAACCAGGCCTGTTGACTATCTGTGTTTGACTGCAATGATGTTTTTTATTCATAAATATGGATTAATGTCCATCAGAATTATACCAGTATTGATGAATTTTCTTTGGGCAGTATTTTTCAAAGTGAATCCATTTAGTGAATTTATTTCCTTGACCAGATTTTTATATAATCTACCCAAACAATTTTTAGCTTTGTTCTTTTCATATTCTTATTTTACTAACATGATTGTTACCAGAACCAGGTCTTTTGGCAAGTAAAGTATATAACAAAGATTTGATTTATTGGTCAGTTTTTGTCCATATCAAACTTTTACCTATTATACTTTTTGATATGTTTACATTTTCTTTGATGCCATAATTTATTCCAGGTCCAACTTTCCAGGATCATATTTATAGATCAGAACTTGTAAAGAAGACATGATGTCTGCTGAGTCTTTCCATTTGAAATTTAGCTATTATCAGTTTTATTTACTGTTCATTTCACCAGTAGTTCACATCATAAATAAAATGATAAAGGACTGATAATTTATATTTGTTTCTTGGAGTGCAGAGCATTAGTAGGGCTAAAGTGTAGGATCTATATTTGTGGAGGGGTCAAAACATCAGGATTAAGCTGTCCTGCTCCAGCCATGTACTGATGTGTGAAAATAGGCAAGTCCCTCCAGTATGCAGTAGAGTGACGATGATAATAGTATACTGTCTCAAATCAGGGGCAGGCTAGACAATTTCTTGAGGCTATTTGAGTCACTGATTCAGAATAAGGAATGAAAACAAATCAGCATCTGGAATTCTATTTGAATTCTTTCACAAACAAATCACATGAGAACCCATTTTTAAAAAGTTGTCTTTTGATAAAACTCTTTTCCTGAAACTTTTAGCTAATAAATATGAGATTATTATTCATGCAGTTAGAAGTACAAGTATTATCATAGCTAAATACCTTGTGCAAATGACAACTCACCATTTGAGAATATGGAAAGCATTCTGATTATATTTAAATCTCAATAGAAAAAAAGTAGCTGTCATCTATAACCTATGTGCTAAAAAAGGTACTTTTTTTTTTTTATAGGGGTGAGTCATCGATTGCAAAAGTAAATATTGCTATTACTTCAGGCTACCTCATTTCTGGTATGTGATATGTTGTTCACTGTTTCTAAGTTACTCACAGAATTATGCAAGGAATATATAGTCTATGCTTTTGGTTTATTTATTTGAGAAGCAGCTTTTAGGACCCATACAGTGCAAAAAAAAAATGCTTGCTGTGATGGCAGAACATGAAGTGTTTTCCTGTTGGCACTCTGGGTTTGTTCAAGATCAGAGCTGCAGAGTGGGGCCTCGATTAGGTCCGGACAGTTTTTACTAGCGATGGTCCCTTTTGGCCTAAAGAGCCTCTCAGGTGGAATTACTGTGAAGCTAATGAAGGTTAAGCCTCAAGGGATCTTGAAATGTGTTCTGTGGCCATGGCTTTATATTATTTTGGTAAAATTTGCAAAAGTAAACTATTTTGCCATAATTAGTTAAGATCACAGACTCTTCCTTCTCCACATTTCCCTCTGTCACATTTCCCCTTGTGTTGGATAGGATTGGAATAGCCTTTGATACAACTGGACAAAGGGAAAGTTAAGTTGAGTATATGCTATGTACACTGCTTTTTGAAAAGGTATTTTAGACTGTCTTAATAAAACAAGAGAAAAATAACAGATCTCTGATTTGGGCATTTATATAGGAAGACCTATTTTATAATTTTAAAATTTAATAAATAGCTGAAAGAAAATCCAAATAAAAATAATGGAATATGAAGCAAAAGTGATAAAGATGGGTAACGGACTCATTGAAAAATTTTCTGCCATCAAGAAGTGATCAAAACATTAAGCTATACCAAAACATGTAATTCATTAAGAGGAAGAGATAAATTTTGAAGAGAAATAATGAATAGGCTATTGGATTATCTGATGGCCCAATTAAAAGAAGAGTGAATCATGTAAACAGATTGGAAAAAAATTTGCCTGTTTGGCACATAATGCTGTAAATGACAAGGATAACACAAAATTTATAATATGCCTCACGCACTGGTTAATGAGTATTGTCAATTCAGAGAGTCATCACTACCCAGGAAATTTTGTATGAAAGAAACTTGGTAAAGGTTTTCCCAAGTAATATAGCAATCCAAAACACTTAAAAATGAGAGTTCTGAACTGAAACTTTTCTAAACTTGGCTGAATGAAAACTGAATTCTGTTTATTCTCTTTTTGGAAAATATTACAAGATCACTATCATACAAATCGGTGACTGAAAAGTACACAGCTAAAATGTGTAGGGAAAATGTATCTAATAGGTGTACCAAGCAGTTAATTACTAATAGCGTTATATTTTCTTTTTGTTTTTGTTTTTAAGCAATTTTTTTTTATTTTTATTTTTTATTGTTTTTTTGAGGACAGTGACACTGGCCCTCATATGTGGGACCGAACCGGGGCCGCTGGCTTCCCAAGCCAGCTCTTAACCACCGCGCCACTCAGCCGGCCCGCAATTTTTTTTTAACTTTATTGGGGAACAGTGTGTTTTCTCAGGACCCATCATCTCCAAATCCAGTTGCCATTTTCAATCTAGTTGTGAAAGGTGCAGTCTACCATCCCATGCGGGAGTCAAACCTGTAACCTTAGTTGTTAAGAGCACACGCTCTAACCAACTGAGTTATCCGGCCCCCCGTGTTATATTTTCTTAATTTCCACATTTATGCTATTTGTTTTCTCTTTAAAATTTGTAATCTGATGATTTCTTTTCTCTTCATAAATATTCACATCTAGTTTTATACTAGTAATTTTTTTATTTTTTATAAAAGAAGGTTTCTATACTTTATAATCTCTGACCCCATAAAACCTCAATCTTCCCCTGGTTTCCATCCATGATAGCTATTAGTTTCCTATGTCTAAATTTCTAAATTTCATGTTTAACCATTGGGTAAAGAAAATAGTTGTGTTAACATTTTGAAAAGTTTCTGTTTTGTTAAATGAAATTATTTTCTTAATTATGGTGTTCAGATTCAGGATCTTTTAAAGAAAATTTATGCCTTGACCTTTTTCTTTGGTGTATCTTTTTAATAGTCATTATTCTTGGTGGCTTTTGTGATTTTGAATTAACATTTAATCATATTCTTTGTTAATTTTAAAATAATTTTTGTTGAATTTATGCTACAATTGAGTTGATCATTATTTACATTTTCTGTGACCATCTCGTCTGTTTGAATTATTGTAGTAATGGAAATTAGTAATTTAAACTTATTTTAAAATTATTTTTATTCAGTAATATTTTTACTTTATTTAACCCTGGAAACATGTTATTCATTTATCCTTTTGACAAGTATATTATATAGCTATGTGCCAGGCACTGTGCTAGATGCCCACACTTGGTCCTCATTCTGGAGGAGTTATGGTAGGGTGGGGGAGACAGTATACAGAAGCTGATATTTTATGATAAAGTGGGTAATTGGACAACTGAGGTATAAACAAAATGCTCTGGGATCAGAGTGGACTGTGACTAATTGTCAGGAGAGAGAGTTAAATACACATAAAAAAACAATGCAATTTTCTTCCTGTGTAATAGCTTATGTATTTTTCTTTCTTACAGATTTGTTGATTATCATTTTGTATTGGAAAGTGATTGGTGACAAATATTTTATACTTCACCATTGCACAGCGCTGTATGCCTACTATCTTTTACTGGTGAGTGCTTGGATTTACAACAGCCTAACAAGCAGACAAATATTGGGAGAATGACTTAAAGGTTTACATAAATCTAAACATAAAATTCCTTTTTTTTTTTTAAATAGATTTTATTGGGGAATGGTGGGAGGGAATGGCGTTGGGGAATCAGGGAAGGGGAACAGACAAGTTGTTGTCCTTTTGTTCTTCAGTCTAGTTGTGGAGGACATCGCTTCACTGGCCCATGTTGGTATTATCATAGTGCTTTCCTGGGTGAGACAGTTGCTCGCCGGCCATTTACTTGGGTGGCTGTTTTAGTATGTCTATTTGGATTCATAAACTTTGGGAAAGGTAGATGACCCCAATTTTTTGAATTTTCACTTAAAACCTTTAGAACCCTGTAGCTATTGATGTTTGTCTGTCTTTCTAGATCATTTATGATTCTATGAATCTATATCTAGCCAGAACTAGGTATAGAGTCCTGTATATCCAAGTAAAATATTTCTCTTCTGTTCAATTCCATGTATAATTCCATGTACATGCATAATTACGCTTAGGTGTGGGACTTTGCTCAGAGACTTCGTCAGAATTTCACGACTGAGCTAACACAGGATACTCACAGCAAATCTCAGGCAGTACTGTATATTAAATTTTATATCTAAAATTACTTTTTACATATTATACATTTGTAAATTAGCAATTTTCTATCCTGTGCATGTTTTTTAGGTTTCAGAATGAATTATTTTTCAATCTAGATATACCAACAAGCCCAAGATAGATATTTAGAAATAATCGATATATGTAAACGAGGGTAGTATAAATTTTATGTAACAGATATGGTATACCATTTCATGTGTTCTCTCTTTTAAAACTTTATTTTCTTAGTTGGTATTACTAGAATCCTTATATTACTGGACATTCGTGAGTGACTATATAAAGGATTTAAAAAAATTCATATAAATGTGTATTAATAATATTCTTTTATTTTTCTTATATTGACCCCCACACACAATGCTATCTGATGAATAAGACATGGATTTGGCATTATTTCTGCAAGAATCGGATGTGCCAAAGCATCTCCCATTTGAAGTCATAAATTTAAATAACACAATATAAATGTTTTAAAAACTATGCTGGTTTTAATGTTATAAATAAGTGCTCATGTATCCTGAAAGTTATTTATAATCATTTTATTTGTCTGAAGCAATAGGCTATTTTTACTGGCATTTCCTACTGTTTATTTTGTTGTATTTTAATAGAGTACATGGTAGGTAGTTATAAAATACAGACTTCTACTTTTTATGCTATGTCTTCAATATTTGGTATACAAGCACTGAGTTTCCTAAAACTTTTGCTAAAAAGACATGGAAACTGGCTACCAAAATACTGGCTAACTCTGGGAAGAATGTGTGTGAGTACCCATGTGAGTACTCTGCAGTTTAGAAATATGGTCTCTAAACGGGAGTCACAAATAATCATTGCGCTATGAAAAGAATACAAGATAGTGAAAAATAACAGGTCACTTACATGCATTTGTAAATATGCTATGACCTGCTCTTTGCTTCTGGCCACTGAAATCACAGGCTTGGCAAGTGGCTGGCGGTGCATGGATGGGCAAGCTGAATATTTAATCATGTGGGATGAATACTGTTTTCTCTTTGGACTTTTATGCCTTTATAAATAAATCAATAAGTGCATGTTGGGTTTTTAAAAACAGAAATGATCTATTGCCTTATTTCATAAAGTTCACAAGAAAATTAACTGCAATTTTTTTCTAGAGATGGTTGCTTTTTTGATGTCTTCCCATGTTATATTTTATAAAATAAATGAATGGTATGAAATAAATTTATCTAATTAAAGTGAATCTGTTCACAGGGAAACAAAATAGAAAAAAATTATGAAATAAAAACTGTTTATAGATATAGCAATCCTGTATCATTTATAGATCTTACATTTACTCTGTATAAGAAAAATTTTTTTCCATGCAGTGAATTCCTACGCCACTTTGTGCATTTTAAATAATGCTAACAAAATGATAATAATAACAACAGCATCAACAGCCACTGTAATTATTATTTTATATAACTTTCATGATGCTTATCATTTTATCTAATAATAACTGGTATTTGGAAAGCACTTTGACTTGATATTTGTGCAACTATTTAAGTGTTTGTAGTAAGCTTTTTTCCTTAAAAGATTTTCTAATTGGAGCTAAATAAGACTTAAAATTAAGAATAGAGGCAAGTTACTGTGGGTTTTAAACGTATGCTTGAACCTTTAGAATCATGTCATTGAAAAATAAGATTCTTTTGAATTTAGGGTATTATAGGGTATTACAGGTTATCTATAGCTCGCACAGAGAGCATGTCACATATGCTAAAAAAAAGAAGCTGTTTTCAAGTTTAGACTATATTAGGGAAGGTACAGTAGCAAACAAAATTACAGTTTTCCTGGTTAGACCGTATCCAAGATCATCATCATCTTATGTCCCTAAACTTGCATGTGCTGGCAGAGGGACTGCCAGCTAACTGTAGAGGGGAGATTAGATTAGTTTGTTTGTTTTTTTTTTTTTTTCCTGAGAGCAGTGTCACTGGCCCTCACATGTGGGACCCGAACCGGGGCCGCTGGCTTCCCAAGCCAGCACTTAATCACTGTGCCACTCGGCCGGCCCAAGATTAGTTAACTATTGTCCTACAACAAACAAACAATTGAAGGACCCACAGAGGTCAGCCTAGAAAAGGTAAGTTGTAGGATATGATGGCTTTGAAATGTCCTTGGAAATGTGTAAGGACTATTAAGTGGAAGAGAGAGGAGACTTATTTTGGATTAATTGAGATGTTGGAACTAGGACCAATGGGATAGTAAAGAGAGGTAGGGGAGACTTCCGTTTTACAGAAGAGACATCCCCAGTGAATAGAAGATTATAACAATGGCCTTTTAAGTGGTTCTTCTACCCTAAGATATCTTCAATTAAATAGATATAAAAATAGTTATAAAAAGTAGACATTCTTAGTAGGAGATTGCACTGCATCATCTTTAAAGTTATGAGATTCTGTTATTCAACTGTTTTGTTGAAATAATCTGATTTAGTTCTAATACTGGAGAGCTAGGCAATGAGCAAAAAGTAAGAATAAGCCAAGTTATGTCACCAACTTCCTAAGTAACTGGGAAGAAGGGTTGAAAGTAGCTGGCCTGCAAACCCATTCACTTCTTTGGGAGAAGAAAGGGGGAGAAAAGAAGACAAGTGACTCTGGTCTAATCTCCTTGTCAATGGGACTTTTAAGTCAACAGAGTACTGGCATTTGTTAAGAGGAAGAGATCTTAGGGCCGGCCGAATGGCGCGGTGGTTAAGCGCTGGCTTGGGAAGCCAGCGGCCCCGGTTCGGTCCCACATGTGAGGGCCAGTGACACTGCCCTCAAAAAAAAAAGAGGAAGAGATCTTACTCTGACATTCCCTTAGGATGTCCCTGGCTAATGATTCCCTATAGTAAGGAGAACCCAAGATACCTCAGGCCTGGTTCCTTGGAGAATGTCATGCAGGCTGTACAATTTCCTGGGGATATAAAATGAAGATGTTTTATAAGTTACCCTCTCATGCTGTGTGAGGAAGCTTGTGAACCTCACTTAGGAGAGCCTTCATATCTTCTGTGCCAGAGTCCCTTGTTCAACACAGGAAGGACCTGGCTTGCCAATTGCCCTTGGTGTCCCAGACCTCTGTCCACTTCCTCTGAATTATTTGATAGCCTCTATCCTTGTAACATTTAGTAAAGCTTAATACTAGGTAAATAAAATCACTATTTCCCATGAGTCTGATTTGGTGTTAGCTCAAACCTCAACTCTTGTCATGTAAGTTAAGGAGTCAAAAACCCTGAATGATTAAAGTTAAGCAAATAGTTTTTAAATATAGGGTGGATTTTGTTCCCAAATCTCATTTCTAGATTTATGGTACTCTGAAAAGGTTTTCCATGGACATATGCTAAGGCTCTAGATCAGTCTAAATAACCTATAAAAAAGAACACAGTCACATTGTTATACAAGGCTCCCATTTGGGATGTCCAGAACTTCTCTCAAACCAATTATATGGGCCTGGTGGTGGGAAGGGCTGCCCATCCCACTCCAAGCCATTGGTGGGGACAGTATTTAGCACCATGCTAGCAGTAGTAGGTGCATAATAATTTTAGTTACCTTTCTCCCGTATCTTCTAAATCTCTGATCCTAGAATTCTCAACTGTTAGAAAATTAAATTTCCCATGGTACGAAAGTCCAGATTTTCATAATTACTGGCTAAAAGGAGAATTTTCTTTTAAGCTCTGGAAGGGATCAAATTCCATTTTGTTTTCCCCACAGAGTCATGCAGAGGCCATGGCAAGTAGGAATTTTACTCTAGGCAAAGCTCCCTTGTAGATGGCAGAAGTGGAAACACATGTTGACCAGAAGTGAGCTGTGAGTTTTGCTAACAGTAAAATGTCAAAAGTTGTAGTTTATTTTAAAATATTAGAGCAGACTTAAATCTATCTTTTAATAGCTCCTCTGTCACTGATATTTCAGTAGGTTTTCTTGAGTAGGTGGGAGATAAGATAACGAGGAATTAGACATAGCATGAAGCTTATTGAATGGCTACCTGTGACCATAGAAGTATGGGCCACACATGATGCTCACCCTCATGAGTGTATTACAATAGATTAAACAGGTGGAGAGCCATTGATGAACAGAAAGCAAGACTATGCAGCTTAGTCCTACACCCCTGCACAGCTCACAGTGGTTTTGTACTATAGAGGTGGGGATAAGGGGTAAGTATATGATAGGACCTATGGGATCCAATTAGATAGTTGAGATTTAAATACAGGAAGCTATTTTAAAAAGTCAAGAAACACATCACCCAGTGATAAATCAGTAATGTGTAGAGTTTGGGAAATTAAAAGATGAGTGTGTTAATTTGTATTAATTTTTTTTATCTGAATATGAATGTAAAAAAAAATTTCTGAGTTTGTAGAAATATAGGGCTTCGTAAGTATACTGTTTTCTAGATTTGATTCTCCAGAGATAACTACTGACAATACTTGATGTATATTCCTGTAATTCCTATGCCATTACTAATGGCTACTTGTAGAATTCCTTAGTTCAGCATGACACAATTGTTTTTATATGTGAACAGTATATGCATAAGTGAATATAAGTGTACAACACACTTTTGTCTTTTAAAAATATTGTAGAATTCTAGTGACATTTCTAAATTCTCATAAAGAAGAAAATCAGTTTAGCAGACTTGGTCTGTTTTGATGTTAATTGTTATTTTATGCTGAGATGCTATTGAGTGTTTTTTCAATATTTGGAAATCTTGATGAGAATGTTTTCCCTGACATTGTGTTTTATGTTGAACACCCAGGGAGGTGGTGTGCTGGAATACATTGGGAATTTTCGCCTGCTTGCAGAATTTTCCAGCCCTTTTGTGAATCAGCGGTAGGTTACTGATATCATTAATTACTTTAAACCTGTGCCATTTATTTTTAGTCTGGGGAACTTTTTTTTTCCAAAATCCTAAAGCTACTATATAAAAACAAACATATGTGATATGAATTATTATCACCATGTACAGCACTGTAAACCCTGGAAGTGCATGATTTATATTTGCTTTCTTTGTCCTATCTTTTTTGCCCTTTAACCCATTAAAATTAAGCTTCCTCCTCTCTCATTTTGCTGGAACTGGTTCCTTCGTGGCACAAGTGAATTCTCTTTGCTGCCTGTCTTCTTGCGTCTCTCTGTGAACTTGCTATTGTTGATCACCTCCTCTTCTAATGCCTAACTCCCTTCCTTTCATGACCCTGTACTCACCTGGTTCTCGTATTTCTCTGACCATCCACTCTGCCTTCTTTGTAAGAGGCAGTTCTGTAAAGGCTGGTGTTCCTTCCCCAAGGCGCTCTACTGGGCCCACTGATCTTCTCCGTATTTCTCTCTGATTGAGCTCTACTTTCAGAGTTTCACCTTTTACCTGTTTGTTCATTTTGGTGTCGTGGACTTTGCATGAGTTTTAGAATCAGATAAACTCAAGTTGCAATTCTACCTTGCCACTTCCTTGCTCTGTCTGACCTTGGATAAATTATTTAATATGCCAGTACTATTAGTTGCTTTCTCTATAAAAAGAGCATATTACTATTACCTGCTTCTTTGTTTTCTCCTTCCAGGTGGCACATCAGATTCGATATGTCTAAAATAGAATGCACCATATTTCCCTCTGTGTTGTCTTGTATTCCCTTGTTCAGCATGGGGCTCAGCTGTTCTCTCAGTTACATCTGCTTGATATGTGGAATCACCTGTATTTGGTCTATCACCAGGTCCTACCATTTCACCTCCTAAATATTTCTTCCTAGGCCCCCTCCTTTCCATCTGTATTGTCAGTGCCCTCGTTCATCATCTCTTAGCCAGGCTACTGTACCAGCTTCTAACCCTGTACTGTCAAGTAGAGTAACCACAAGCCACATGTGACTACTTACATTGAATTTAATTAAATAAATTAAAATTTCAGTTCCTCAGTCTGACTTGTAGCATTTAAGTGCTTCATAGCCCCATGTGACTGGTGGCTACTGAACTGGGCAGCACATTTCTAGCACTTTTTCATTGTTGCAGAAAATTCCTTTGTGGGGGGGGGGGGAAGAGAGAGAGAGAGAGAGAGAGAGAGAGAGAGAGAGAGAGGGAGAGTTGGGGGTGGGGTGTCAGCAAACTAAGGCTCAAGGGCCAAACTACCTGTCTGTTTTTATAAATAAAGCTTCATTGGAGCACAGCCATGCTCACTTGTTTACCGTGGATGCTTTTATACTACAAAGGCAGAGTCAATTAGTTGTGACAGAGACTGTGTAGCTTCCAAAGCCTCCTTTTTTTTTTTTTTTAAGATTTTAATTAAAATATAACTAACACAAAATACTATATATTAGCTTCAGGTGCACAGCATAGTTATTCAGCAGTACCCACCTGGCGCTCTACAGAGATAATACCACATTATTGATTATATGCCCTATGCTAAAGAAGTGATCACCATGATAAGTCCAGCAACCATCTGACACCGTACCACACTATCACAATATTATTGACTATATTTCCTATGCTGTATATTACATCCCCAAGACTTACTTGTTTTATATCTAGGACTTTGAACCTCTTATTGTTTATATCCCCCTTCTTTTAATTTTTCAATTAGAGTTGACATTCAATATTTGTTTCAGGTATACAAAATAGTGGTTAGACATTTATATAATTTAGGAAGTAATCCCCCTGATGAATACCTACCTGGCACTATACATAGTTATTACCATATTGTTGATATTATTCCCTACATTTTACATCCCCATGACTATTTTGTAACTACCAATTTGTATTGCTTACTCCCTTCACCTTTTTCACCCTGCACCTAATTCCTCTCCCAGCTTTCACTCTGATAGATCTAGTACCCATCTAACACCATACATAGTTATTACAATATTATTGATTATATTCCTTATGCTATACCCTCCATCCCCATGATTACTGTGTAACAGCCAATTTGTACTTTTTAATCCCTTCCTCTTTCACCGCCCCCACCCCCCATCCCTTCTGGCAACCATCAAAATGTTCTCTGTATCTATCAGTTTGTTTCTGATTCATTTGTTTATTTTGTTCTTTAGATTCCATTTACAAGTGAAATCATATGACATTTGTCTTTCGCTGTCTGACTACGCCCAGCACAATACCCTCTATATCCATGTATGTTGTCACAGATGACAAGATTTTGTTCTTTTTTACCGCTAATATTCCATTGTATATATGTATCACCTCTTCTTTATCCATTCATACATTCGGGAACACCCAGGTTGCCTTCATATCTTGGCTTATGTAAATGATGCTACAATGAACATATGGATGAGCATGTCCCCTAAAAGCATCATTTTGGGTTTGTTTGGATAAATATCCAGAAATGGGAGTATTAGGTCTCTTGTTATAGTCTTTGTTTTAAAGTCTATTTTGTCTGGTATAAGTATTCCTACTTTTTTGTTTGTTTGTTTCCAATTTCATGAAATATCATTTTACAATCCCTTTACTTTCATTCTCTGTGTGTTTTTCAATCTGAAGTGAATCTTTCGTAGGCAGTATATGTCAGGGTCTTGTTTTTTTATCCATTCAGCTCCCCTATCGTTTGATAGGAGCATTTAATCCATTTGCATTGAAAGTAATTGTTGATAGGTATATAGTTATTGCTATTGTATTATTGATATTTTTTATTTTCTTTTTCATTTTTTTTTCTTTTTTAATCTTAAAGCAGTCCCCCTAAGATTCCTTGTAATACTGGTTTGGTGGTGATGAACTCCTTTAGCTTTTTCTTGTCTGGGACACTGTGTATCTGTCTTTCGATTCTAAATATTAGCTTTTCTGATAATCTTGGTTCTAAGTTTTTACTTTTCATCACTTTGAATATATTTTTTTAATTAAAATTTATTGGGGTGATAATGATCAACAATGCTACTAGGTTTCCAGTGTACAATTCTATAATACATCATCTATATATTGCATTATGTGTTCACCACCCAGAGTCAGTTCTCCTTCCATCACCATATATTTAACCCCCTTTACCCTCTTCTACCATCTCTCCTCTCCCTTTACCCTCTGGTAACCACTAAACTATTGCCTGTGTCTGAGTTTTTGTTTATTTATTTGTTTATCTTGTTCCTTTGTTGCCTTCAGTTTTATATCCCACGCATCAGTGAAGTTATATGGTTGTCAACTTTTTTTGTCTAATTTATTTCACTTAGCATAATAACCTCAACATCCATCCATGTTGTTGTAAATAGCAGTATTTCATCTTTTGTTATGGCAGAGTAGTATTCTATTGTGTATATATACCACATCTTCTTTATCCAATCATCTATTGAAGGACACTTTGGTTGTTTCCATGTCTTGGCCACCATAAATTATGGATAAAAGTTTTCAGATTTTTTGGATAGATACCCAGGAGAGGGATTGCTGGGTCATATGGTAATTCTATTCTTAATATTTTGGGGAATCTCTATACTGTTTTCCTTAGCGGCTGCACCTATCTGCATTCCCAACAACAGTGTATGAGGGTTCCTTTTTCTCCACAGCCTCTCCAATACTTGTTATTATTTGTCTAGTTCATGATAGCCATTCTAACTGGTGTGAGGTGATGGCTCATTGTGGTTTTGATTTGCATTTTCCTAATAGCTAGTGAAGTGGAATATATTTTCATGTATCTATTGGCTGTTTGTATGTCTTGTTGGGAGCAGTTTCTGTTCATGTCCTCTGCCCCTTTTTTTTGTTTGTTTGTTTTTTTGAGGGCAGTGTCACTGTCCCTCACATGTGGGACCTGAACCGGGGCCGCTGGCCTCCCAAACCAGCACTTAACCACCACGCCACTCGGCCGGCCCTCCTCTGCCCATTTTTTAATTGGATTGTTTGTCTTTTGTTGTTGAGTTGTATGAGTTCCTTACATATTTTGGTATTAGCCCCTTATCAGAGGTGTTGTTTCTAATATGTTCTTCCATTCAGTTAGTTGTCTCTGTCGGGTTTCTTTGCTGTGCAGACGCTTTTTAGTTTGATATAGTCCCATTCATTTATTTTAGCTTTTACTTCTCTTGCCTTTGAGGTTAAATTCATAAAGTGTTCTTTGAATCCAAGGTCCATAAGTTTAATACCTAAGCTTTCTTCTATGCAGTTTATTTATTTATTTATTTATTTATTTATTTATTTATTTATTTATTTATTTATTTTTGAGGACAGTGTCACTGGCCCTTATATGTGGAACTCGAACCGGGGCCGCTGGCGTCCCAAGCCAGCTCTTAACCACCGCACCACTCAGCCAGCTCTCTTCTATGCAGTTTATTGTTTCAGGTCTTATGTTTAGGACTTTGATTTATTTTGAGTTAATTTTGGTAGATAGGGACAGATAGCAGTCTAGTTCATTCTTTTCCACGTGGCTTTCCAACTCTCCCAGCACCATTTATTAAAGAGGCTTCTTTTCTCCATTGTATGTTTTTCGCTTCTTTGTCAAGAATTACCTGTCCATATTTATGTGAATTTACTTCTGTGTTTTCAATTCTATTCCATTGGTCTGAGTGTCTGTTTTTCTGCCAATACCATGCTGTTTTGATTATTGTTGCCATGTAATAAAAGCTGAAGTCAGGGAATGTGATACTTCCAGCTTCGTTCTTTTTCCTTAGGATTGCTTTGGCTGTTCAGGGTCTTTTGTGATTGCATACAAATCTGATAATCTTTTGTTCTATTTCTATAAAAATTGCCATTGAAATTTTTATGGGGATTGCTTTAAATTTGTATATTGCTTTGGGTAATATGGCCATTTTAACTATGTTGATTCTTCTAATCCATGAACATGGAATGTCTTTCCATTTCTTTGTGTCTTCTTCAGTTTCTTTAAAAAATGTCTTATAGTTTTCAGTGCATAGGTCCTACACATCCTTTGGTAAGTTTATTTCTAGGTAGTTTATTCTTTTTGTTGCAGTTGCAAAAGGAATAGTTTTTAAAATTTCTTTTTCTGAAATTTCATTGTCAGTATTATACATAGGAATTCAATGGATTTTTGTACATTGATTTTGTAGCCAGCAACTTTAGTGTATTTGTTTATTGTTTCTAATAGATCTTTGGTGGAGTTTTAGGATTTTCTATATAAAAAATCATGTCATCTGCAAAAAGTGACAATTTAACTTCTTCATTCCCAATTTGGATGCCTTTTATTTATTTTCTTGCCTGATTCTCTGGCTAGAACTTGCAATACTGTGTTGAATAACAGTAGCTATAGGGGGCAACCCTGTCTTGTTCCTGAACATAGAGCAAAGGGCTTCAGTTTTTCACTGTTAATTATGATATTAGCTGAGAGTTTGTCACATATAGCCTTTTTTGTGTTGAGGATATACCCAGTGTATTAAGTGTTTTAAATCATAAATGGATGTTATATCTTGTCAAATATTTTTCTGCATCTATCAATATAATCATATGATTTTTATCTTTTATTTTGTTTATGTGGACCACCTTGATCAATTTGTGTATGTTGAACCATCCTTGTGCCCCTGGGATGAGCCCCACTTGATCATAATATATAATCTTTTTTTTTTTTTTTTTGAGGGCAGTGTCACTGGCCCTTGTAGGTGGGACCTGAACCAGGGCCGCTGGCTTCCCAAGCCAGCGCTTAACCTCCGCGCCACTCAGCCGGCCCATGTATAATCTTTGAAATGTATTGTATTCGATTTGCTAGAATTTTGTTTGGGATTTTTGCATCTGTATTCATCAGAGTTATTGGTCTGTAATTTTCTTTTTTTGTGTTATCCTTACCAGGTTTTGGTATCAGGATAATGTTAGCTTCATAAAATGAGTTAGGGAATATTGCCTCTTCTTCAATTTTGTGGAAGAGTTTGAGGAGAACAGGTGTTAGATCCTCTTTGAATGTTTGGTAGAATTCACTAGTGAAGCCATCTCTTCCTGGCCTTTTGCTTTTGGGAAGGTTTTGGATGACTGATTCAATCTCCTTACTGTTGATTGGTCTATTTAGATTTTCCAGTTCTTCATGATTCAGTCTAGGAAGGCTATATGTTTCTAAGAACTTGTCCATTTCTTCTAGGTTATTGAATTTGGTAGCACATAGTGCTTCATAGTATTTTTGGATGATCCTTTGTATTTCTGTGGTATCTGTGGTAACTTCTCTTAGATTTCTGATTTTGTTTGTGTCTTTTCTCTTTTTATCTTAGTGAGTCTAGGGTTTGTCAATTTTATTAATCTTCTCAAAGAACCAGTGCTTGCTCGCATTAATTTTTCTATTGTCTTTTTGTTCTCTATTTCATGTGCTTCTGCTCTGATTTTTATTATTTCCTTCCTTCTGCTGACTTTGGGTTTCATTTGTTCTTCTTTTTCTAGTTCTATAAGGTGTAATGTTATATTGTTTACCTAGGATTTTTCTTGTTTGTTGAGATAGGTCTATAATGATATAAATTTCCCTCTACTGCTTTTGCTGCATCCCAATGATTTTGATAGGATGTATTTTCATTCTCATTTGTTTCTATGTATCTTTTGATCTTTCCTCATTTCTTCTTTGACCCACTCGTTCTTCAATAGCATGTTGTTTAATCTCCACATATTTGTGGTTTTTCCTGTTTTCTTTTTGCAGTTGATATCCAATTTCAAAGCATTGTGATCAGAGAATATACTTGATATGTTTTCAGTCTTCTTAAATTTTCTGAGGCTAGATTTATGTCCCAATATATGGTCTACCCTTGAGAATGTTCCATGTACACTAGAAAAGAATGTATAGTCTGATGTTTTAGGATGAAGGGCTTTATAAGTATCAATTATGTCCATTTGGTCTCAGGTGTCATTTAGGGCTGATATTTCTTTCCTTATTTTCTGTATGGATGATCTATCCATAGCTGTCAGTGATGTATTTAGGTCCCCTACTATAATTGTGTTTTGATCAATTTCTTCCTTTAGTTCTGTTAATAGTTGGTTTTATAGTTTGGTGTTCCCTGATTGGGGGCATATATATTGATGAGTGTTATGTCTTCTTGTTGTATTGTCCCCTTTCTCATTATGAGAGAAACCCCTTTTTATTGGTGAGTTCAGTCCACTTACACTTATGGTGATTATTGATATGTGAGGATTTCCTATCATTCTGTCTTTTGTTTTCTAGTATGTCGGTGTCTCCATTGTTTCTTTTCCTTTTTGTTGCTGTCTGTTATTTCAGTGTGGTGGGATTCTATGATTTTCCCCGTTTCTTCTTTTTTCTTTATGTTATATATCTCAGTTCTGAATTGTTTTTGAGTAGTTACCATTAAGTTTAAGTAAAAGAAGTTTCATATATATAATAGTCCTTTTTCTTGAGCATGCTTCTCATCTCCACTCCCCTTTGTAGGTTCAGACTTTTACTCCCTCCCCTTTTATGTTTTTGTAGTCACAAGTTATTCCTACTTATGCTTTGAGTTGATTTCGGAGGTGCAGAAGCATGTTGTCTTTTTCTTCTTTTTCCTTTTTTTTTTCTTCTTTACCATTTATGTTTTGTTTAAGTGTATAATGCCCTATTTTGTGCAGTGGTTGCCATTTCCTGCTTTTGTCTCTCTGTCCATAATACTGCTCATGGTTTTGTATTCTTTTGATTTTTTTGTTTGTTTGTTTCAGGTCGAATAGCCTCCAGTATATTTGTAATGCAGGTCAAGTGTTAGAAAATTTCCCCAACTTCTGTATGCCTGGAAAGATCTTTATTTCTCCTTCATATCTAAAGAATATCTTCGCTGGATATATTATTCTTGTCTCATTTCTCTCTTTCAATAGTTTGAATATTTGATTGCACTCCCTCCTGGCTTGTAGAGTTTCTGCTGAAAAAATCTGATGATAATCTAATTGGCTTTCCTTTTTAGGTTACCCAATCTTCTTTTCCCTGGCTGCCTTGATAATTCTTTGTCATTAATTTTTGACAGCTTCAATACAATGTCCCTTGGAGAAGGCCTGTTGGGATTGAGGTAATTAGGTGTTCTGTCTGCATCTTAAATTTGAGGATCTGGTGCTTCCCACAGGTTTGGGAAGTTCTTGTCAACTATTTGTTTGAATATACTCTTTGTTCCCTTCTCCCTCTCTTCTCCTTCTGGTATACCCCTTATTCTTATGTTGCTCTTTCTGGTGATGTCAGAAAGTTCTTGCAGAGTTCTTTCATTTCTTTTAACTTTCAAATCTCTCTCTTCTTCCATCTGTGTCATTTCCAGATTTCTATCTTCGCTATCACGAATTCTTTCTTCTATCTATCTGAGGTCAGCTCTATTACCTCAGATTCTTTTTCATTCTCTCTTTCTTTTATTGAGTTCTTCATCCCCAGAATTTCTATTTGGTTCTTTTTGAAAATTTCAGTCTCTTTTTGGTAAAATGTTCATTTGCTTTTTGTGTTTCTGACTTCATTAACCTGCCTGTCTGTGTTTTCTTGCATTTTGTTGACTTTTTTCAGAACTGCAACCTTGAATTCTCTGTCATTTAGGTCACATATTTCCATATCTTCTAGTTCATTTTTTCTGGAGAGTTTTCATTTTCATTCTGAGCTGTCATGTTACCTTGGTTATTCATGGCAATTAATGAATTGTCATTTCTTTTCCTGAGCATCTACAAGAGTGGGTTCTGCAGCAGGTTGATAGGAAGAGGTCTTTCTTTTGCTTTCCAGTAGGTGTTGCTGAAATGTTTTATTTTCTCTTATGCTATAGCATTATATTTTCTCTTGTACTGTTTTGGCTTCTCACGTGATTAGGGGTTCCTGGATGGTGAGCTTCTCTGTGAGCAGGTTGCCTAGGCCTCAGGGCACCGCCTCCATGCGAAGATGTGGAGGGTGATAGTGTTCTGAGATTCTGAAATTCTAATGCTGCCTCTGCAGCCCACTGCAGAGCCTGTGTGTCTCTGCGGCTCTGGTTGCCCCCAGAGTGATCCACCCAGAAAGGCGGGGGCAGGGTGAGCTGTGAGAGGCTCCTGGTGCTTGAGGCTCCAAGCAATGGTGACTACCAGCCCACAGCTATCTTGCCCCTACAGTTTTGTCCCTTTCATCGGAATTAGTTGCACTGTGAGTCTGTGGCTACAGGACCGTCACTCCAGTTCTCAGATCTGTAGATATCCTGTTCTTTAATCTGACATGCTACCATTTCTACTGGAGCCTGCTTCTAACACTGGGAGGGTGATGGTGGGGCGAGCTCTTGTAGAGCTGTGGGGAGGCTGCCAGGCTCCGTGACTGTTTTCTGTTTTTCTGCCTGGCAGTGAGGGATTAAACCACCGTTTTCAACTTTCTGTATTCCATCGTTGGTGAGGTCTCTGCTGCGAGCCCTAGATTCAGCCATATTATATGCTGATCCCTCAGGCAGGTCTGTGGGACATAGGGGGTGTGCCTGCAGCCTGAATTCTTTCCTGTCCTGGGACCACAGTGAGCTCTGGTCTGCATCCTGCGGCCCATGTTTCTGCATTTTCCCTTTCCATCCTCTCCTTCTCTCCCAATTTGCCTACTTTCAGGTGATTCAATGCATGGATCTCAGATGTGCTTGTGTGTTGCACACGGACTCCTTTGTTGAATTATAGCTGTTCAATTTGTTGTAACTTCCAGGGAGGTTTCAAGAAGCACTGCACAGGCCACCATTTCTGTGCCCTCACTCTCACTTTGAATATTTCTTGTCAATCCCTTCTATCCTGCAAAGTTTCTGTTGAGAAGTCAGCTAATAGTCTTATGAAAGCTCCCTTGTAGGTAACTAACTGCTTTTCTCTTGTTGCTTTTAAGATTCTCTCTTTATCTTTAAACTTTGGCTTTTAATTATGTTGTGTTTTGGTGTTGGCCTCTTTGGGTTCATCTTGTTTGGGACTGTCTGTGCTTCCTGGGGTTGTATATCTATTTCCTTTGCCAGGTTAGGGAATTTTTCTGTCATTATTTCTTCAAATAGGTTTTCAGTTCCTTGCTCTCTTTCTTCTTCTTCTGGTACCCCTATAATGCAAATGTTGGTATGCTTGAGGTTGTCCCAGAGGCCCCTTAAACTCTCCTCAGTTTTTCGAATTCTTTTTTCTTTATGCTATTCTGATTGTGTGTTTTCTAATACCTTATCTTTTAAATTGCTGATTTGAGCCTCTGCTTTATATAATCTACTGTTGATTCCCTGTAATGTATTCTTCATTTCCGTTATTGCATTCTTTATTTCTGACTGGTTCTTTTTTATGTTTTCTATCACCATTTTTTATGTTTCCTATCTCTTTGTTGAAGTTATCCCTGAGATCATTGAGCATCCTTATAACCAGTGTTTGGAACTCTGTGTCTGGTATATTACTTGTCTCCATTTTGTTTAGTCCTTTTTTTGGAGCTTTGTCCTTTTTTTGGGCGGGGAGGGGGGCATGTTTCTTTGTCTCCCTATTTTGGCGGCCTCCCTGTGTTTGTTTCTATGTGTTAGCTAGGGCTGCTATGTCTCCCAATCTTAGTAGAGTAGCCTTATATAGTAAGTGGGCTGTGGGGCTCAGTGGCACAGTCTTCCTAGTCACTTGAGATATGCACTCCAGTTGTGTCTCTTGTGTGGGTTGTGTGTGCCCTTCTCTTGAAGTTGAGCCTTTGTTACTGTTTCCATGTCAATGGGAGGGAGTGACCATCAGGCAGGCAGTTTGTATGAAAAAGTCACTGGAAACTTGGGTGTGCCTCAAAGTTGGGTGAATCAGGGTCTTGTATCACCAGGGTGTGGCTAACGAATGGAGTTAGCTTGATGGAGACTCAGATATGGCAACTGCCTGCATCTGCACGCTGGAAAGGGGGAGGGCTCAACAAAGAAACAATGGCTTCTAACAGCTCCTCTATGCAGGAGAAAGCTGCTCCCAACCCCAGCCCTTGTCCTGAAGCCAGGCAACTCAGTTCCCACCCATATGTCCCTATTGCCTCTGTAGCCACTGCCCCAGTGGTGGGGCTCAGAGCCAGTGATTCCGTCAGTGAACAAGTCCATGTGCGGTCCCTTTTAGAGGAACTTCTGGGAGTCCAGCTGCCCTCTGTCTCACTGAGCCACAGTCTCTGCTGGTTTTCACAGCCAGAATTCATGGGGACTTTTTTCCCCTGCTGGGGAGGGGTTGGGACCCCGTGCTTCTCTGGTGGGGACATCTCAGCTGCAGATTTGTAATGGCTACATGTGGGTTTGGGACCAGCTCCTCCCCCATCTGTGCCCCTCTTACCAGTCTCGAGGTGGCTTCTTCTTTAAGTCTTTAGTTCTGTTCAGCAAGATTTTAGGCAATTCTCAATGATGGTTGTTTTGTAGTGTGGTTGTAATTTTTTTTTTTAATAGTCATGGGTGTGTAAAGTAAAGCATAGGGAATATAATCAATAATATGGTAATAACTATGTATAGTGCCAGGTGGGTGCTAGACTAGTTGGGAGGATTACTTCTTAAATTATATAAATATGTAACCACTATGCTGTACACCTGCAATTAGTATAAAATAATATTGAATGTCAATTGTAATTGAAAATTTTTTAAAATGTGGGGAAAGATGAAGGGAAATAAGAGGTTCAATTTTCCAGGTATAAAACAAATAAGTCATGGATGTGTAATGTACAGCATAAGGAATATTGTGAATAGTATTGGTGATAGCATGATATGGTGTCAGATGGTTGCTGGACTTATCGTGGTGATCACTCCTGTATGTATATAAATGTTGAATAGCTATTGTGTATACCTGAAACTAATATAATATTATATGTTAACCATATTTTAATAAGAATCTTAAAAATATAAAATAAGGAGGGAAAGGAAGAAAAAATTAAGTCATACAAGTAAAACATGTGTAAATAATTGCCAATATTCTGAAACACCAAAACAGGGTTGAATGACCATTTAGTAAAGCATATGCCACAAATATACTATATGCTTTATCTTCATAGAGGAATAAATTGTGAATTACATATTGATAGAAATATCCATGTAATTTTTCAATAACATCATTAATAAGAAAGACTTGCCCTTCTCTCTCTCTCTCTCTCTCTCTCTCTCTCTCTCTCTCTCTCTCTCAAATAATGTGTTTCCACATTTAATTAAAACTCAGCCTCTTATATTGGTTAAAACTCAGTCCCTTATTTTGGCTGATTAATGATGGCTACAGATTGGTTGGCACTGCTCTACGTGTCCTCCTCTTGAACCTTGGCAGGCGCTGTGGCTGCTCTGATACATAGCATACAGTGGAGGTGATGCTGTGCCTACTTCCTGTAGTGTAGTTGTAATTTTGATATGTTCATGAGAGAAAGTCAGCACAGCATGTACCTACTGTGCCATCTTGACCAGATGTCCCAAAGCCTCTTATTTATGTTACTATCTGGATTTTTGTGGAAGAGGTTTACTGATCCCTGCTCTAGACTGCCTCTAGTTCTGTTCCCTTTCATCTCTCTTCTACATTATTATCTTCCACGGTAATTTCTCTAAAACACAAAAATCCACAGATTCAGTTGCCCTGGTTGAATCTTCTCAGTGGCTCCTGCTGCTTACAGGATAAAATATGGGCTCTTTAATGTAGCACAGAAAGCTCTACAAGTAGAGCTGTTTATCTCTTTCTGCCACATTTTGCCTCAGAATCTCCTCTCACTCTAACTTATCCATGTGCTGGAAAGGCCTCCTGGCTCCTTACTCGTTCATTAAGACAGCCCAAGGATTGTTTCGACCCCTAAACCCCATCTCTTTCCAGGCTGGGTTGGGTGGCCCTTATCTGTGCTTCCACAATAATAACATATAGTTATACCATTATGATTAATAAATCTTATTGTAAAGTTCTCTCTCTTTTTTCTGTTTCTTACTTATCTCTGCATTACAACAAATATTATAATATGAGGTGGAAGGCAACTTTTCTAAATATTAAGTTCTTGAACTCCTAAATTTCCGGAGTTAATCTTCATTAAATACAAATGTTTACATGCCTGAAAGAATCACATTTGCAACCAAGATATAACTAGGGTCAGCTCACAGCCCAGGGTCTGTGTAGAGTCACAGAATCAGTACAGCATCCAGATCCTTACTGGAGTTTTTCCAAGAATGTCAACAAAGATCCAGTTTGTTACTCACAGCAACGCTTCTTAAAATTCTCTTCATTCCTCTTGAACTCACAATATCTCCTGGACTCTGCAGCATTCCCAAGGCTCACTTGATCTTTTGCCTCTCAACTCCCAACTCCTCAAACTCACCGAATCAGTACCATGTAGGTATTGGTTCTTTTCTCCCATCCTCTTTTCTTACTTTTTTTCTTTCTTAGTCTATGTGCAAGTAAGCCCTGTCTCCTCTTTCCAAATATAAACCAAAACAGATAATACAAACAAATTAGTTCAGATAATACAAAAGAAATTCCCCAAATTGTTTTTACACTATTTGTAAATAGTGTAGTGAGTACCACACTCTGCAGAATTAATTCCCAGGAAACTTAATTGAAAGGTTCAAGTTCCTGTAGAAGGGCAGGAGCAGAAGAAGTGCTAAATGATCAAAGACAGGTTTTTTTCTATATGGCATTGGGGGAGGATGAAAAACACATACAATTTGGTATCCTTTCTTTTATACCTGGCTGACTAATAAGTATGAATGGTGGGTAAAAGAGAGTGTTTTCCCTCTCTCCTTCCTCCCACATGCACATCTTCCTTCTTACTCCTCCTTTCCCACTCAGCTTCAGTGTTAAATTCACAAACTGTTAGCCTTTATTTGTTGGAATGAAAGAGTGTTTTAATTAGGTAGGAAGACATGGATTGCAACAAAATAACTGGTCCTTCTGATACGAGAGATGAAGATAAGGGCAATTATATAAATATTATTTCACTTGGAATTAATATATGAGTTTTTTTCCTTTAAAAGAGACTGGCTTAAAGACCAGGCAGTAGTCACCTGGAAAAATTGGCAGAAGATAACATGGTCATTGAATAGGAAAGCCAAAGGACACACTCTTTAAGTCTGGGTTTGTAGATAATCACCTTTCTAGACAACCAGGAGTTTGGAAAGTGTGTGAAATGCTTGGAGAACAGGAAGGTGTCTGGGCTAAATGTAGTGTCGGACTTGCGGCATTGAAGAGAAAGGCCAGAAAGATAGTCAAGCAAGAGCAGTGGGTTATTGTAGTCATCTAGGAAAGAGAGGCTGAGGACCAAAAATGATAATTGCCACAGTGGATATGGAATGAGTCAGGGAATGATTATAAAGAATTTTAGAAGAGAAAGTGGATAGGTCTTGGCTACAGACTGTAGGAATAGTCTAGGAAGACTCCAAGTTTCTGACTTGAACAACAAGTCAGTGGTGACCCCAATGAGTTAGATTAGGAAGATCTGAAGAGAAACAGGCAGTTTTCTATGGTGGTGGTCATGGGGGAAGGTGCAGTTAAACAAGGAGCAGGTTATGGGTTTTAGGCATGTTGAATTTTAGGCATATTTGAGAATTTGTGATTAGTCAAGTGAAGATGCCCAGCAGTAAATTAGAAATATGGAACCACAAGTAGAGCTTAAGAGAGGACTTGGAACCAGAGGTTTGTGTCAGGGTGTTTAGCCCCTGAGAATGGATGAAGTGGCCTTGGTGTAGAACACACACCGTGTTTCTCCCAAAATAAGACCTAACGGGAAAATAAGCCCTAGCATGATTTTTCAGGGTGCTTGTAATATAAGCCCTACCGCAAACATAAGCCTCAGTTAAGATCGTCAGCCAGACATGATTGTTTGAATAAATGTAGATTTTTGACCATGAATAAGTGAATAAATGTAGATTGTTGGAGCAAAAATTAATATAAGACCCAGTCTTATTTTCGGGGAAGCACGGTAAAAGAAAATGGTCCTTGAGAAGCACAGATATATAAGGGACAGGCAGAGGAAGTGGAGACTGAGAAGTGTAGTTAGGGAATCAATAGGAAATACTATCATGGAATTCAGGGGAGGAGACAGCGAAGTCTGGTGGTTGGCAGTGTCATATGTTCTTCTGGGATGAAGGCTAAGATGAATCCACTATCTTCATTGTGGGGAAGCTACCAGTGACGGATTTCTTTTGTATGGGAATGCAGTCATATTGTATTGGCCTGTGAAGTACAGCTGAAGTACACTGTTGACTTCCCTTTCAAAAATTTTGGCAAGGAAGACAAACAGAGAAGGAGAGAATTTTGAATTTGGCAGAATGGAGCATGTTGAAAAGAGCAAAGGAAGAATCAGTCTATAGATGGGGCACTAGATGGAGCAAGGGAAAGTGGATAATTGACTGAAGGCCCAGAGGTCGGGTGGGATCCAGAGCATGGGGGAAGAAGCAGTTAACCTTGGAGAAACCTCTTCATCTGAGTTTAAAGGTAAAGATGCCTGAAAAGATGTTTTGAGGTCTTGGGGTCAGAGTTTGAGGAATTCATGGTTGAGCGACTCTACTATACAGAGGGTACCAAAAAAATGTATATACATTTCAAGAAAGGAAAAAAAAAAACTGTATTAAAATTGTAATACTCAATATATACCAGTAACAAAGATGAATACAAGTCATTTGTATACCTTTTCTTGGCACCCCCCAGGATATCGGTAAAACAGGCCAGTTCCTCTGATGTAATTGAGAAGTGGAAGGGAATGAGGAAGGGAAGTGACTTGAGCCGTAAGACAGAGGTTTGGAAGCAATTCTGTGGAGAACATGAAGTAAAAGGGATGTGAAACAAATTTGAGAATTCAGCTGACGTTTAGATCTCTTTAAATTACATTTGTGCCTTTATCTTAATATCAATAAGGGTGAGAAATAATAGTTATTGAGCTTTTAGAATGTATCTTAGCAGCTTATAGTACATTATATATGTATATAATATGTATGTATATAATATAGTGCAGTATGTTAAGCATGTATATGATATATATAACAGCTTATGTATGCACAGAACAGTATAGGGTGGTACTATCATTATCCCCATTTTGTAGAGAGAAAACTGAGACACAGAAGTCAATAACAGAGAGAGGTAAGACCACACAGCTGCTCAGTGGCAGAAGCAGGCTTTGAACCCAGGCATCCTGATTGCGGTGCATAGTACCCACCTTCACCAGATACTATCCTACCGAAGGAAGGCTGGCTTGATGAGAGGCTCAGGCAGGCAGGGTGGGTGGGATAAAGTGGTGAGACAGCCGAGGGTGCTGATGTCTGTTCTGAAGTTAACTGAGCTCAGGTAGGAAGGATATGAATCAAAGTCTGGGGGCTGATAATAGGAGATTTGAGAGTTGGGAGGGCAAAGAAGAGGTTTTGGTGGAACTGGATAAAGTGAAATATGGGATGTGAAGAGTTGTGGTTAGGAAGGGAGGGGTTATTTGAGGTACAGCATTTCTAGTAACCCCATGTAGTCAAAGAGGTGAATGGCTGAAGGATAAGAGGGGGTGTCTTTGGAGCAGAGAAGGCCGGAGGTTAGGAGATTTGGATTAGGCCAGAGGATGTTGACTTGACTGCTTCAGTGATGGTTTCCTATTTGTGACCTTATTTTATTAATTTGATCATTGCTGCTTAGTTTCTCTTAATTGCTTTTGATAACATCCCTTCTCTTTCACCCTGCATATACTTATAAATTGCAATATACTTCTTATTCTAAGAATTATTCCTATCGGGCATTTTAATTTTTTTTTTTTTTGAGGGCAGTATCGCCGGCCCTCATATGTGGGACCCGAACCAGCGCTGCTGGCTTCCTAAGCCAGCGATTAACCACTGTGCCACTCGGCCGGCCCTTAATTTCTCATAGCAAGATATTTTCATGTTTTTTTTTTAACTGTTAATTTTTCGTTTCTAAGGCTGAGCAGTTTCTAGCTTAGTCAAGACTAATTCAGTCAAACTGAATACATGGATGTATTAAGATACATGGATGTATTTTACTATATTTACAATTTAACCTCTAAAATAATGAGGTAAAATTAGGTGAGACAGTGTTTGTTTGTTTTTAAAGATTTTTATTGGGGAATTGGGGGAGGGGAACAGCGTTGGGGAATCGGGGAAGGGGAACAGACAAGTTGCTGTCCCCCTGTTCTTCAGTCTAGTTGTGGAAGACGTTGCTTCACTGGCCCATATTGGTATCCTCATTGTGCTCTTCCTGGATAAGGCATATCGGTCGCTGGCCTCTGGATGGTCACTTACCATGGCTATTGGCAGCTCACGCTGGCTGCCGGCCACTCAGTGTAGCCTATGGCAGCCCACTGCAGCAGGGGCTGCAGCCTACACCATCACCAGGGCTCGTAGCCCAGCTCCAGGTGGAGGTGTTATTAGCTGTAGAGGGCAGTGTCACTGGCCCTCATATGTAGGATCTGAACCGGGACCGCTGGCATCCCAAAACCAGCTCTTAACCAATGTGCCACCTGGCCGGCCCGGCAGTTAGTTTTTTTTTTTTTTTTTTTTAAGTAGAGAAAAGTAGAATAGAACAGATACTCACTGAATTTTTAAAAAATAAACTTTTGAGAATTGTTTTAGATTTACAGAAAAGCTGCAAGGGTGATGTAGAGGGTTCCCTTAGAGCCCACCCCCAGTTTCCTGTCATTAGCATCTTATATTTGTCACAATTAATGAACCAGTATTGATATATTATTATTAACTAAAGTCTACACTATATTCAGATTTCCTTAGTTTTCTTTTTCATTACTTTCAGGTGTACAAAACAACATAGTGATTAGATATTTACATACCTCAAAGAGTGATAACTCCACCAAGTCTACTGCCCCTCTGACACCGTACATAGCTATTATAATACCATTGACGATATTCCCTATGCTGTACTTTACATCCCATGGCTGCATATTTTTAAAATTATAGTTGACATTCAAAATTATTTTATATTAGTTTCAGGTGTAAAATGTAGTGGTTAGGCACTTATATAATTGATGAAATGATTCCCATGATAAGTTTAGTACCCGTCTGCCACTATACATAGTTTTTACCATATTGACTATATTCCCCACACTGTATTTCACATCCCTGTGACTATTTTGTGTTCACCAATTTGTACTTCCTAATCCCTTCACCTTTCTTACCCATCCTCCCAACGCCCCCACCCCCATCTAGCAGCCATCAGTTTGTTCTATCTGTGAGTCTATTTCTGTTTTGTTTGTTCATTTATTCTGTTTTTTAGATTCTACATGTAAGTGAGATCATATTGTATTTGCCTTTCTCAATCTGACTTATTTCACTTAGCATAATACCCTCTATGTCCATCCATGTTGTTGCAAATGATAAGATTTCATTCTTTTTTATGGCAAAGCAAAACTGCATTGTATAAGTGCATCACAATTTCTTTATCCAATTGTCTGTTGATGGGCATTTCAGTTGTTTCCATATCTTGGCTATTGTGAATAGCACTGCAGTAAACATAGGGATGCATGTATCTTTTTTAATTACTGTTTTGGATTTCTTTGGATAAATACCCATGAGTGGAATTGCTGGGTCATAAGCTAGTTCTGTTTTTAATTTTTTGAGGAACCTCCATGCCATTTTCCATAATGCCTGCACCAATGTGCAATCCCACCAACAGTGCACATGGGTTTCATTTCTTCCACATCCTCACCAGCACTTGTTTTGATTTATTGATGACAACCATTCTGTCGGGTGTGAGGTGATATCTCATTGTGGTTTTTATTTGCATTTCTCTGATGATTGATGATATTGAGCATCTTTTCATATGTCTATTGGCCATCTGTATATCCTCTCTGGAGAAATGTCTGTTCACGTTATCTTCCCATTTTTTAAGTGGATTGTTTGTTTTTTGGTGTTGAGTTGTATGAGGTTTTAGAAATATTAGATATTAACTCCTTATTAGATGAATCATTGGCAAATATCATCACCGATTCAGTAGGATGTGTTTTCGTTTTGTTGATGGTTTCATTTACTGTGCAAAAACTTTTTAGTTTGATGTAGTGCCATTTGTTTATTTATTTATTTTTTTTGCTTAAGTAAAAATATTACTAAGAGTAATGTCTGAGAGTTTGCTTCCTATATTTTCTTCTAGGAGTTTTATGGTTTGGAGTCTAACATTTAAGCCTTCAATCCATTTTGAGTTTATTCTTGTATATGGCATAAGAAGGTGGTCCAGTTTCATTTTCTTTTTTTTTTTTGCATGTTTCTGTCCAGTTTCTCCAGTACCATTTATTGAATAAACTGTCTTTACCCCAATGTATATTCTTGCTTCCTTTGTCATTGATTAAATGACCATATAAGCAGAGATTTATTTTTGGGCTCTCTATTCTGTTCCATTTATCTATGTGTCTGTTTTTTTTGTTGGTTTTTTTTTTTACCACTTAGCCATCCAGCCGCCTGTTTGCAGCTCAGGGCAGCTCAGGTCAGGGTGCTGTGTTCAATCTTAGTTGCAGGTGGGCCTAGGTCACCATCTCATGTGGGAGTCCAACTGGCAACCTTGTTGTTAGGAGCACGTGCTTTCACCAGCTGAGCCATTCTGCCACCAGTTGGCAGCTCAGCAGCAGCTTAGCTTGGGCACGGCTCACTGGCCCATGTGGGAATCAAACCGGCAACCTGTTGCTCAGAGCTCGTGCCCTTAACCAACTGAGCCACTTGGCCAGCCCTCTATGTGTCTGTTTTTATGCCAATATCATGCTGTTTTGATTACTATGGCCTTGTAGTATAGTTCAATATAGGGTAGTGTGATACCTCCAGCTCTTATTTTTTCTCAAGATTGCCATGGCTATTTGGGGTCTTTCATAAAGCTATTCAGGTCCACATAAAATTATAGGATTAATTGTTCCAGTTTGTGAAAAATGCCATTGGTATTTTGATACAGAGTGCATTGTATCTACAGATTGTTTTGGGTAGTATGGACATTTTAACTGTATTAATTCTTCCTATCCATAAGGAAGATATGTTTCCATTTATGGTATATACTTCCATTTATTTGTATCTTCTTCAATTTTTCTCTTCAGTGTCATAATTTTCTGAGTTCAGGTCTTCTACTTCCTTGGTTAAATTTATTCCTAGGTATTTTTTTCTATGCAATTGTAAATGGAATTGTTTACTTAATTTCTCTTATAGTTTATTTTTGGTGTATAAAAATACAACCAATTTCTGAATTTAAATTTGTATCCTGCTACTTTACTGAATTCATTGATCAGTTCCAGCATTTGTTTGGTGGAATCTTTGGGGTTCTCTCTATATAGTATCATGTCATCTGCAAATAATGACCATTTTCTTTTCCAATTTGGATAATTATTTCTTTTTCTTGTCTGGTTGCTGTGGCTAGGACTTCCAGTGTTATGTTGAATAAAAGTATTGAAAGTGGGCATCCTTGTCTTGTTCCTGATCTTAAGGAGAATGCTTTTAGCTTTTCCCCATTGAGTATGATATTAGCTGAGGGTTTGTCATACATGGTCTCAATTATGTTTACATGTGTTCCTTCTATCCCTATTTTGCTGACAGTGTTTATCATTAATGGATGTTAGATTTTGTCAAATGCTTTTTCTGCGACTATTAATATGACCATATGATTTTTTCCTTTTGTTTATATGGTGTATCACATTAATTGATTTCTGGATATTGAACCAACCTTGCATACCAGGAATGAACCCCAATTGATCGTTGTATGTTTTTTTTAATGTTTTGCTGGATTTGGTTTGCTGATGTTTTGTTGCGTATTTTTGCATCTATGTTAATTAGGAATATTGGCCTATAGTTTTCTTTTTTTGGAATGTCTTGGCCTGGTTTTGGAATCAGGTAATGGTGGCCTTGTAGGATGAGATTGGGAACCTTCCCTCCTCTTGAATTTTTTGGAATAGTTTCAGAAGAATAGGTGTCAATGCTTTTTTGAATGTTTGGTAAAATATACCTTTGAAGCCATCTGGTCCAGGATTTTTGTTTGTTGGGAGCTTGTTGATTACTGATTTGATTTTGTTAGTTGTAATTGTTCAGTTCAGATTTTATGTTTCTTTTTGATTATATGCTGTTAGGAATTTATCCATTTCTTCCAGATTGTCCAATTTGTTGTTGTATAGTTGCTTGTAGTATTTTCTTAAATTTTTTTGTATTTGGTGTCCATTGTCACTTCCCCTCTTTCACTTTTGATATCATTTATTTGGGTCCTCTCTCTTTTTTTCTTGATGAGTCTGGTTAAAGGTTTGTCAATTTTGTTTATCTTTTCAAAAAAATCAGCCCTTGGTTTCATTGATCTTTGTATTGGTTTTTTAGCTTCTAATATGTTTATTTCCACTCTGATCTTTTTTATTTCCTTCCTTGTACTTACTTTGGGCTTTGTTTGCTGTTCTTTTTCCAGTTCCCTTAGGTGTAAAGTTAGTGTTTATATGTGATTTTTATTGATTTTTGAGGTAGGCCTGCATTGTTATGCATTTCCCTCTTAGGACTGCTTTCACTGTTTCCCATAAATTTTGGGTCATTTTGTTTTCATTTTCATTTCTCTCAAGGTATCTTTTAATTTTCTTCTAATACCGTTGTTGACCCATTCATTATTTAGTAGTATGTTATTTAGCCTTGATGTGTTTGTGTGTTCTCAGTTTTTTTCTTGTAGTCAACTTCTAGTTTCATACCATTGTGGTCAGAGAAGATGCTTGATACGATTTTAGTCTTCTTTAATTTACTGAGACTTGTTTTGTGGCCTAACATATGGACTGACTTGGAAAATGTTGCATGTGCACTTGAAAAGAATGTATACTCTGCCTCTTAGGGGTGAAATGCTCTAAAAATATCATTTAAATCCATCTGATCTTGTTTGTCATTTAAGACCACTGTTTCCTTGTTGATTTTCTGTTTGGAAGGTCTGTCCATTGGTGTCAGTGGGGTGTTAAAGTCCCTTATTATGATTGTGTTACTGTTGATCCCTGCCTTTATGTTGGCCAATATTTGTTTTATATATTAAGGTGCTCCTCTGTTGGGTGCATAGATGTTTACTAGGGTTATGTCTTCTTCTTGAGTTGATCCCTTTATCATTATGTAATGTCTTTCCATGTATCTTATTATAGTCTTGTTTTTAAAGTCTGTTTTGTCAGATACAAGTATTGGTACTCCAAGTTTTTCTCATTTTCCATTTGCATGAAATATTTTTTGCCATCCCTTTACTTTCAGTCTATGTGTGTCTTTCGATCTGAGGTGAGTCTCTTGTAGGCAGCATATGCATGGGTCTTGTTTTCTTATTCATTCAGCTACCCTATGTCTTTTAACTGGAACGTTTAATCAATTTACATTTAAAGTGATTATTGATAGATACATAGTTATTGCCATTTTATTCATATTTTTAAGTTTTTCTCTCTTATTCTTCTTAAAGAAGTCCTTTTAACATTTCTTATAATGCTGGCTTGATGGTAATGAATTCCTTTAGCTTTTTCTTGTCCGGGAAGCTCATTATATCTCCTTCAATATTAAATGATAGCCTTGTGGATAGAATAACCTTGGTTGTAGTCCCTAGTTTTTCATTATTTTGAATATTTCCTGCCACTCGGTTCTGGCCTGCAAAGTTTCTGTTAAGAAATCAGCTGACAGTCTAATGGGAGCTCCCTTGTAAGTAACTAGTTGTTTTTCTCTTGCTTTTTAGGATTCTCTCTTTGTCTTTAACCTTTGCCATTTTAATTATGTGTCTTGGTATGAACCTGTCTAGGTTCATCTTGTTTGGGACTCTGTACTTCCTGGGCTTGTATGTCTATTTCCTTCACCAGGTTAGAGAAGTTTTCCATCATTATTTAAGTAGGTTCTTGATTTGTTCCTTCCTTTCTTCTACTTCTGGTATTCCTGTGATATGAATGTTGTTATGCTTGACGTTATCCCAGAAGCCCCTTAAGCTATCCTTTTTTAAAATTCTATTTTCTTTCTGTTGTTCCGGTTTTTGTTTTCTGCTATCTTGTCTTCTAAATCACTGATTCAGTCCTCTGCTTCTACTGATCTGCTGTTGATCCTTCTAGTGTATTCTTAATCTTAGTTATTGTATTCTTTATTTCTGACTGGTCGTTTTTATGGTTTCTATATCCTTCTTTATGCTTACTATCTCTTTGTTGAAGTTCTTACTAAGTTATTTAAGCATTCTTATAACCAGTATTTTAAACTGTGTCTCTGGTAGGTTGGTTGACTTTATTTCATTCAGTTTTTTTTCCTGAAGGTTTTGCCTTTTTATTTTATTTTTTTTGAGGGCAGTGTCACTGGCCCTCCTATGTGGGACCTGAACTGGGGCCGCTGGCTTCCCAAGCCAGCATTTAACCACCATGCCACTTGGCTGGACCGGTTTTGCCTTTTTTTAAATTTTATTTGAGACATTTTTCTTTGTTTCCTCATTCTTGCTGCCTCTCTGTATTTGCTTCTATGTTTAGGTAGGTCTCCTGTGTCTCTGAGTCTTCACTGGGTGGCCTTATGTCGTAGGTGTCCTGTGTGGTCCAGTGTTGCAGTCTCCCTGAATACCTGTGTGTGTTCTGGGAGTGTCCCTTCTGTGTGTTTACTTGTTGTAATTGAGCCTTGATTGCTTTTGGTGCATCAGTGGGTGGTATTGACTGTCAGGCTAACTGACTGAGGATTGGCTATGCCCACAGTGCATGAGCTGCTCTATGGGGCTGACCCCTTAGAGGGTTCTCCCCAGCGGGCTCTCATTCCTGTTGTGACCACCTTTTGGGTGTGCTACTTGTGGGGCTAACCAGATAGTGTTCTGGTGTGGTCTGAATCTGGCCTCTGGGTGTATTGTTTCTGGTGTCTCTTGGGAGGGACTCCCATGCAGGCCAATTTCAGCCTTGCCTGTAACCAGCGCTGGGCTACTTGGTAGGACCTACAAAGCTTTATATAATTGGCTGCTGCCTGTGCTGGACCTGGGGGCATTTGGGGGTGGCCTCGCTTAGAACTGAGGCTGGCTACCATCAATATTGGGCCTGGGGCATCTTAGCAAAGTGCCCAGGGCCCCCTAGGCCTGTTGCCATCTGCCAGCTGCCCGTTAGGTTTAGCTGTTGAAAGAGCCTCCTTAGGTGCGTGGGCTGAGCCTGTTGACCCAGTGTTGAGAGTGTCCTGATGATGTAGAACTAGCTGGGTGAGGTGGGTTCCCCAGGAATCACAAGGTGTGGCCAGTTGTTGTTACAGAGTTAATGAAGATTCAGTTCTTATGCCAGTGCAGGGCCTGTGACTACTTTGCAAAACACCTTGAGAACACTGCAGCCTTAGGCCCACAGATCGCCGAGAGCTTCCCAAGAGAGGCTATAGTACAAATTGTGGTTGACTGCCTGTCAGCAAAAGTTTTCCAAGCTGCTGCAGATCATCCACTGCTGTAAAAGGCTTCTGTAGCTTGTGTGGCAGAGCTGGCTGCCCAGGAACTGAAAGTCCTGCCAGTAATACAGTTCTAGCTGGGCAGTATGCATACCCAGGGCACTGTGCACATGTGGATTTTACTAGACCAAAGTGGTATCAGATTTGGGGGAGGGTTCAACATAGAAAAGATGGTTCCCCTCCTATAGGCTACATGTGAGGCATGCCCCACAGAGGGACAATGGTGGCTGTCCCTTGTGCTCTTGCCCCAAGCTACACAGCTCAGTCTTTCCCAGTATGTCTCTGGTGCCTCTCGAGTTGCCACCTCTCCACTGGTGCCCAGATGAGTGTTTGCAAGCGAGTGTGTGTGCAGGCTCTTTAAAAGGATGTCTCGGTTTCTAGCCACTATCCATCTCACTGGGTCACACAGAGTCCTTGCTGATTTTCACTGCCAGATGCTGTGGGAACTCCTCTTCCTGGCATAGGATATCTGGGCTGGGGAGCCAAGTGTGGGGCTAGGATTCCTCCCTCTTCAGCGGGGACCTCCACCACCAATGTGTCCCTTCTGGTGTTCAACCATTAGCTGTGGGTTTGGGGTCAGCCCATTTCATGTCTCTATCCCTCCTATCAGTCTCAATGTGGCCTCTTCTTTATATCGTTAGTCATAGGAGTTCTGTTCAGCTAGTCTTCAGATGATTCTTGAGGTTGGTTTGTTCTATAACTTAGTTGTAATTTTGTTGTGATCCTGGGAGGCAGCAGGCATAGCATTTATGTAATCCACCATCTTAGACCTTCCATCTAGAGTCTTAGATTTCCTTCATTTTTATGTAATGTCTTTTTTTTTCCCCTCAAGATTCCATCCAGATACCACATTACATTTCATTGTCATATTTCTTTTGATTCCTCTTGACTTTCTCAGACTTCCATTATTTTTGTTTACTTTGTCAGTTTTGAGAAGAACTAGTTGGTCAGGTGTTTTGTAGAATATTTCTCAATTGGGGTTTGTTTGATGCTTTTCTCATGTTTAGACTCAGGTTATGGGGTTTTTGGAGGAAGACCACAAAATACAGTGCTGTTCTCATCACATTATATCAGGACTGCATGCCCTAAACCTGACTTATCACTGTTGATGTTTACCTTGTTCACGTTGCTGAAGCAAGATTTATCAGGTTTCTTAATTTTTAAGTTATTCTTCCCAGCCTGCCTGGCTTCAATACTGAACTCTTTTGGAAGGAAGTTACTATTCATAGGCCCTTCTTGAGCAGTGGGACTTATGCTTCACCTCTTTGAGGGGTACAATAGTTATGCAAATTACTTGCAGTAATTCAGGAGAGGATATTTGTCTCTTCTCATTCATTCATTCATTTATGTTACTTATGGATTCATGGATATTTTTGTTATACTTTGGTTTATAATCCAGTACTACATTATTTATTTGGTTACTCAGATTGTTGTCAGGTTTTACCTTTGGGAGCTCTTTCAGTTGATTTCTGTGTCCCTTTGACATAATCTCATCATTTTTTTTCTTTTCAGCACTTTCTTGTTTTCTGGCACTAAAAAATACTTTAAATTCGTATTGTATATTCTCTGTGCCAGCCCTGGAATCACCCATTTCTCATGGAGCCCTGGTTCCTTTTTTTGGAGAATGGTGTTAGAAATCAAGATCTAGGTCCTGAGTTTGCTCATTGCTGCTGGGAGCCATTGTTTCTATGCCTCCCAGCTGACAACTTGGAAATATACTAATCTGTGTATTCACACACATCTAGAGTTATTTCTATATATGTCCTTGGCCTCTTCATATAAATCTTAGAGAGATGTTGGTTGAATTTTAAAAACTATAGTGAAATGGTTAATTCTCAGAGATGCAGAGTAAATGTGATGTTTCTTTCATTTTTGTCCAGGTGGTTCTTTGAAGCTCTGAAGTATCCCAAGTTTTGCAAGGCTAACGTCATCAACGGTATACTCATGACGGTGGTGTTCTTCGTTGTGCGGATTTCTGTTATACCTCCTTTCTATGGCTACATTTATTCTGTGTTTGGAACAGAGGCCTACGTGAAGCTTGGAACTTTAATCCAGTATTCCTGGATATCTACTTGTGCTATTTTGGATGTGATGAATGTCATGTGGATGATCAAAATTACAAAGGGGTGCATCAAAGTCATCTCTCTCATCAGACAAGAGAAAGCCAAAAACAGTATTCAGAATGGAAAACTGGACTAAAGCGGGCTACTGATAAGCCTACTTCATTACTACCTGCATTATATCTACTGATAGGATGAATTCTTGGCATGTTCTTGTGTTTCTTCATTAATTATGCTTGTTTTCCATGGTTTCTGTGTCTTTTTTTTTAACCTTTAGAAAAGAGAAACAAAGATTTCATTTTTATCCCAAGATTTCTTTTCCAATTTTCTTCTGCATTTTATAATGCTTTATAGCATGGATAAAATCTTAAAGGTTTAATTGAAAAGTTATAAATGTAGTGGGGAATCTTTTCAGAAATCTATTGACCGGCATCGGTATTTCTTTTCTGTGCAACGATGATATGCCAGTTTGACTGACACACTTGGTTTTATGTCACCAATTTTGCTGAAAGAATGGGAAATACTTTTAAATCTGTAAATAGCTCTCAACATTTTGTTATACCGCACTCATTTCTTATGGCTGTCATTGCCTGCATAGAGTTTAATTTTTAAATTGTTGAAATGTTTTTAGGCTATTAAAAGTGATGTATTTTGCACTTAGATGTGCTATTATCTATTAATGATGTAGCATTTTCTTTACTTTGGGCATATTTAATTAGTTCAGTCCTGGAAATTACTCTCTGCATTTTAAAATTTTTTCAAACATCATTTTATTCTATTTTTAGCATTTTATCAAATTATTGCCTTTTTATTTGATAGTAAGGCTTAAGACAGATCTTATAGAACTCCTTAAGAGATGAATTCCTCCTAAAACTGCATGTTATAGATGATTATTAAAGCTAATAGGAGGAATCAATTAAGAAAAAGTTGTAACACTGCTATCTCTCTTTTTTTTGCTATTTTTCTATGAAAAATATATTATTTCTATTTGCAAAATGTGCCCTGAGTTCAAAACCCAACATTATCAGTACCAAAGTCTTATGTAATATATATTTATCATACTCCTAAGGTAGGTCTCTTCTTGATGAGACCAAAACTACAAAAAAAAAAGATCAGTATTCATATTTTACTCAGAGTTTACACCCATGCTTGCTTAGTCAGCATTTTGAGTGCTTGAATGTCTATCTTTCCTAAAGAACAGGAAAAAAAACCCAGATAATTTAACTATTCTGATGACCAACATTATTGTCTTACATGATGATCAATGGTGAATCTGGCTCCGTGTGTGTGTGTGTGTATGTGTGTGTGTGTGTCTGTGTGTGTTTGCTTTTGCTTTGGTTCTTGCAACCCAAATATAGAATTATATAGTTAGCTATTATTACATTTACTTATTTTTTGCAAGTACTTGACTTTAGTGATTATTCTTACTTAAAGGAAAAAAAATTAACCAGTGGTGAATACTTGAATTTAATTGAACCCAAACCAAAAGCTCCTTTTTCTCAGTTTGAATGAGAATGTGTGACTCATTTTCACTGTTCATGCTATGAGAATGAAGGGAGGCTGGCTAGATATTTCAAGACTATTGATTTAATTTGATCTGATTTGGCTGTCCAATGCATACAGAGCCCATTTAAGTTTTAGAACATTTAAAGAAGGTAATTGAAATCTCAGTCAATAACCAAATGATAAAATGAGATTGATTGGCTCATATTAGGTATATGTATTTTTGAAAGACTTAAAGTAATGTGAAATATTGGTATGTTTTTTAAAGCTACTAATATTACATTGATAATTTGTTACTAAATTTACTGCCTTTCACATTACAGGCACTTACACATGTATTGATTGGTTGATAAGTATCAAAGTGCATAGTTTTATCTTGTTCTTTTCTTGCTCTTATGCACGAAAACTAGCTTTTTAAAAGGAAAACATTTATATTAGAAAACTATTTTGGAAATTCGTTCCTTTAGAAAAAAATAAAACTTGAAATAAATATTTGTGACTGAAAATTTCTATAGTTTCTGAACACAGATTTTAAACCCACCATCAAAATGAAGTTTAGTGAATTTCCATATAGCAGTTTCAGTTTTTATAGTTGCTATTTCATGCTTAAAATTTCATTTTTACTTTCATTGACAGCATCTTTCATTAGTATAGCTACTTAATAAATAAGTATATTTAAAATATCAATGTTTTGAACTAAAGTTTGTTACTCCCTTACTTAGCAATTCTTATCTTGTGCTGGCTCCATTACAGCCAATTCAGCTTCCAGATTCAATATCCGAACCAGTATTTCCTCATACAACAGACATGAAATGGAAAAGACACTACAAACTGCCATACTACTTTAAGTCAGATCTTTACAGGCACTGTATTTTGCTGTCCTATGACTGTATCCACCTCCCTAAGATACAAATAGTAAAAAACAGAACATATCATTTATTAAACAATGAATTTTTCATTTATTAAATGACCAACTTTTGCTAGACATTTTACATATTAAGCATTTTGACTATATGGATTAATTTAAATGATTTTATTTGGCATTCTGATTTAACAACTCTTAAAATATTTATAGAAAATAAAAGCAAATTGGTATACATTTTTAAGCAACTCTATTTTTGTAGAAAAAGATTAGCGACAACCCGCAACTATAAAGATGCTCTTTGAATGTGTAGTAGTCTAGAAAATAAAAATTCTTACAAAATTTTGAAAATGAATGAAAATCAACTAAAAAGCATGCAATATAGATTCTGCATTAGATATTTTATTTTATTTGGGAGAATTAAAAAATTATGAGCTTGAATCTATAGAGTTTGCATTTTCATGTCTAAAATCTTTTTAATAAGTATTGTTTGCATTTATTTAAAACTCAAAATGGAGTTATATATGAGTAAAAAGAAATTAACTTCTGCTTAAATTGTGTCTTGATACCTTATAGTAAGTTGAAATGCACGTTTTACTCCATCTGTTTAATTTTATTATTTTATATTTTATGGACTAGCCCTACGTTAAGAGAAATAATAATGTCTTTGCCATTCCTAAGGGTGACTGATATACTTACTATAAATGACCCACTACTGTTGTAAAGGTCTACTTTTAAAAACTGCCTGGTTTATAAGGTGTTAGTATCTAATTCTTTTCTAAATTTTAATAATCTATTTCACTCAAATCAAATTTTTTGCTAAAGTATTAGTTTTTAAGTTGTACACTTTCTCTGGAGAATGGTTCTTTACTGGTGTGAAGAGCCAGCTTGACTGTTGGTCACACCATTCGTTATCATGTGTTTGGAAATATTCTTCCAATGGAGATATATAGGAAAAGTATGTTGTAATATTCATGTTTGTTCTGTTTCATTTTTAAGGGAAATAAACATGTCCCAAAAGACACTATTAAAATAAACATTTGCACAAATTTCAGTTTCTAAGTTACTCTTAACTCCAATTATGTAAACATATGTTTGAATTGGCTTTAAGTGGTTGAGTCTATTGGATGAAATTGAGAAGTCCATGTAATTGTTGATGTAATTATTATACTTCATAGAACACTATGTATTTGTATGTTTTGGATTCCATAAGAAGCAAACTCACATAATTTTATCAGAAATGTGGCAGAGCGTTTCTTAACAGGTACGTACCAGCACAGCAGTGAGATTCCTCCTGTGTGGAGAAACCTGGGGTGCACACACACCTTCCTAGCTGTCACCACAGCTGGTCGACAGCCGACACCCTAAAGCTACTGAGAGAGAGTCCTGATACAAATTACATGTGATATGTGTGAGAACAATGAAAAGCCAGCAGGACCTTGTGTTGGAAGAGATATCATGACTGATTTTCCCTTAAAAGCCATGATGCTCCCCGCTCAATCTAGAAGTTATCCCTCTGAATCCTTCCAGTCCTTCCATCTCTTCCTCCTAATACCCTAAACACTTCATCAATACTTCCCTCCCTTACGCCAACACCTTTCTTTGTCAATTTTTGAGGCCTTCCCATACCTGTAAGCTTCCCCATCTGTTGTGGCAATTTCAAAGTTTACAAGTAAGTTCTTTCATGGAAAAAAAGCATTGAAGTTTAAATAGCGATCAAACCATAATTTATTAAGAGGCTTCAGGAAGCCGTTTAGTATTTGATAATACTTGTTTACAACATGAAACAAAGCTAATAATGTTATAGTTTTATTGAGAAACACCTGCAGTTTCTTTTTTCTTAAACTGGTTTAGCAATAAGAGCTTCATAACATGTTTCAGCTGGGGATTCATTGTAGCTGTATAAGTTATCTAAATGTTTATCCTTAGAACCCAGGACAGGAAGAGGTGGAACTGAGGTGTCTCTGTGTTATGAGGATGTTACAAGGAAGGGGTGCTGTCTATGGTAGCGTTATTGAGCCCTGCTCTTTAATCATGGTCATGTTTCTTTTAAAAACAAGCTTGCCAGCAAATGGCTTATTCAGGGTGTTTTCTGAAGTACAACTATTGTGGACTTGAGCCCTAAGCCTCTCTAGCCCAGACCTTAAACTGCCTCTACTAACTTTGATAGTAAGTTCATACCTTTATTGGAAGGTACTTTGGTAGGGAAGAACTGAAGGCAGCGGCTAAAGATGGGTGTGTTTTCATTAGAAATGTTTATACTGATTTCCTCTGAGGAGTAGACAGTTTTGATATCAGGCCCTGTATTTAAGACCAAAACCAATGAGAATTATTTCTAAATCTTAAAGATATAAATATAATACCTCTGGCTAAAAATTTGTTAATATCATCCATATATTTTTTTTTATATCTTTATGTAATGTTTTCTGTAATTAAGTGTGCATTAAGGTGTTTGCTACTTTATGGTTAATGAAACCTAAAAATAACTGTAAATAAAACATGCTGTATATGTTCATTACTTAGTTGGTTGGCTTCTAGTATGATTATGTCTACTTTCAAGAAATTTTTGCAGACAATATTCTCTTACTAAGTTGTAACTAGGATGAGTTACAAGATTTTCTGGTAATTATCAGAATTTATAATAAGTTCCAGACATAGATTTAATTTGGAAAAGTTACTTGAAAACTGCAGTAAATGCAATAGCTAGAGTGATATATACACATTTTTTTCCCCTGAGAATATATAACATTAATATTTAATTGTCATAAAGGTTTTGGAAGGCTTTCAAAATATACTTAACATTTTGAGAACACACTTTTCTAATTTATTTCCAGAAGGCTGAAGAATTTTTTTCTTTACAAAATGTGAGGCTTAGTAGTTACAAATCAGTGTTATTCAGATTTATTAGCAATTAAAATAGCAGTTTAGTATTCTTTATTTTGGTTTCTGGTTGTACTTTATATGGAAGGATTAATAGATATCTTTAGGTAATTCCCTTAATATTTTGAAATGTTGTATACTTTGTATGTGTGCCATTTTAAAGAATATGCAAGTTCTAAGCAATAATCTGCATGTTATACAAGATTGGCATTATTTTGACAAGAGAGTTTTATTTAATATTAAGAATGTGTATAAATTAAATATCCTATATATAAATCACCCCTCCCCCCAATGAAAACCTTGGGATTTTATTGTTTTAGAACACGAATGTGGTGCAAAGCTTTGTATTTTGTGAAAAGAAAAAAAAATAAAGTCACAATTATTTAGTGCAAAAGTTTGAGTCTGCAAGGTGTACCCTTTAATAGTAACTAATGAATAAATTGATGATAAAAATTACTTAGCTCAAATCAAATAATCTCCCATAGCAGTTGAATCCTAAAATTAATATTTACCCTTCAAGATGTCTTAGAGCTTGGTTGCTCCCTTCTTCTCTTCTATTTCTCCCTGAGGCCTGGGCTTATAGTGAACCACAAGCGCAGCACACATTTTAGTCACACTTGTTAGTGGAAGGAATGGTGCTATCTAATCAATAGACTCTTTTAGATTAAGTAAAACTTTAGCAGTTTTGTTTATAATCTCCTTCCCTTTGTCCCTTAGGCCTCTCATGTGGTGTCTAGTGGTTTATGCTAAATATCTTGGCTGTAATTCCTGCCTTCTCCAATTGCCAGTGGTCTTAATCTTGCACCTTAGTCTGAGAATATCCAGTAGATCAGGAAGCAGATCACTAATTAAACAGAATCCTGAAGTGGTTTGGCCTTTGGAGAGAAGCATGAGTCATGCTTCAGAACATGCCGAAAATGCTATGTGAAGGCTGGCAAAGGAACAGCTGAATTTCAAAAATAAAATAGCAGTCCCAGCTGTCAGTGAAGATAGGCCACAGGTAAAATGACAAGGACCCAGAGTCCCTCTAGGCAAATGCAAATGAGCATTCTCCCACCCCCCAGGCTGTCTCGAAGATCAGTCACCTTTTACCTCCTATTCTCTAGTCTTTACCAATATTTACTTCCTGCTTTCCCTCCTTGTTGGTGGTCCTTAAACATGCACAAAATAAGCAATATGGCAAAGTGGTGACTTTCCCCCATTCTAGTAACTGGCAGGTGTTCCTGGGTGCTCCCCATCTGCTTGAGTGATCCATTGCTGTTCATGGCACAGTGGTCCTAGGTCCTCCCTGCCCTGGCTGAATGGCCCGTTCCTCTCTTCACCTACTTCCAGCTAAATTCTACCGCCATATTTAGTCTTGTCGTTTTACCAAATCATTAATGATACCACTGCAGAAATTCCCTGAGCAGAACTTTCAAAGTAGGGGATGTAGGGGAAAATGAAAGGTAATAAAAATGAAAGGGATAAAAATTAAAGCAAAGGGGGAAATTTGGAAAGAATGACACAGGAAAAGGAGAAAGGACTTTGGAGAACAGGAAAAAAGTAAAAACATGCTATGTACATATCTTGTACGTTGTATTTGGCTGACATGAACTTAAGAAAAATGAATATAGTGAAATTCCTATACCTGGTATAAGAATTTTTGTCTTTTATATAAAAATGCAATATATACATTATCCAGTATATGCCTCTATGTATATGTATATGTGTAGGAGTATGTGTGTGTGTGTGTGCGCGCGCGCGCACAAGGGAACAGATCTTCACGTGTTTCCCTCACTACCAACTATCAGATGCCTTCGTGCTGAGACAGGAAGGATGAGATGACTTTAGTGGAGCTGGGGTTCTGGTAGGCTGCCCGGCCCTGCAGGAGACCCCACGTCCTGCTCTGTAGTATTGATAACAAAACCAAACTGCCCAACCATTCAGCTTCCTGGAGTGACTCGTGGTGTCAGGCAGGCTCATGATGACAGGTTTTAGAAGATGAAACAGGCAGTTTTTAAAGGATCCTGTGTTGTGGACCGGAAGGGTGTTATGAACAGATCCGGCACAAGAGGGTAGGATTTGGTTTGAACTGGAAGTTGGAAAGAGCAATTTAGAAAGAGTGTGGTGCCTGAAAGTCTAACATAACTGTGAAAAAACATCTTAATCTGTGTGAGTCTCAGTTTCGTTATCTGTACGACAATGTTTGGGGTATCTCTGATGTTCCTTCTGACTCTCCTATTAGTAAGAGCTTTAATTTGAAACACGCAATTAGGAAAGAGCAAGTGTAGCTTTAAGGCTTAGTAATGTGATTAAAATGACATCTGAGGGAGATTCTCAGTGTCACATAACGGGAGGACAGAAATAGGTTAAGGATGGAGAAACTGGCCAAGCAGCTGCAAGGTGGCTAAGGCTGATGCATGGCCTGAGGCAATGAAGGAAAATAGAAGAGCCAGATCTGATAAGCATTGAAGGGGGAGAGCCAAACGGATTTAGAGAAACTGAACTTAAAAACTAGAGTCCTCTCATTTCTGACCGTCTTGCCTTTACCACTGTATCTGTGTCTTCCAGGTTTCTGACTAGTCACTGACTTATAGTTTCCCTTCAGGCTCTCCACTGTGTCCTTAGGACTTATTGGTCCTGTAGCGTCAGCCAGCCCTATCAAGTCAAAGATCTTAGAAAGCTCTGCCGATGATAATAAGGGGCAGAAAATAAGGCCCTTCTGTGGAGTCTCGCTGAGGTCCAGCAGGAGGAGGCTGGATGCTGCTGCAGTGGGGAGAGTGTTGAGAAAGGCGGTCTTTGGATGGTGAGAAAAGGGACAAATTTTAAAGTGTTAACCTAAAAATAAAAAGACCTTTCAAAGTGAAAGGCAACAAGCATTTATTTGGGATCAATAAGAATAGCTATTTGGGACATAATGATTTAGGCAGAAGTCCAAATGATGTTCAGATTCAGAGACAAAGGCAATGGGTATTTATGAGAAAGGGAAGGGGAACAATTACCTTAATAAAAGGACGGTATTTCTATTGCTGCAGATAAGCTAACAGTGGTGCTAATTGTAAACAATGTTTTCATAATAACTGCTTTCTTATTACCTTTGCAAACAGTTATTTGGGGCACAAGATTGCTTCAGTCCAAGCCCAAAGGTTATTTTGATGTTTTAACATTCCAAAAGGCTGAGATATAAGACATGCAAGGCAGTTCCTCTGGGATGGCAGCTCCCGCTCTGTTTTAAAGTGGCTCCATTTATATTATGGTTGACAAAAGGTTGGAGCAGAGCCAGTGTTTGTCCTGGAACAGGGGCGGGGAGGCTGCAGTAACTGGGTGAGATTTCCAGTTTGGGCTTGCAAATTAAGAGGTGAGTGAAGTAGAGAGGCACTAAATGCTCCTTCTTGGACTGCCATACTGTTGGTCTCTCCCACCACAGTCTCCTGCCCATTTATCACACATGCTACCGACTGACTCATTTTAAAACACATCTTCAATTTATGTTACAGCCCTGCTCAGAACCCCTAATATGCTACTCCCAAGTCTACACTCCTTAAACCAAACTAGCTATTCGAGTTCCACCAGGTGTGTGCCCCTGTCTACACCTGCTCATTCAGCTTCCAGCCATCACACTCACCATGCTTCTAACCTGGAGGCCCTCTCCTCTCATAAATCTGTCGCCTACTTATCCTCAAGACACATACTGAGAGAATTGGTTCTTTTTTTCCCCACCAAAAGCAAAACAGACACACACACATTCAAGTAGAGTTGAAAGATTTAAGTTCATTAAAATAATATTTATTAAGCACTGGCTAGATTGTCAAGTGAGTTCCTGGAACAACCAGGATAAACAAATTCATTCTTTTTTTGGTGTGTGTGTTAACTGCACAAGCTATTATTCTATGGCCAGAGAATGGAGAAGTGGGATAGCAACTCCCAAATGCATTCTTGATTGAACCTGGATCTCAGAACTTCCTTTCCTGGGTAACTGTCTACAGTCATCGCCAATCTGTTATGTTTTGCCTCAGCCTAAAAGCCAAAAAATGAGTTCACCCACCCCCCACTGAATGGGGCAAGTGGTGGGAGCTCAGGCTTCGGCACAGACTTTGAAATTTTTGCGTAACATGGTGGAAAGACTTTTCTTCTGGGAGTCTGGGCATGTGGCTTCCAGTCTGGCTCTGTCACCGACTAGTGACCATCCTGGGCAAGTGCTTTCCCCTTCCTGGCCTTTGTTTTCTCATCTGTAAAATTAGGAGTTGAACTGGGTGAACCGAAGACTCTTTTTCAAATTCCACGATTCTATGGTAATCGTAATTAGAATCAAGGTTATGGCAGGCTATGAGCAAAAGACAGCAGTTCTAGAATATTGGTTTTACTTGTGGAAGTTTTTGCAGGTGACTTAGCTTCTAATCCTGACTGTGACTGTATTGCCCTTGGATAAGGCCACTTGTTTATTACTGTCTTCCTTGCTTGCAAAAGGAGATGGCACTCCTTGCCATCGATGAACCTAGCCAAAAAGGCTGAGTGTAATATTTCCTGAGTGCTGCAACGTTATTAGGGAAGAGATAAAGTTTTAATGATGTACTTTCCCACTATACTTGATGCCAAGTGGATTTTAAAAATATTCTTCCTAGTGTTAACCATTGCACGGTGTAAATATCTTGATCAGGGTATCCAATATGGAAACCATTTTCTTTGTTTCCCACAATAAAATATCATCAGAAAGGAAAATAGATGACTAATGAAAATGTAAATGGTAAGCTACTTATTCCTCTCTCACCAAAACAAAAAATTGGAATCCTCTAATTATGTTGAGAAGCTAGCCTACCACCAATGAGTCAGTCACTTTGGTTGACTCAGTATTGGGTAATCAGGCTTCCCATAAAATTCCTATGTTCTTAGCGACCCTAAATGTGGGCTGCTGGGATTAGCTGGTAGGCTTTATGCAGAGTCAAGGCCAAGATGAAATGGTATAGGGGAATTATTCAGACAATGTTTATTATCTGTGCCTTAGTTGGGTGCACACTTAATAATTGTTTCCTGCAACTTTATTGGTCTTTAGCTGACTGGTGATGGAATTATCTATAGTGAAGATCCAGTCCAGATTTTACAATCAGTAATGGACTCTCCAAGACACTACATATGAAGAAAAGTAATAAGTAAATCTTCATTACTCTAGGGGGAAATGTGAATGATTCCTTAGCATTGTAATGAGTGATAATAAGTGCTAATTAGGATTTATGTTATAAAGAATGGGATAAGAAAATGATTTGCCATTTTGTGAATTTTTTTTCTTTAAAAATGACTAAAATGAAAACTTTTATAACTGTACCATTACTTATAAAAAAGGCATCTAAAGGGCATCCCAGTTGGGACTCCCTCTTGTTTTGAGAGCTGTAACTTTCTGCTGTAATAAAACTATCCTCTGCTACAAACTTAAAAAAAAAAAGGCATCTAAGCTTTTGATTAAAAATGTGAAGCCAGAAGGAAAAAGTCTACACTGCAATGTCCATTCCTTTCATGACTCTCTAGTCATTAGTCTCAATTCTTAAATATCCTTATCCTGAATGTAATCAAATGTTTACATTTTCTATGCATCACCTGGGCTCCAGGGACCTGCTGGAAAACCATTCAACTCTATGTAACAGGAGCCATCACAAATTCATGATCGCAGTCATTCAATTAAAGAACCTGTAGGTAGGAGGCACTGTGTAAGGCAGAGGGTATAAACAGTAAACAAAACTGTCAGGGTCCTTGCCCATGGGAGCTGGAAGGGAGTAGAGGTAAGGAACAGGAAAGCATATAGTATGTGATCTGACTCTGTAGGATGTGTCTTTCCTTTTTGATCCCAGATCTAGCATAGTGTTTCACACACAATCAAAAAGCATTTAGTCAGCAATTGCTGTAGGCCAGGCTCTATTCAATTTTAATTTAATTTAATTTATTTAATTGGGGAATTGGGGAAGGGAACAAGCCAAGTTTTTGTTCTTCAATCTTAGTTGTGGAAGGTGCCAGCTGCCATCCGGCTACCCATCGGAAGCTCATGACCTCTAAGCTCAAGATGCTGTGTTCAATCTTAGTTGCGGGTGGATGTAGCCACCATCTCATGCAGGAGTTGAACCAGCAGACTTGTTATTAAGAGCACATGCTCTATCCACTGAGCCATCCCAGTGGCAGCTCAGCTCAAAATGCCGAATTCAGTCTTAGTTGTGGGTGGGTGTAGCCCACCACTGAACAGCAGTCTTGTTGTTAGGAGCACGTGCTCTCACCAGCTGAGCCATCCTGCCACCTGGTTCACGTGGGAATCGAACCGGTGACCCTATTGCTCAGAGCTCATGCTCTTAAGTTAACTCTTAACCAACTAAGCCACTTGGCCGGCCCCAGGCTCTATTTTAGGCACTGGAGATACATCAGTGAGCAAGGCAGATAAGGAAGGCTCTGCTCTCTTAGAACTTATATTGTGCAATTGTAGAATGGCAAGTAAACAGGTCTTAAAAAAAGTAATAAATACACAAGGTAGTTTCAGATAGTGATAAGTGCTATGAAAGAAATAAAGTGCAGGGTGGGGGCATTTCAGAAAGGCCACTTTGCAGAGATGACCCTTCCACTAAGACCAGGCAGAATCTGCAACTATGGTGATGAGCTTTCTAGGTAGAGGAAACAGCAGGTGCAAAGTCCCTGGAGTGGGGATATTTTGGTGTGCGATGAAAAGGTAGCTCAGCATGACTGGAGCATGGTTAGTGGGGGTGGGGAGAGATAAGATGTGGTTGGAGAGGTAAGCAGGCTTCAGATCACCCTGGGCCTTTAGGCCATTGTAAGGTGTTTGGCTCTTTCTTTCTTTTCTTTCTTTCTTTCTTTCTTTCTTTCTTTCTTTCTTTCTTTCTTTCTTTCTTTCTTTCTTTCCTTCCTTTCCTTTCCTTTCCTTTCCTTTCCTTCCTTCCTTCCTTCCTTCCTTCCTTCCTTCCTTCCTTCCTTCCTCCCTTCCTTCCTTCCTTTCTCTTTCTTTCTTTCTTTCTTTCTTTCTTTCTTTCTTTCTTTCTTTCTTTCTTTCTTTCTTTCTGTCTTTCTTTCTTTCTTTCTTTCTTTCTTTCTTTCTCCTTCCTTCCTTCCTTCCTTCCTTCCTCCCTCCCTCCCTTCCTTCCTTCCTTCCTTCCTTCCTTCCTTCCTTCCTTCCTTTCTTTTTTTGTAAAGATTTTATTAGGGAATTGGGGGAAGGGAACAGTGTAGGGGAATCGGGGAAGGGGAACAGACAAGTTGCGGTCCTTTTTTGTTCTTCAGTCTAGTTGTGGAGGATGTTGCTTCACTGGCCCATGTTGGTATTGTCATTGCACTCTTCCCAGATGAGGCAGATCGGTCGCCGGCCTCTGGATGGTTGCTCATGGCCACTCTTGGCAGCTCACGCTGGCTGCCAGCTGCTCATGCTGGCTGCCGGCCACTCACTGTAGCCTATGGCCTGTTTGGCTTTTCTTTATCCTAGAATAAGCAGTCCAGATGAAAAATGATGGAGGAATAAATGCAGGCTTGCAAGCATTGTGGAAACATTTTATGTGGTGACTCAGTACATAAACACATATTCATAAACAAAAATTTCATGGGACAATACCTGTACGTACCATGAGTGATACACTCTGAGATGTTCTATTCTAACTTACTGTAAAATAAGAAATAGTGGTTCTCACCCATTAGACTGATCGCATAATTCAACCAATAGGTTGCAACTCACAGTGTGTAAAATGCTTGTTCAGACTAAAGTGCTGACGGTAGAGATTGAGAGAAATGAACAAATTTAGGGTATATTTTAGAAGTAGAGTTGATAGTGGTTGTTGATGGATTTGTGGATAGGTGATTTTTTTATTATTATTTTGGCTTGAACGGTTGGGAGGATGTCATCCTATATTCTAAAACGAGGAAGGCCAACGAAGGAACATATATGAAAGGCAGAGTGGAAAGGAAAACACTTAAAAAAAAATCTGATTATTTATGTTCATGTGCATAGGGATTTGTAATATTACAAATTACAAATCAACAATAAAAAATGTTTTAATGTAGACTCTTAAAATTAAAACTATATTTTAAATGTTAATTTTAGTTTCATCATAGAAATAAAACCTGCTTACTAAGATAAAAGAGAAAGCTATGATCCACGGTCTAGCCGCATAAAACTGACCATGGTTAATTTTTTAATGTTTCATTAATGTAACCTTTCTATGCATTTTTTTGTTATTGCCTAAGTTTTTTATAAAGATAATTGTTTAGGATTGGAGTTATATAAACAGTTTGGAGATAATCAGTAGATTTGGAGACAGTGAAGGCAACGATCATTGAATTTTAATGCGTAGCTTTATTTTTGTAACAATAAGGTGATTTTAGTGGGGAACTCCATTATTTAGTCCAATATTTTTCAAACTTTAAAAATCCACACACGTTATCACATAATTTCCAACCAGTTTTGGATGTGTGCCCAGATTTGGACATACATACTCCATACACACTCCCCGAAACAGCCAGCTTCATTCCTTATGCATCTTAATGAAATGAGCCAGCAGGGCTCAAACTCTGGTTGTGTTAGAAGTAATATAGTCAAATGTATAAACGTATGAAAGCTCTGAATGATTATAGTAGTATGCTTTTCATTGTATGTGATAAAATCCCAAATAATGCACGTGTAAGCCACGTCAATCTTGTCTGCTCATTAATACAGAGCTTCTTGATTTCAGAGATGTTAAAATGGGAAAAATATGTGCATCTAAGAATTGATATACAAATAGTAGATGGCCCACATTAGATCCCTCACTGAGCAAAAAAAAAAAAAGTAATCATAAAATTATTTGAAAAAGTGAGCTAGCTTGTTTAGTGCATAAAAATATTCGAATAAGCACTCTTTAGTCTATATAAAATGAGGTGTATTTGTATCAAGCACTTTTTTTTTTTTGACATCCACAGACAATGGTAGGCTGAATTTTAGGCTAAAAAACAACTTGCCCTAAGTGAAGGAATGGTTTTCTTTAGTTCTATTAACATTCATTCACACAGACAAGTTGGTGCCATTTGAAGATACTTGAAACCTGCAGCTTTTTCTTGCCAAGATTTGTTGTAACATAAAAATCAAGTGGCAGTGAGGCTTAAAGATTTTTTAAAAGAATGAATTTCTTCAATTTTCAGGCTGAGGGTATACTCAGCTCAAATTCAGAAAAAAAGAGAATCTTATAAAGGTATTATGAACTTACAAACTTGTCTTTTCCCCCCAATACTCCTTTTAACAAAAAAATTGAGATACACTATACATAAAATGCACAGCTCTTAAAGGTACATAATGGCATAAACTCACATAACTACTACCCCAATCAAGAAATAAAACATTTCTATCATGACAAAAAGTCTCCTGGGCTCCTCCCCAGAGATCCCTCTGTCCCTTTTGATATAATCTGGTCTTACAACTTAAGCAGGAGTCAACAACATATTGAAGTATCAGAAAAATAAGAGAAAAAAGAAACAAATCTTCTTAAGTGATCATGAGTTATACAGTTATACAAAAATATCTGTGACTCGTAACTTAATTTTAATTGCAATAGCTACATTGTTATATATCATTACTCACTCTTCAAATGACTTTGTTATTTTTAAATGATTAATATTAACCTGAAAAGTAAACAAAATATAATACCCTAGTCACACATTCAGGTGGAAATATGATATATTTCTAAACAGGGTGGATCAGGTACCATGTGGTGTCCCATTTCAGTTTGGGACATAAACACTATATAAATTTACTACCACATGACTTTCAGACCTAGCCCAGTAATGCCAAAACAGTTTTGTGTATTAACTGTAATAATTTACTTTAAAATCTATTTTTTCCTTTGTGCATAATTTAGTCAAGTAAAGTGGAAACTGTGAAAAACTATTACTCAAATGTAATAAGCTACTGTAAAGGTGACAACATACTATATATGAGGTCTGACAATTAAGTTCGTAAACTTGTTGCAATGATGTTGCTAAACGTTTTTGATATCGGAGGGATTATTCATTATGAATTTGTACTAACTGGACAGTTAACCAAGTTTACTATTTGGCAATGCTGAAAGGGCTGCATGTAAAAATAAAAGACCTGAACTCTTCGCCAACAATTCATGGCTTTTGATCATGACAATGTACCAACTAACACAGCACTGCCTGTGAGGGCATTTTTAGCCAGTAAACAAGTAACTGTATTGGAACACCCTCCCTACTCACCTTATCTGGCCCCCAATGACTTCTTTCTTTACCCAAAGATAAAGGAAATGTTGAAAGGAAGGCATTTTGATGACATTCAGGACATCAAGGATAATACAAATGGCCATTCCAGAAAAAGAGTTCCCAAATTGCTTTGAAGGGTGGACTAGGCGCTGATGTGGGTGCGTAGCTTTCAGGGGGAGTACTTCTGAAGGTGACCGTAATGATGTTCAGCAATGAATGAGATATGTAGCACTTTTTCTAAGATGACTTCGCGAACTTAATTGTGTGACCTTGTGGTGTGTGTGTGTGTGTGTGTGTGTGTGTGTGTGTGTGTGTGTGTGTAAAATTATATATCTCCCTTTTAACTCCCCCGTATGTAACTGTGGGGCTTTGTTAGGAGTAATCCACTATTCCCTTTGTCTATTCTTTTTTTTTTCATTACTCTGAATATGATTTAAATAAAGACATGGGTAATAATCTTCTTGTTTAATGTTGATGTGTATCATGTTAAAGGAATAATAAAATCTGGTAGGAATCAGAGTAAAGTGAACCATAACCTATTTACTCAGACACTATAACGATAAATTCACTTATTTTTTTGTTTTTTAAAGATTTTATTGGGGAATTGGGGGAGGGGAACAGACAAGTAGCTGTCCTTTTGTTTTTCAGTCTAGTTGTGGAGGACATCGCTTCACTGGCCCATGTTGGTATTATCATTGCGTTCTTCCTGGGTGAGGCAGTTGCTCCCTGGCCATTGGACGGCCCCTCACTGTGGTTCATGGCAGCTCATGAAAGCACATGACAGCTATCGGCCAGCCCCACTGCAGCCTACACCGTCGCGGGTGACTCCCGGCAGCCCAGCTCCAAGTTGTGCTGTTGTTCACCTTCTTAGCTGCAGAGGGTGGAACATTACTGGCCCTCATGTGGGATCTGAACCAGGGCCCTACTGCTTAGATCTGGTGTCCCAAGCCAACTCAACCAACACGCCACTTGGCCAGCCCTATATTCACTCATTCTTGATTTACTCTACAAATATGGACTACCTTTATATGCCAGTCAATGGTTGGAGATACAACCAAATATGGAATAGAAACCCCCCACCCCATCTCCTGAAAGTCTTACTCTACTGAGTTTATAGAGAAATACAAAATTACAGTGCTGTCTGACAAATGTGTAAATATGATAAGTGATGAGGAAATATAGGAGGGGTCCCCAACTTAGAGGGAAAGGTAGGACTCAGACCTGAAGAATGAGTAAGAAGAATTCACCAGGCAAAGAGGAGGGAAAGTGTCTTACAAAAAAAGAGGAGATTAGGATGGAGTGTTTGGTAATATCCCAATAGTATGAGCCCTGGCTGTGCTTCATCTAGAAGTATAATGTTCCTTTTAAAACTGAAGATATCAGTGAAGAAATTACTGGCCAATGTTTCAAAGGGCAATGAGAATCACATAAATATAGCAGAATATTTATCTGAAATAATAGACAAATTATTCTAGCCTAGCCTTTTAATTTTTTTAAATTTAATTTAATTTAATATTTTTTTAAAGATTTTATTTGGGAATTCGGGGAGGGGAACAGCATTGGGGAATCGGGGAAGGGGAATAGACAAATTGCTGTCTTTTTGTTCTTCAGTTTAGTTGCGGAGGACGTTGCTTCACTGGCCCATGTTGGTATCATCATTGTGCTCTTCCCGGATGAGGCAGATTGGTCGCGGGCCTCTGGATGGTCACTCACAGTGGCTATTGGCAGCTCACACCGGCTGCCAGCCACTCACACTGGCTGCTTGCCACTCACTGTAGCCTATGGCAGCCCACTGAAGCAGGGGCTGCAGCTATGCCGTTCCGGGGACTCACAGCAGCCCAGCTCCAGGTGGAGCTGTTGTTTACCATCTTAGCTATAGAGGGCAGTGTCACTGGCCCTCATATGTGGGATCCGAACCGGGGCCGCTGGCATTCCAAGCCAGCTCTTAATCAATGCGCCACTCGGCCGGCCCTAGCCTTTTTATTTTTAAATAGTTTTTAAAAGGTGGTAATAGTGACACAAAAAGTAATTTATTTTTTCTGTTTTCTTGGCTTCGTTTTTCTCCCCACTAAAAATGAACACAACAGAAAAAGTGAAAAACATCAGGAAAATACAGAAACACCAGCAATAAAGGACTATTGTTTTGATCCAGATTGTGTTAGAATGACTGGCAAACCAGTGCTCTTCTATTCCAATTCCTGGGAACTACATGAGCATCATTGTGAAATTCTTGACATACAGGCAAGCAATCTCATCTTCTCCTGTGATTTCAACAGGCTGCTGATTACCAATGTGTTATCTTTGAAGATCCATCTCCCCTCTACACTACAACTTTAAAGAGGTCTGTGTTGCAAACCAGTTGCTGTGTGACCTGGTGCAGTACTTACCACACAGTTAGATGGTCCTTTAAAGCTTGTTGAAAAATGAAAACAGAGATCTATCTTTGCAGCCATCTTTTCCTCCTCCTCTTGCTCGGATGATGGGAAACCTCTTACAATGGCAAACCAGGCTTCCTGGCCCTTTTCTGATGGCCCTCCGTTCATCTGGCAAGACACTCATCCTCCTGCTCCAGGAAAGGCTGATGCCTCTCCCAGACTGGATTTGGGGCTCTTGGAAGGCTGTGACAGTGTCTTCTTTATCCATGGAATGCTTGAGACTCATGAAGTCATGAGCAGGTAGTAGCTGCATGCTCTTGACCAAAACTGAAAGCTGTTGAATAAGCAAGTGTATGAAGACTTTATAAACTTTGCAGTGAGTTTACTTGTATCAACAAATGTTTACTGAATTCATAATTTTCCAGGCACTGTTTTAGATGTGGAAGATAGAGGAGTGAAAAGGACGGATAGGGTCCCTGGCTTCAAGGAAGTTACAATTCTAGTGGAGACAGACAATAAACATGTCTGACTCTGTTTTGGATGTCTGGCCACTGACAGCTTTCAGTCCCACCTCTTCCTTTCCCCTTCTGCCTCACCTCTGGGCAAGCAGGTAAGAAAATCTGGACACTCCCTTCCTTGGTCAGACCACAGAAACCCCAGTGGTGCACAGGGAACTCTAATCCCTAACCATGATGAACATCAGGGCCACTAGCCCCTGTCTTCATTTAGGCCATTTTGAATTGCTCTGCTTTTCCCAGGCCCTCTCGGTACACGTGTGTCTTCATCACTCTAGACGTTTGCACCAATTTGTAGTACTGGTGGGCACTGATTTTGCTCTCTGTGGGGCAACCACATAAGCAAATAAACAAGGTAATGTCAGATAATGGTAAATGTGAAGGGAAAAAGTTATGTGACAAATTCATTTCTTGACCAAAACTCAACTCGATGTGGCAGGGCTGTCAGCTGTCTCCCAGTGGTGTTTTCTCTTTTTCTATAACAAGAAAGGAATAATAATAATACTTGATTTCTTCCTCCACTGGGTATATGGCCTCCCAGAATAAAAGTGATATTTCCAAGCCCCACTCTTAGCTGGGTGTGGTCATGGGACTCAATTCTAGCCAATGGGATCGGACTGGGTCCCATTCTCCTGACCAGATGTAGACTTGGTCGTTGGAGCTTCGTGGCCACTATGGACCATGGCATGACCATGGGGATCAAAGCTGTGCAGAGAAAAAGAGAAGGGGCTTGGGTCCCTACACTGCGGATCACCTGAGCTCGGCCTGCCTGCCTCAACTTGAACATCTGAGAAATCCACTTGTATCTTATTAAAGACACTGAAGTTTTAGGCTCTGTGTTCTTCTCACCTGGACTAACCCTGAGCCACACATCTGTTAGACATATTACTTTAGGATCTGTTATTTTCTATCTCTAAAGTCTTTCACCAACTCTGTTCTTTCTAGTTAGCGCTGGTTCTTCTTTTTCTTTGCCTCCTATTTGCACCTTTGTTCTTTAACGGATCATTACACAAACTCAAATATTTGAAGTACATTTAAAAAACTAACTTTTAATATAGAAAATAGAAAATACACAAGAGTAGACACAATAAAATGCCAAATCCTTTTGTACCCACAACTCTGCCTCACCAATCATTAACCTATGGCCAGCTCAGCTCTGTTCATACCCACACCTCTTTTCCCTTCCTACATTATTTTGAAGCAAACCTCAGACTTCATATTATTATCGAATAGAGTTCCAGGCCTCACTATTGCTTCAAAGCAGATAAATCAATCTTCTTCTTCTAGAAATAAAGACAAATTCCTAACTTGGGCTTTCCTTCACTTCATAAAAAATCATCCTTTTTACATTGTTTTCTGAAATGTTCATTTTCCTTTTTCTTCTCTCTTTTTCTTCTTCCCCCTCCTTCCTCTTTTTCACCCTTTCACCCTCCCTCTGTCTGTATCTAATACATCTTTTCACTACAGGCCCCCCACCCAACTTTTTTTTTAAAGGAAATCCAGGTCTAATTTTCCCTCTCATAGTTGTAGTTCTTTGATACACCTCTCTTTCAATTTCCAACCACTGAGAATCTATTTTGCTAAAATTGCGGAGCTTGCTCTTTTATAGTTTCTTTATGAGTTTGGAGAAAAAAATTTTTAAAAGTCACACAGTCCCCAACCTCCCCTCAGATGATAAAAACTAGCTACACTATTAATATACAGTGGGAAAATAGAATGAATAACAGTCCATTTATAGTACTAGCCAACATTAAGCATTGGGTATTATTTTAACTAGACTGATTCTAAAACCCTAATGACACTGAAGACTTGTTTTTATAGCACTGATAAGGCACTGAGCTTTATGTCACTGTATCTGGGCCATGTGGATATCTCCCACCAAGCAGGCTGGAACTTTGATATTACTCATGCATAAGAATCAAGCATGTTTCTCAGAGGCAGTGTGTAACCAGTCTTTGAAGGGAGTACAGATTATTTGTACACGGGGGAGGCAGATCTTCCAAAAAAAACTACAATTACAGAGTCAGTCACATGCTCATAGATTTTACTTGCTTTTATTTTATCTTGGTGAAAAACATAAATCTGTGACTTGCACACTGTAACAGAACAGAAAGAACCATTACCTATCAACACTACTGACTTTATATACTTTTGGAAACCTACTATATTCCTGAGCATAGCAAACATATTTCTCCTCTGGGAAGTTGTGGGGGTACATGCTATCCCAGGTACATATTACTTTCACCTATACCATGATATTGAACTTCACACCAATAAGGAAATGTGGTAATTCCTGTACCCACTGTGTGGTGAAAGCACCTGTAATTGCTACATGTTGTTTGAACTTGTCTAGACTGAAGACTGGAGTCTGTGAGAGCAAGGGCTTGTTGCTTTTATCTTGACACTCAGCTCATGGAGCCAGACCAACGGTCAATGACATGCACCCAAGAACATTTTATGAAATATATAAATACCGAAACCCTTTAGACAAAACGGGTAGCACAGCTTCTTGGAGATCAGGTTCATTTAGCAAGCTGGCATTTAATGCCTTTTTTTTTCTCTAGTCTTAGTGGTTCTTGAAGGCCACTAAGAAATAACGTGAAATATCCATGTTATTTCACTGATATCACTTAACAGTGAATTTGGGAAATTAAAAGTAAGGTTATGAACTATCTAATTTTTTTGTAGACTATCTTTAATAAATAAGTGAAATAACTAAATTAATACTTTCCTACCACTTTTAATATTAACATTGGGCTTCAAACTAAATTAAATAACTTAGTGATATTTTAGATAAAAAATGTATTCTTTTGTTCACCAGACTCTTTAACAGCTAATTATGAAACTAATGTACTGCTGCTATTTTGGAAATAAAAGTGTTTAAAAAATATTATTAAACAAACTGGCCACATCAGAGATAATTATGAGTTTAAATAAACATATGTCTTTTCAATTACATGCACAGCAGTACTGTTACTTACATGGGGTCACTGAAATCCCATGGCATCCTCTGGAAAGCATTTATCCTGCAGTCTATCTTGTTAGATTTTCTTTCTGTTCTCAGAAGCCATTATCTTCCTTTTTAAAATCCCTTTTTAGCAACAGTGGGAATGCTGTTGATGGTGGTAACATGGATTCAGAATCTTATAATTCGCCTTGTTGGTTTTGAATTATGTAGGTCAATGATAGGAGTCACTGTGCAGCCATCTAAATTTCTGATATTATTTCTGATACAAACAAAAGCTGGGAGGCCTCTGTTCGCTAGACCAGCTACTTTGGCGGCGGGGCGGGTTGCACATTTTTAAATGTGTTACTCAAAACCCCAAAGTTTTTTAGTCAAGCCAAACACGTTGACAGACAGAAGTGTCACAGAGGATCATCGTCACGTTGTTCACGAATTCAAAGCTGAAACAGGTGGATTGATCATTGGCAATCCTATCGGCATTACTCAAATTTTTAAATAGAAGTGCTGGATTCAAGGACCATCATTTCATTCATTAAGCTTCAAAAGTCCCACTGTTTTGCATGCGTCAAATTTCTCAAAATAAAAATACTGAAAAGCTAGTGTCTGCCGTTTGCACATTTGATTGTATCCCCAAAGGCCAGGCGTTCCACTGGTGGATTTCAGTAGAGCTGTCGTCCCCTGTGAAAGCAGGAGACACATGGGGCACCTTGACGCATAGCTCCCCACAAGGTTCTGAGCCACCCCAGTAACATCCTTAGATGCCAGGGCTGGCAGATCCAACCTGCCCTTTTGCACCCTATAAGGGAAACAGGTCCTGGTCCAGAGTCCCAGCGCCAGGCACAGCTCAGCCTCTGGGATTTGTTAGTGCCCTAGACCGCCTTGGCCACTATGAGCTCCAGGAGGGCGGAGGATCTCCTCTGTAACCCCCGCCCCTAGTTCACTTCTGAGCCGGACCAGGGCTCACCTCCTCTTCTGCTCCCTTCACTCTTTGGTTTTCTTCCTAACCTAATTCCTTGTGCCCAGTGGGTCCTCCACCCCGCAGTCTAGGCCGCGTTGGGGCAGGATGGGGAGTGTTCTGGGCTAAGAGTGGGAGGCCTCCAGCTGGCGGGAAAGCCACGGGCTCCGAGACCCTGGCCCGAGTCACCGGGCCTTGGACCTCCAGAAAAGTCCCCCAAACAGACGGAGCCTCTCTCGGGGGAATGAAGAAGCAGGAGCTTCGAGAAGACCTCTTCGGCCGGCCCGCCGCGCGCAGCAGAGACTCGGGGCGCCCCGCGGTGGCCGCCGGCCGCACTGCGCCGGGGGCGGGAGGCTGCGGCGGAAGGGGCGGCGCTGAGCCGGGGCGCATGGCGGGGCCATGGCGGGGCCGGCGCGGGAGGAGCTGCTGGCCTTGGCGGCTATCTTCTGCGGGCCCGACGAGTGGGAGGTGCTGAGCCTCTCAGGTGACTGCCGTGCGCCCGGGGACGGGACGCCCTTTCCTCCCCGCCGCCGAGACTGGGGTCCCTGCCCTGGGCGCACAGTTGAGGACCGGCTGGTTGATGCGGGAGTGATGCCCTCCGGGGACTGGTTGTGTGTGGGCCGGCGGGAGTGCGGGGCGACCCCCTAAACGTGACCAGCGCCTCTGCTGGTTCCTGTGCAGCGAGCCGAGACCCTGAACCCAGGCTCGGGCGCCTCCTGCAGCCGGCCCGCCCTGGGCTTCCGCGCCCCACGCGCCCGTCCGGCTCCCCAACTCGCCCTTCCCGCGCCCCCACGCGCCTTTCCGGCTCCCCATCTCGCCCTTCCCGCGCCCCACGCGCCCGTCCGGCTCCCCAACTCGCCCTTCCCGCTCCCCCACGCGCCCGTCCGCCTCCCCAACTCGCCCTTCCCGCTCCCCCACGCGCCTTTCCGGCTCCCCAAGTTGCTCTTCCCGCTCCCCATGCGCCTTTCCGGCTCCCCAACTCGCCCTTCCCGCTCCCCCACGCGCCCGTCCGGCTCCCCAACTCGCCCTTCCCGCTCCCCCACGCGCCTTTCCGGCTCCCCATCTCGCCCTTCCCGGCTCCCCAACTCGCCCTTCCCGCTCCCCCACGCGCCTTTCCGGCTCCCCAAGTTGCTCTTCCCGCTCCCCACGCGCCTTTCCGGCTCCCCAAGTTGCTCTTCCCGCTCCCCACGCGCCTTTCCGGCTCCCCAACTCGCCCTTCCTGCTCCCCCACGTGTCCGTTCTGCTCCCCACGCGCGGAGCGCTCAGCCCTGAGTGCCAGCAGTGCCGAGCCCTGTAATGCGCTCCCCTATTCTTAAGCGCTCACCTTAAAAAGAGGCCTACCTTGACACCCCTGGCTTTAGCCAGCTTCCCCAAGTTGCATTATTGGGTGTTCTTCCTAAGCACCATGCTTAACCTCTGTATGGTATTTGGTTGTCTCAAGTTATTTGAGGGCAGGAACACTGTTTTGTAGCCACAAAACTCGAAGCACCAAGGCCATTGCCAGGCACCTGGCACATGGTAGGTGGTCAGTAAAGGTTTGCTGAATGAATTTTTGAATTTGCGCAGTGCTCCATCTGAACCTTTTCTCAGTTGTGTTTCTAAGTGATTGCTTTTCTGATGCTTTTTCGTGTCCCCTGAAAGGTAGATGCCAATTACAGGTTCTTGGGGGTGGGGTGGGGGGATGCCTTAATCATTCAGCCCACATTTATTTATTCCCTGCAAATATCGACAGTTTCAAAAGGCACCACCCCTGTCCCTAGGAGCTTACAGCCTAGAAAGGTTCTTTTGGCTATTTTTTTTTTTTTTTTTGAGGTCAGCGTTACTGGCCCTCATGTGGGACTGAACCGGGGCCGCTGGCTTCCCAACCCAGGGCTTAACCATCACGCCACTCGGCTGGCCCTTCTTTTGGCTATTTTCTTTTTTTTAAAAAAGATTTTATTGGGGAATTGGGGGAGGGGAACAGTGTTGGGGAATAGGGGAAGGGGAACAGACAAGTTGCTGTCTTTTTGGTCTTCAGTCTAGCTGCGGAGGACGTTGCTTCACTGGCCCATGTTGGTATCATCATTGCGCTCTTCCCGGATGAGGCAGATCGATCTCTGGCCTCTGGATGGTCGCTCACCGCGGCTATTGGCAGCTCACACTGGCTGCCGGCCACTCACGCGCGCTGCCGGCCACTCACTGTAGCTTATGGCAGCCCACTGCAGCAGGGGCTGCAGCTATGCCATCGCAGTAGCCCAGCTCCAGGTGGAGCTGTTGTTCACCATCTTAGCTGTAGAGGGCAGTGTCACTGGCCCTCATATATGGGATCCAAACCCCGGCGGCTGACGTCCCAAGCCAGCTCTTAACCACCGTGCCCCTCGGCGGGCCCTGGCTATTTTTGTTGATAGCTGAATCTTACTGTGCCCCTATCTGAGGCTTCTATTAAGTAAAAAATAAAATGCAGATAATTTTCTTTTTTCATGTGGTTTTCAGATACATCCTGTAAATTTTTTGGCATGGGATTTAGCCTTGTGTTATATTTCAGACACTATTGAAGTTCCTTTCTGAACGTAAATTGGTTGACCTTTAATAAGGTCTTCTAAAATATGCTGGGCATTGTGAGAAAGCCATCTAGGCTTAAGATGGTTTCATGTCTTCATGTGGTATGTTACCCACATACACACAGCAGGATTTGACACCTCTTGTTTTGCATCGCCCATCTACATGTATACACTTTCATTGAGCACTGTTATGTTCCAGGCACTGTGAACCAATCAGTGTAATAGACCTGCTTTCCTTTTAGTGCCTAGCCTGTCTTGTATCTTTCTGAAACAATTGTTTAAAACCTATGAAAGAATTTACTCATAGTGTTTTCTTGTCACCACTGTTCTGATTGGATAGCATTCCTAGTTCCTCCACTGCTCTCTTACTGATAATTACTTCTGCCTGAGGCAGGCTATTTGAAGAGATCATCAGTTTTCCTAAATTCCTTTATTATAGCTCAGCTGGAAATAGCCTGGAAAAATGAACCTATGATTTCCCATCACCTCTTAAAGAGGATGAGTAGTAGTGGTCTGGGTCATAAGTATACTGCTGAGAATAAGACACTGCTGACAGATCAGAGAAAACCCAAAAAACTAAGCATAGAAGAAAGAGAGCCGTTTCTTAATATTGAGAACACTGTGGACCCTTTATCTGCTGTTAAATTAAGTATGACTTTCCAGCCATGCCTCCTAATTAATTTAATTCAGTGTTCTGGCATCAATAAGTAATTGAATTATAAAAGAATTCGGTGTAACCACTTAGGACATTTTGTTGCTAAAAGGTTCATTGGAGAATGGAACAATTCAGTGATTGGAATAGGGATGTTTGATGTTCACAAATGCGAATTAAGGGTAAGGTAAGGATTTTTTTTAACAGACTATAATAGACATACAATGGGCTGCTGGCTACCATTCTCCTGGTCACTGTCCGTTTTGGTTGGAGGACATAAGCTTGATACCAGAACATTCTGAATGCCATCAGTTTTTTTCCTGGATTCCCCCAAATCTTCTCCTTGTTGCCACTGTGGTGGATGGCAGTTCTGGTTCACGATAGCCCAGGAAGGCTCAGAGTGCCAACCCAAGAATCAACTGTTAAGGCCATAAGATTGAAGAGGCTGAATTATTGGATTCAGTTTAGCTGGGCTAATTTGTGCTGAGAATTGAAGGGAACCTGTGTACATTTTGGGCCCTTACAATGGTTATAGTAAGCTCATAGGAAGGGGCATCAGATGTAGCTATTTCTTATGCGTACAAATTCTGTAAGCCCCACACTCCTGTATACTAGGGGAGGGCTGTGGGTAGACCAAGTCCAGGTACACTTCCCCTTCCTGTGCAGTGCAGTCAGGCCAGGTGCCAGGTTTAATGGGGTCACCTACCGTGTACTTGATACTTTCAATGCATCTTATTTGATGAGGGTTCTCTTAACTTTGTTTTATACTTGTAGAGCAGATAACAGATGCTCATGCTGGTTAGGTAACCAACAGGTCCCAGAGTGTATGGACCCTTGCACTACATTGTGCTCCCTGATAAAGATGGGGCTGCTGCAGCATGATGATAGGTATTAGAGAGTAAGGAGAGCCATAGAGATAGAGATAGAGATAGAGATAGATAGATGGAGAGAGAGAGAGAGAGAGAGAGAGAGAGAGAGAGAGAGAGAGCAATGAGCACCCAGCCCAGAGAAAGAGATGGGTAATGAAGATGGGTATGACCCCACTTATGTGCAGAATAGCAGAATAATTCTGCAGGGGAGTATGTCTGCATGCATGAGTATATGCACCTTGAGATAGATGAGGTTGGTACTGTTATAAATCTTCATTTTCCTGATGAGGTAATTGGGGGTCACAGAGATTATATTGCCATAGTCAATACTTACTATACATGGAATTTTGTTTCTAGAAATTATTTTACAGATCAAAAAGTTGTAAACTGGGAGGTGTATGAGACCCAATAATATGTAATGTGTTTTTACACAGTAGTAGCCCCATAGTGAAGTTTGTATTCTGCTAACACTAATGTTCAGATCGCATCAGGCCCGCTTGCCAAATGAATCATGACTGTCGCCCACTGACCCTTGTAACTCCGTTTTGCACTTTTTCCTGCAGATTGTCAGTACTGAGCTCACTTCTGTAAAACCAATTTAGCCTTGAACTTCACTTCTAAAGGATGGGATTGACACTTCTAGCTTCACTTATTTTTAGTTTAGTTTTTTTTTTTTTCTGTAACCACATTTTAAATGTATATAAAAACCCAGCTGTAACAAAAACAATCACTTGTGGATGCATGCTTCTGTTGAGCCACCTGGGAGCAAGAGGAAAGAAAATCATGTGATGAAGTATGAAAGGGTGTTGGGGACTTCTTAGTGGTTTTCTGGATAAAATCTTATCAGGATATAAAAAAAACTGCAAAAAAAAAAATCAAGCATAGGGAAAGTCAGTTGCATATGATATATAAATGATTTCTTAATGGGCTCTAAATGAATCTTGAAAAACTCATTCTTTTAAATTTCGCTTATATTTTCCAGTGTATTCTGTTGTTATGTGTGACTATGAAGTAGGGTGAATCCTTAAAAATAACATTCATGTGGAATCTTGGGGTTCACTTCAGTTTCTCTACTTTGAATTTCTGTTGTTTGGAGTGTGGCTAGGAGCAGAATTTCTTCATGTACTTGTAGGGAAGAATAAGGTTTGAAACCTATTTGAGTTGTAAAGTTGCTACACTTATAAGGTAGAGTGACTCATTAAAAACAAAACCAAAAAACAACTAGGGAATATGTATTTGAACTTCAACTGGAGGCAAGACCTGCATCTTTTGGTAGGGTCTTTAGAATAGATAAAAATCATCTGGGAACTTATGAAGATGTTAACTTTTTGGGCAGGCATACATAAATTTTTTAGGGCATAGATGTTTTCTGATAATAATGAGTTTGTGAGTTAAGATTAATAACTAGAGTTTTGGGGGGCCATAGAGGGGCAAAGATTAGCATTACATGTAGAGCACAATTATTTTTGTTAATCACTATATTTCTAAGCTGTCAGTAATCTTAAAGTCACTATATTCTTAAGCTGTCAGTAATCTTAAAGCAAATAAGGCAACTCTTTTTTTTAATGAAAATAACAAACAGCAAAACCCCCAAAATAGACAGTAAATGTGGTTACATGAAAAATTCTGAGCTGAAAAGGAGTCAGTTTAATTGCACTACAGACTAAGGCAGATAAGAAATGGAAGGATAATTTATATACTTCTACAGTTTTAGGGAGAAAATGAGTTTTGAAAGAATATGTAAATTTATTACAACATTAAATACCAGCAGAATGAGGCATGTTATTGGACTTTTCATTTTCTTACAGAGAGAGCATTATTTTGTATGAGTTTCGGTTTGCAGCTCCAGTGTGTGTTGGAAGGGTGGGGAGGAGGAAGCAGGGAGTCACTGAGAAAGCCAATCAGGAAAAATGTTAATTTTTTCCAATTCTTGAAAGAATTAAAGCAGTCTTCCTTCTAAACATATAACTAATAATTCCCCAATTTTCAAAAGCAAAAGTCAGAATTTTCTCCCACTGCTTTTCTATTTGCTGACTAGGACCAAAAATTACTAAGAAAAAAATGGAAAATTGGTAAGGATTTGAATGGCCTGCTCAATACAGCCTTTCAAGACTTCCTCCTTGACTGCCTGTTTCTATCCATTAGTTCACTGCACTGGGGAGAAGCAGGTGGTGATTTACATGGCAGGGACTGGGGAACACTATGGGTTTCAGGGTTTTGGTCAGAAAGGGAGACTTGCTTGAGAGGAAAAGCTTGCTCTCTGGACATGGATACTGTATTAGTTTCCTGTGACTGCAATAACAAGTTACCCAAAACATGGTGGCTTAGCACATATTTATTCTCTTACAGTTCTGGAGGTCAGAAGTCTGAAATCGGTTTCACTGGGCTGAAATCAGGTTGTCTGCAGGGCTGTGCTCCCTCTGGGGAGTGTCTGTGTCCTTGCCTTTTCCAGCTTCTAGAGCTGCATTTCTTGTACCCCATGGCTTGTGGCCCCTTCTCCATCTTCAAAGCCAGCAGCATGGTATCTGCTTCAGTGATTACATTGCCGTCTTCTGTGGTGAAACCTCTCTCTTATAGGGACACTTGTGATTCCATTTAGGGACCACTGGATAATCCAGATTAACCCCTCATCTCAGGATCTTTAACTTCATCACATCTGCAAAGGCCTTTTTGCCTTGTAAAGAAATATTGGGCCATTATTTAGCCTACCACAGATACCAAGGACTTTTGCGCTTGTGAGACTCAGAATTACCAGCCAGCGGCATAATGCTCAGAGCTGTATGACTGTAAAATTTAAAAGGTTTTGTATCCTATTGTTTTTTGGTTGTTGTCTAAAAAGAAAATAGATATATTCCAGTGGTGAAGAAAATAGTTTATTTGGTTCAACCGTAATAATTCTGGGTATGAAAATACTACAATATAAGTCCAAAGTACCATGGAAATCATAAGCCAGGCTTCAGAGAGGTGCTTTGGTAGCTGGACGAAGATTCCAGCAGGCAGAGAGTGGAGAGTTAAGGATCTTCTTGGCAGAAAGCGTAGCAGGAGCAAGCCCCAGAGACAGGAAAGTGGACTGTGTTCAGGACGGAACATAAAGTGGGTTTGTTAGAGCCAAGAATAAGAAGTGAGGAAGTTGGAGTAGTCAGCTGGCTCTAGGAGTTAGATAGAGGAATTTTTAATTTATCAATCTGGGAGAGTGGCACAGGATAATGTGGTGTGGGGAGAGGCCGGTGGTGAGGAGACCACTATTGCAAAAACCAGAGAAAGGCCTGAATTAGGAGGGTGGTAGTATGAAGAGAAAGGATAGAAATTCTGGAGAACTTGGGGGTAGGACTTTGGCAGTTGAACACAAAATATGAAGCAGCGAGGGGAAAAAAGAGTGAAGCCCGAGTAACTGGAACAAGGAAGTTGTTCATGGGATTACACTTTGAAGAATGCCTGTGCATTTAGGGGATTCGGAAGGAAGGCAAAGCAGTAAAGGCATGAAAAGGGAAAGGAATGAAAAGGAAGACAAAGCAGGAAAGGAAAGGGAAAAAACCAGGACAAGGTGGTATCTGGAATTTATGAGAAGGGAGGATTTTGAGAAGGAAATTGGTTCAGCAGGTTCAGGTGCTGTGGAAAGGTAGGGCGTCATAAAGGCCATTGAATATGGCTGTGTCAGGTGTCCCCAAACCACCCTCAGGCTTGATGATTTACTAGAAGGACTCACAGGACTCAGAAACGCCAGTGTACTTATGGTTACAATTTATTACAGCAAAAGGCGATGGATTAAAATTAGCAAAGAGAAAATCTGGCCCATGAAGTGAAGTCCAGGAGAAACCAGGTACAAACTTCCAAATGTTCTTTCCCAATGGAGCCACTCAAACATGCTTAGTTCTCTCAGCAGTGATGTGTGACAACAACATGGGTGAGCTGTGACCAACAAGGGAAGTTGACTCGAGTCCTGATGTCCAAGCTTTTATTGAGGTTCAGTCATGTAGCGCTTCCTCACATGTGTGACCGGCCCCCAGAATAATGTTAACCATAAGTCGCGTTGTTAGCATAGATTACTGGGTTGTTGGAAAAGTCACGACATATTTTTTCTATGTTTTTCATTGCAGAAATGCGTCATGACTTTTCCGACAACCCAATATTTAATTAAACTGGTACCATGTGGCCCAAGGCCTCAGACATACAGAGTACACCCCTATCAGGCAGAATATCCTGAGGGTCTCAGAGCTCATCTCCCAGGAGACAGCCAAGGGACAGCCCTGAACACAGGCCTTTCTTGGGAGTGTGCAGACCTGGCTGAGTAACGTTTTCCTGCACAGTGGCAAGTAGGAGCTCACTGGTAATGTTTGAGCAAGGAACGTACGTTTAAATATAGAATGCATGCTTATATAAATTATATGTATTATCTTCATTAAAACATAAAATAAGGAATCATAATAAAAAGTTGTTAGGTGTAGATGAGAAGTCGAAGATCGCTTTGGATATGTCTGCTCTTTCATGTTACGAAAGACTGGATTGAGTCATCGTGATGGGATCTGTGTCCTACCCGTTGTTTTTTCTCAGAGATGAGGACAGTGCCTTGGCCTTGGACCTAGTAGGTGCTCAGTGAGTCTTCGTTGAATGATGAGTGAATATTTATAAGTTATGCCTCCCCATGAGAGAGAACGTGGTCTCCCTAGATGATTTCTGGAGAGTTTATTCAGACTAATGGCCCGACGTCTGTACATCTACTTAAAATTCCCGTTTCACATAGCGAAATGTGATCTAATTGATATGCATGGAGCCTACTTTAATAATAGGATATTTTTAAAAGAAGGATGGGCAACTGGATACAAAAGGCGTTTTGAAAAACTGGTGATGGATTCCTCTCTAGGAGTGTACTGAGTTAGGTTTGGAAATTTTCTGTATGAGATATACATTTTCCTTATGTAAAACAATTTCAGTTCTGTTATTTTAATATGGTCTCTATAATGGTCTGTGTTTCCAAGTGGTGTCTTTGCAGCTGTTACTGAAGATTCTATTCAAGACTCTTGTGTAACAGATGTGTTTGGTCCTGTGTGAATTAATGTCGGTCACAACGGCTTTCATATCAATGGAATCAGATGGCTAGAGAGCCATTTTAATGGTCTATCAGGTTCTTTATGTGGGGAGGTGATCAGGTTTCTGTAGTTGAGGCTGTGGAGCAGCAATACAGGTAGAAAATGAGAAAGGTTTGATTACTTCTCCAAAGGAGAATGAAATAACGGCAAGTGAAGAGAGGAGTAGGGGAGCAAGAGGAGAGAGGCAGGTTAGCTTTAAAGAGATTCATCTGCACCCAGTTCTGTTCTACTCTGCCTCTGATCTATGTGCTTCTGCCATCTGCAGAATAAATCAGCTGTTATATCAACTTTCTGAAAAGTGGGGTGAAGTGGTATGGAACAAACACATCAGAGGGGTGAAGTGGAGAAAATCTGGAGAGCGGAGTGTTTCATCTCGTGTCCTCTGGGTGCTTCCTCGTCCTTTTTCTGGAGCTGGAAATGGCTGAATGGATGTCCACCCAATTTTAGTTCATCTCACTACCTTCAGGTTACACTGATACATATTTGAAGTAAGATAGAGGGGTCCAGGCAGTCACGGTCTCATGCAGTCATGAGTTCTCCACAACCCAACAACCACTCAGGAGTCCAGGGTTTGCTTTGATGTGGACTGACCACAAAATGACCATTGAGTTTAGTGTAGAACTTTTTGATTAATTACTAATTTTCTATATACATGATAACATTTCTTTACATGTTCATATGAGTTTATTAGGGGTTTCCAGAATTATCAACTAAGTCTGGGTAGAAAAACATTTTATGTTGAGAAACCTTATTGTCAACCTGAATATAAATGGGGTAAGAGCAGGTGTAAATGCCAGTGAACTCCTGGGTGTTGGTGTGCATGCATCCATGAATATGTATGTATGTATGGTTGAAGGAAATCATCTGTAGATCAGGAATTTCTCACTATTATGTGTCTCTTCAAAACATAACTCTGTTTTCACATGCAAAATAAATTTACAATTAAAACAAATTTTAACTTATTAGTGTTCTATTCAAATCAAATTATGTGCAGCTAATCATCATTTTTGGATGCTTTCCAGAGACAGATGGGACTGTTTGCAGAATTCTCACGAAAGCCGAAGGACTTATGGATGTGGATGTACCCTTAGAATTGGTGTTCCATTTACCAGTCAATTATCCCTCCTGTCTACCTGGTATCTCGGTTAATTCTGAACACCTGACCAGGGCCCAGTGTGTGGCTGTGAAGGAGAAGTTACTTGAGCAAGCGGAGAACCTTTTGTCGGAACCGATGGTTCATGAACTGGTTCTCTGGGTTCAGCAGAATCTCAGGCACATCCTCAACCAGCCAGAAGCGGGAAGTGGCAGTGGAAAGTGTACTTTTGCAGCAAGCACGACTGTGGATGATGGACTGTGGATGACTCTTTTGCATTTAGATCACATGAGAGCAAAGAGTAAATATATCAAAACCGTGGAGAAGTGGGCTTCTGATTTAAGGCTGATGGGAAGACTGATGTTCATGGGTAAAATAATACTGATTTTACTACAAGGAGACAGAAACAACATCAAGGTGCCAAAAAGTTTAATGTTGAATAGGAATTTGGCTATTTTTTACTAAAATGGTGTGTCTGTTAAGTGTGTGTTATAACAATGGGACAGATTAATCATTTATCTAAATGCTTCTGCTAAAAGCTTCTGCTTTTACTATTACCATGCAAATAGATCTCCATTTTTTGTAAGAATATCTTTAACTTCTAATTAGAACTACAGACTTGCAAAACTTGAAGAATAAGTATCAAGATTATGTTTTAAAATTCATGCCACTTAATGTGAGAGGTTATAAAAAAAATCTCTGGTACATGAGTGTTTGTTTCTGTACTTACCCTCAAACCTGCTCTAAAACTTGGTGCATATTTTTATTTCTTTCCTTAGTAGGCACAGCAAGATTTATATTTGTCGGTAGCCTGCAAAAAAAGTTAACTTTTTGGGCAGTTAAAGATACATTCTGACACCTTAATTTGCTATCTGTAATACCTGGAAAGAGGAGCTGGTCCCTCCTATCAGGATTTAGTGTGAGTGGAAGTGGAGTCATTAGGGCTGTCAGCTTGTCACTTCCTACATAACTTTTGCTTTCCACCTGAATTGTCTCAGCAGCTGCTTTCAAAAATCATCATCTTCAGGTTTTCCAAGTTCTCATTCTAAACTCATCTAACCTGTTTTATATGGTACCAGATGAGGAAAGCTGCTTATTATATTTTAAATCTTAAAAGAGCTACAAATCACTTAATGGGTTTTATGCTTTCCGATGGGTTGAGTCAAGCAAGAATCATTACAATTGAATTTATTTAAAACAGATTTATCTTGCACAACCTATAATCTGAAAGATTTGTAGAATAACTACCTAGCTTTTTCATGAAGGGCTCTTACCACAAAACTTGTTTGACATTTAGTTAACCAGATTAGTGTTGGGTTATAGCATATAGATACAACAAATAATTCAAGTTTAATAGAGATCCTGGATTGGGGTCTGACCAAGGAACCATATATTTTAAGGTGATTTGTAGTATATCTATGAAACTTGGTCCTTTTGGGTAAGATACTGTCTGGTAAAATGGATACAAGTTAATTTTCTTGCTCCTATTTCCCAAAAAGCTCAGATTTTTCTTTAAGCCAGCCCAGGCATATCAGGCCAAGTGCACCTGCTTTGCAGATGTTGCTCAGACTAGATCCATCGATTAATTAATAAATATTTATTCACATGACTAGAACTCTGCTAATGTAGAGAAATTGCACTTTTAAAGTGTTCTTTCTTTTTTTATTAGCTGTCCCTAAAATGCCATGTAATGTAAATATTTCTGTCAAATTTTTATAAGATTATAGATCAGGATTGAGAATTACAGGTACATATTTACAGATGCCATCAATTTGGAATGGCAAGTGCTGTGCTCCTGTGAACATCATTCAGATACTGAGGTAGTAATAATAATGACAACAGTAGCTGGTGCTGTATTAAGGGTTCTATAGCACTACATACCAGGCACTCCTCTGAGAGCTTTGCATGTGCTGATTCACTTCATCATTACAACTTGCCTATGAGGTAGGTGCTGTGATGAGAACCATTTTATCGAGTAGGTTACTGAGGCACAGAGGGTTTAAGTAACCCACCCAGAATCACAGCTGGTAGGCTGTACAGTCCAGAATTGTACCTCAGTAGTTTGGTGACCTCGCTCTTAACTCCTAACTTCACCAGTACATTGTGCTGCCAACTATGTGAAGCCACCGTAACTCTCTCACTGCTTGATTCAGAAAGAGTATTCTTTAAGCATGAAAATAAGCCCATAGGTTTATGGCTCCTTTAAAAGTAGGACTTTGGGATTCAGAGTAAGATATGTATTTAACATACTGATTTATCATTCAGGAGTACCTGATTCTTCAGAAAACCTGCAAAGTAGATGTGGACTCAAGTGGAAAGAAATGCAAAGAGAAAATGATTAGTGTACTGTTTGAAACAAAAGTACAGACAGAACACAAAAGGTATAATTTAGTACCATTGCGGATGGAAAAGCAACTGAATCGATAATTATACTCTGACAAATCTAGGCATATTCATGAGTTTCTTTTGTATAATGCAGGTTTCTGGCATTTGAAGTCAAAGAGTATTCATCGTTGGATGAGTTACAAAAGGAATTTGAAACTACAGGACTTAAGAAGCTTTTCTCCGAATTTGTGCTTGGACTGGTAAAATGAAGACAGGAATAAAATAGAAGACAGACATTTTTTAGTAAAACAGCAGTGTTTTTGTTTGTTTGTTTGTTTTCATTAGATTAGGGATTGACTAATTGAAATAACCCACAAAGGGAACGATTTTAAAGTTTCTCTGAAGCAAAATGGTAGATACCTAACTTTAGGAACAAAAGCCATTGGTTTGTAGAATATCAAACAGTAAAAACACCCATGTGTTCTAATTTTTAGCAATAAAGGCTATGTTTAGTAGATGGAACACTCCTTGAAAGATAAATATAAAAAAATGATGGTAAATGAGCTCTTGTGTTATATAGAGGATTTGTTTGGGACTGTACAATTTTCTGGCTAATTTTCTTGTAGTGAAATGATTTTTTTTAAAAAGATTTGTTTTCGTGTTTACTTTTTTCATGTTTGTATTGTTAGCGTTTGGTCATGATTTCCCTCCATTTATCTTATTATGTCTCATGCTTTAAGTTGAATGTTAACAAAAATATAACACTGATTTCTTTGTAGAATTGCATAAATTTTTAGTTAGATTAAATATAAACCAAAGAAGTTCTGTAGGACTTAATTTACAATTACCTCCTTTGGGGTCCCAGAATAGCGTGGTACTTGCTAACTACAGGACTAGAGAGGGGCAGTGTCACTGTCCCTCAGATGTGGGATACGAACCCTGGCCGCTGGCGTCCCAAGCCAGCTCTTAACCACCGCGCCACTCGGCCAGCAAGAGTTGATTTAAATTAAAATTCTGTTTTGAAAATTATATTTTCTGGTTTTACAAGGGGTGAAAATGTTTCACATAGAATGAATTTGGCTTGCTGGATGGAGGAAATTATACATAGAGGTACTACTTTTTATTTCTTATGAAGTATGTTATAGTATGATAACTTTACAATATATTTATTATGACCAAATGAGAGAATAAGCCATAAAATAAAAGCTCATTTTAAAAATCTGTATCAAAAGTGTAAGCAGGCATTGAGGTCTGAGAAAGGATATCTGTGTGTATGAGGCTGCCAGGGCTTCTAAAATAAGGGGCCAGGAGATGGAAGAAAGGCCATGCAAATCTCTCACTGCAATCTGGAAAACACAATGACGTCATTATAAAAGTAAAACTGATGGGAGGGATAAGTGAGAAAACATTGTGACATGCCGAGCAGAGTTTCTTGACAGTGCTGCTCTGTGAACATGGCAATTCAATCTGATTGTCTCATTTTCAGGCACCCTTGTAATAAAAGTATATCTACCTATTGATCATTTTATGGGATTCTGTTAATGAGGGGGGTTTTCCGTTTATTTAATCTCATTCCAGAGTGTTTATGATTTTTTCCTGGAGAACTGGTAATGTAGTTAGAGTGTTCTATGGGAAGAGCGTATGGCAAGTTGAAGCTCCACTACTGGCATGCAACACTGAGAAAATAGGCTTGAAAATTATGGGTTGATCATTATTACCCCTTCAGTTGATTTACTATAGTTTTAGTGAAAATGAAAATAGTGAAAAAGAACAGAATTTAGAATATTGGCCATATCATTGGGATGGATGGAGAATGATCACATATAATGACATGAAAAGTTACCGTTATCAGGCTGTTAACAGTAAGTAGCAGGAGTAGGAGTTGACATCTGAATTTTATTACAACTGAAGAGCTTGTCTTCTGTCTTACCTTGCATCTTCTGTGTACAGGTGTCTTCCACTTCATGCTTTATGGTACTCCAAACTTTCATCTCCAAATTTGACTCTCTATCCCTAAAGAAGAGCTTGAATCAGGTAAAATTGAATGTTAATGATGACTTTCTCCAATGTAATTAAATTCCCATCTACTAAATTTGTGTTAAAAAATATTGTTATTATTTTCTTGGATGTTTATATCTAAGTCTTTCACAAATATATGCATATCAGAATGCAAAACTAAACCTTAATAGGTGTAAATTTAAATTTTTTGACCTCTGGATAAAATAAAATTTGAAATTATATGCCAAAAGGTTATGTGTCTCCAGTTTTTCTTTAACGTTAGTAGTTGAAGAAAAGAATCTTAATTGTTTCCATTGATATTTTTGCCTTACACTTGGATGCTTTCCTTTCAGCTTGAGGTAATTTGAAAAGGTAATTAGGACTTATGCTTCAATAATAATAGACCAAATTCTGATGGAAGAGAACTAAAAACAAAATATAACAACATCCTCTGAAAAATATCAACAATCTAGAAGATCATGAGAATTGCTACACTAAATGTGGAAGAGGAGAGGAATCCAGAGAAGTGAGCATAGCACCTGAGGCTGTTTTTCCCCAGGGTGCATTTGTCAATCTGGAAGAGGTAGCTGAAGGGCCAAGTTAATTTTTGGCAGCTTGAAGATCTAGGGAGTAAAAAGTTGCAGTCTGGGAGGTAGAGGAGATGGGGCCAAGAGCTGGGACCCCTGAAGGGGGCTGTACTGTAGGAATAAGAATGAACTGTAAGTATGCCAGTTGCCCTAGACTATAAGCTTTAAGGATTCTGGTGGGTCCATGCAGAACCTCTGTTCCTGCTGCAATATTTACTCTCTACATGAGCCCTCTGAGCAAGCGCTGGAATGCTTGTGGAAAAGGCTGGCTGACATTCACAAGACGAGTCAGCCTGTCTTTAATCAAGGAAAGCTTTGTCTGCAGTGGTTGTCCTACGATAAATATTGCATGGGACACAAATATCCTCATATTTTATGCTCATCTGAGGTCCATTCACAAATCTCTGTCCCAGATCTCCTTGTTGTTAGTCTTCCGATATTCTTTCAAAGTACCCTGACTACCTGACCAGTGCGTTAACCATTGCCCATGAAATACTGCAGATCTACAGCTGTGGCTATGTCTACCTACATAAAATAGACAACCAGAAGTACTGGCCACTGAGAAGATTTCTCTTCACTGCCACCTTTCAGATAGAAGCTAGATTGGAATGGTAATTGTTGAAGCATATTGTGACCCATATAACAGGCCTTTGTTCTTCCTACCTCAGTTAACAAGATATGGATACTCCCCATGACACCATAAGTGTGGGCGGAGGATGAAGAAGCTGTGCAGAAAGAGTAGGCACTATAGATGCCCGACTCTTGATTATGTAGCATACTTGTGACTTCAGGACCTTCTTGAGCTTGATCTCGTACTCATATATATTATTTCATTTGTACATGTCCAATGTTATGATTTCATGTATGAGCTAATATGCAGTTCATGATGGCTAGCTCAGGTCACATGGCTAATAGGTGTCCCATGGTCAAGTGTTCAATCTCATCTAAGATCCCGTAGCAAGCTGGGAACCCTTTTTCAAGAGAAGGATAATTACAGAAAAGGGCATGGCTTTGATTTAAAATCTTAAGCTTCTGTTATGCTTGTGATGGGCTCCATACAGCATCATCACAGGTCATAACTGCTCTGAGCGCCATTGGGTCTTCTGGGGTCATAAGGCCCAAGGAGAAGGGTAGCTTGTACTACACTCTAGATCGGCAGACTCTCATTCTGGGTCCCACTCAACAGGCAACTCCAAGCATTAATCTTTCAGGAGTTTTTGCAATGTTGGCATCTCTGAGTGCAAAATCTCTCTCTCTCTTTCTCTCTCTCTCTCTTTCTCTCTCTCTCTCTCTCTCTCTCTCTCTCTCTCTCTCTCTCTCATCTCTCTCTATCTCATCTCTCTATCTCTATCTCTAATCTGTAGCTTAAGGTTGGATCAGAGACACAATCTCACACACTACCCCAGACCTACTGAACTAGAATCTAAAATTTAACAATATCCCCAAGTGATTTGAATGCACATTAAAGTTTGGGAAGCACTACCTTATATTCATATCTTCCTAAAATTATGTGAGGAGGTCCAAAGTGAAAAGTTGAACAATAGGCATAAATATTGTAAGGGGCATTCCAGACCCAGAAAGCTAAAAATATAAGATTCCTAATTACTGTTGCTTATCAAACAAGATTTGATCATATGTTTCTAACATTTCTTACATATTCTTAATTTTGTTCCTTGTCTCATAGTTAGCACTCAGCTAAATAAAGATTAATGATTGTTATGGATAAGATGGAGATCATTTGGCATGCTAAGAAAGGTGGATGTACAGTTTGGTAGCACAGGGCAGGAAAATAAACTTGAAATGTATAGATTAAAAATAGGAGCAATGGCCCTGTATTGTGAAAAGCAGACAAAAATGTCTAAAGGTTGTAAAACTGCCAATGATGTATAAAAATTATCAAGAAGTGAAAAAAGTTGAGAAATGGAATCTACTTTTTTTATTTTTTATTTTTTTATTTGCAGGTAGGCATAGCTCACCGTTGAACAGTCAATCTTGTTGTTACACCAGCTGAGCCATCCTGCCACTCAGCTAGGGCGCAGTGTTCACTGGCCCATGTGGGAGTCGAACCAATGGCCCTGCTGCTCAGAACACGCACTCCAAGCCAACTCTTAACCAATTGAGCCACTCGGCCGGCCCGGAATCTTTATTTTTGATCCATTGGTTATTTCAACTAATCTAAAGCCTCAATCAGCTTGCTTTCCACCATTTGGTTTTTGACAATGCTTTTTTTCCAAAAATCCTGGATCATGCGTTTTAATTTCTTCAATTTCTTTAGATCACCTGAAATTATATTGCTTTATTCCTTCCATCCTTCCTGTGTTAGTCAGGGTTCTCCAGAGAAACAGAGCCAATAGGATATATATTTATTTATTTTTAAGGAATTGGCTCCAGTAATTAGAGAGGCTGGAAAATTCAAAATTTGCAGAGTGCACTGGCAACCTGCAGACTCAAGAAGAGCCGATGTTGAAAGGCTGTCATGCTAGAGACCTGGGGAAGAGCCATGCTGCAGCGGAATTCTGAAGGCCGTTGGCTGGCAGTCTTCCTTCTTGCTTGAGGGAGGTCAGTCTTTTGTTCTATTCATATTTTCAACTGATTGGATGAGGCCCACCCACATCATGGAGAGCAATCTGCTTTATACAAAGTCCAATGATTTAAATGCAAATCTCACCCCAAACACCCTCACAGCAGCATCCAGAATAACATTTGACCAAATACCTGGGCAGTGTGGCCCAGCCAAGATGACACATACAGTTAGCCATCACACTTCTCAAGAAATATCCCATCTATAGCTTTACTTTTAGAGGCAAGGAATGTGGCTTTCAGTTCATATCTGCTGAATTCATTGCAATCTCTTCCTACCACATTTTCACTGCTACAAATATTAAATACTGCTGTGAATCTGCAGTAATATCAGTAAGAAAGATACCATTTGCAAAACAAGTTAACAGCTTGACACACTGTAGTTTACCTTGGCCAGAATGACTCCTCTTGTGTCGGAACTGGCCACAATAATAAATTGCACAAAAAGCCACTAGCTTAGGAGTATAAAAAATATGCACTTGAGGACATATATTGATTTTTTTAAAAAGTGAACTCATCTGCTTTGGGGCATCTTTCCAGAGCTCTAAACTTGTGTTTGCTCACTTCATTGTTGGCAGCAGACACCCTGAAGTGTTATTTGGAAGGAATTCTGGAATTGTGCTCCTTTTTAGGTGTACCCCAATCTGGTCATTTCTGAGGTATCTGACTACCTTCTCCCCATCATTAAGGAATTACTAGCCTCTGCTAATCTCATCAAGAGAGACGGTTCATGCAATTAAGAAAGATTTGTTGTGAAGTGCTAGTGATTTCCCAAAATTTCATGACTATTATTTTCCTTCTTTATTCCTTGGGAATTTCATCAATTTCCATAGCTTTCATTATCCCCTCTATGTAGTTGAATCTGTTTTACAGTTCAGGCCCTGACTTCTTTCCTGACCCTAAACACCCATTTCTTACTCTCTTCCTGACACCACAATTTAGATGTTCTACCAACACCTCATATCTAATGTGAATTAAACAGACTCATTAATGATGCAATATTTGTTGTTGTTGATATTGTTATTGAAACTATCCCAAGGCTGTCGCAATTAACCTTGGACTTTCCTTTGACTTCTTCCTCATTCCAGTACATCCAATTAGCTGTCAATCCATTTCCCAGTGATTTGTATACGCCCATCTTTTCATTTTCGTGGCTGCCACTGTATGTCAAGTTCTTATTTTTTCTGGCTAGGACTACTGGAGGTCTCCAAACTAGTCCTCTCACCTCTGTCCCATCCTATACTTGGCTGCAGTTAATAATCCATCATGTAAAATTCTTGGGGTCAGTTGTGTTTTAGAATGCATATTTTTCTTATTAATTCTTGGAGTTTTAGAAAGGTAGTATGGAGAAAACACTGTATATTACAAAATCCCATTATTGGAACTGGGGCACCATCCTGTAATCAAACATTGTTATTTTGAGGTGAAATGTATGAATTTTCATGTTAATATAGAGTATAAATAAAGCATAAATTGTCTCATGGTGTTCATGTTAAACTAATGCAAAATGAGTTCAGATCAGATTGCCTTTTGTCTCCAAGTCAATTATCAAAAAAAGCCATATTTTTGAATTTTAGAACATTTGGATTTTAGAATTGTGGATAATGGTTGGTAGACCTGAACTAGATAAATCTTCCTCAAATAATCATATCACTGTGATTTCCTACTGGATTTGTTGTAAACTCTTCACTTTGCCTTTCTGAAATGCCTTATGAATTTGACCACAAACTGTTATTTTCTGGTTTTATCTTCCACTCACACTACATATTTTTTTACTCTAGCTAAACTGGATAAATACTACTTATTTTTTCTTTTGCATATACTCAAGTTTGTCCTTTTTCCTGAAATGTACTTTCCTCTTGTCCATTCTCCTGCCAATTATCTGTTGATGTTTTTACTGTTTCCAGAACTTTTTCCTCTATAAACAATTTGATCCTTATCAATAATTGTTCTCTAATCTGAATTGTTGTAGAAAACTTCAGTTTCGCCACATGTAAAATGCGAATCATACCACTTTCTTATCTCTTAGATTTGACACTGGATTAAATAATGTGCGAGTGTACCTAGCACAGCGTGAGGTACATAGTAGGACCTTAACTGAGGTTGGTTCTTCCCTTTTCCACTACTCCTCCCTTCCTTCTTTTTAGTATATACTGTGTTTTATGTTATAGCTCTAAATGTACTCTTATTGTCCCCACCATTAGATCAGAAGTTTTTGGGGGTAGAACCTTGCTTATTGAAAGCTCAGTAAATACTGAGTTATGTGAAATGAATATAAATGGTGTTGCTAGAGAAATTTCAACTCTGGATTCAGAAAAGACTGGTTCGTGTATATATGAATGTACACTAAAAAACTCAAAACCTATGATCAAAACTCAAAACCAGGACCCATTTGAGGTTTGGTGTTGTATTTTCTTTTCAGTGGCAAACCTCAGGGCCTAGAGGAGCACATATTTTTCTGGTGCACAGTGTCCTGTTGGGAGGCCTGGCTAGAAACCAGTGGGCAGGAGGACTGACACAGCTTGTGCCCTGGAGAGACATGGTGTGCAACCTGGAGAGTGGGAGGGCACTGACTGCTCTCATGGTGTTCCCTGGGGCTGGTTCAAGTGTCCCTGAGCTCATTCCGGGGGGGGGGGGGTCTCTGAACACCACCTCTGCTTTTGTCCACCTGATCCTTTCTGACCTCCAGGCTCTATTATTTCTCTCTTGCTTTCAAAACATCCCCTCTAGAGTCCCTTTAACCCCAAGTCCACAGAATATTATGTCCTTGGAGAAAGGAAAGCTAATGGTGATAGAGATGACTGTTTACCTAATTTCCATTCCAACCTTTCTTAGTAATTTTTAAAGTAATTTTTACCTGGGTACATTGCTCTCTGGAATAAAAACTATATTTTGCATCCCTGGAAGCCAGGGATGGCCACAGGACTAAAATCTGGGTAAATGGAAGTGCTATTTGTGACTTCCAGGAAGTCTTCCTGAGGGTGTTGACTCACTGGGACCTGTCGCCTTCCACTCCTGGAATGTGGACATGGTGGAGGAACACCAATGGCAATCTTGGATTGTGAACTGAGCTTGAGGTTGAAAGTGGAGTAGAAAATAGGAGCTACCTTCTGAACAGTTTTTATGTGAAAGAATGTAAAAAACATAGCTTTAAGCCACATTTTAAGTTTTTGTTGTGTGTCATTATAAATCCAGTGCTAAATTTTGATACTTAGTACAAATAATGGAAGCTAAAATGGGACTGATTCAAAATTATTCCAAATCTATTATTTATGGTTTTAACTTTTGCTTGGAGTTCTTAGAAATCTAGATTTTCTTAATTCAAAGTAAGTTTTCAAAACATGTTGTCTAAGAATTTAATTCTCTTATTCACTTGTATTCAGCCTCAACAACCGTCTTTTACTGAGGTGAAGGTGGGCTGCCCTAATTGTTTGGTGTGGGAAAAGATATCAGAAGATGCAAAGATTTGAAAATTAGTATTTTAAAATGCCATCACACATCATATCCTGCAGATAAACGTTCCTTTGACTATTTATAGGGAAATATCACCATAGCACATTCTTAATTTATATTCCCATGTTTCTAATAAAGTTCAGGTCAATTTTGAGTGCTTTTAGTTTTATTATTAAAATATTTCTGTTTCCCAAAATTATTACGAATAATTACTGGAAAGTTGCATGCTACTAAGGTAGTTAGTAGACCTGCTTTTGCTTTTTGCTCAGAATTCTTCCAAAGACATGGATTCCTATGAAAATAACACACAGGAAAAGAAAGTGGAGAAAAACATGCTGTGAATTTAATTTTTGTGGACTTCATGATTTTCATTAAGCCCATTGCTGGATGTATATTGTCAGCCCACACAAATGTGATTTCCCAAGAAAGCCAAGGAGACAGAGAATAGAAAGAGGAAGAATATATTTGATTTCTTTATGGCTAGAGCTTTGTTCTAGATCCTCAAGTATGAAGTCAGTTATATGTATTTATGAATCACCCATGTACATATATGCACAAACCCACTCCATGTATCGGGTAGGACCTCAGTTAACTTTGGGTGAATAAGGTTCTCCACGATCCAAAGGTCAGTTTCTTAATTAACAAGGCTCTTTTGGAAACATTTGAGATGAAAACATTTTAAAGATGTTTTACACTCATCTGATAAGCAGACTGGATGGAACAGAGCATGGGAACTGTCACAGCCAGGACTGCACCAGCTCTGATATAAGGAAGCTCTCTCCTGATCTGTGAGGTGAATGATTCTCAGCTCTCCCAACTGAATAGCCCCCAACTGCTATTCATTTTTCCACAAGGGTTTGTACCTCTCTTTTCTTTTTGTTCTCTCTACTCTGTTTCTCCTTGCTTTCTCCTTTTCCTACACACCATTTCTGATGCTTCTTGTAATCTCTGCTATTACAGACATTGGCTGCTTATTGATTTCTTTTCTCTCTATTTTTGCCTTTTTTCTTCTTGTCCGTGTCTTCTCTCCTTTTCTTGACATTTCTTCCTGATTTTATGACTTGAGGGTAGCCGGGCCGAGCTTTTAGAGATATTATCACCCAAGGAGAGTGTATTTCTTTCAGTCAGTCTGCCAAACAATCACCATCTGTATTAAACTTCATTTCTTTTGTCCATTTTGTGATTTCCATTGGTACTCACAATTACAGGCTTTAAAAACTGTTTTTAGGTTCATCGTTTGTTCCTAAAAGTTGACAGTGCTTGATTGACTGCATAAGTGGAGCATTGTGTATGTAGATGTCATAGACCTTAGAAGAAAGGACCAAAAACATGGTCTAATCCAAATACTTGTGTGTTTTTTATGCTGGAAACTAAAATAAGTTACTGACCCAAGGCCACTCTAACACCTGGTAGCAAAACCAGGACTAGGACATTGGTTTGTCCATGAGTTTACTTTGCAAGAAAATTGTATTAACTCTTTAGTCCTATATATATGCAAGGAGAACTCAAATTGCTAAGGGAACAACTGCTGTCCAGTGTTACAGCCTCCTAGGGAAATATCTACTCCATTCTGCTTTGGCATGTCAGAAAGGAGAGAGAATTTTATTCTTGATTTGTAAAATTACCTCTAAACTTATACTCCTAGTAAACTCAGAGCTTCCTCATGTATAAAAGCTGTTTTCTTATGATTGCAATTATTTATGTATGACTAGAACATACAGAACCTGATGCCTAAAATTTGCTATATTTTTTCATACATATTTGGGTGTTTTAAGTGGCCAAGTGACTCTTTTTGATTGGGAGAAAGCATTCTGTGTATCACAGAATCTTATATTTACTTTCAGAAAATTTAATTAAAAAATATTACTGTTAGGGCCGGCTGAGTGGCTCAGTAGGTTAAAAGCACGAGCTCTGAACAACAGGGTCGCCGGTTCGATTCCCATATGGGCCAGTGAGCTGCGCCTGAGCTGAGCTGCCAACAGGTGGCAGGATGGCTCAGCCGGTGACAGCACATGCTCCTAACAACAAGGTTGCCTGTTTGACTGGTGGGCTATGCCTGCCCACAACTAAAGACTGAACTCAGCACCTTGAGCTGAGCTGCCGCCCCGGTGGCTCAGGGATAGAGCACATGCTCTTAACAATGAGACTGCTGGTTCGACTCCTGCATAGGATAGTGGCTTACGCCCACCCACAACTACGATTGAACACGGCATCTTGCACTGAGCTGCCGTGAACTGCCGATGGACAGCCGGATGGCTACTGGACTTGGAGCTGAGCTTGCTGCGACCTCCACAACTAAGATTGAAGGACAACAACTTGGCTGTTCCCCTCCCCCAATTTCCCAATTAAAAACAATAATTAAAAAAAAAAAAGCTCATGACAAAAGCACCATGTATCTAAACCCTAATCTTTTCAATTGTACTGTGTATGCAGGTTGAAACTACTATGACTGTTAATTAACCCCCGAATCCTGTCAAGGTAGTTGAAGCATGAACTTAAGGTAAGACTTGTATGGCAGAAAAAGTAAAGTATTCAGAGTATGCACCTCCATCCCTGTGCCCCTTCCCATCTCAGATTGATAAAAACCAGATTCCACAGCCTTAGCCCAGATCCACTGAAAGAAGTCAAGTGTGCACTTTGAAATAAAATAAAAATGTAACACCTCACCCAATATTGTCAAGTATATATTTTATAGATGTCTGATCATACAGAATTTTCATGTTCTCCTTGTGTGTATTTTTGGGTAGAGAAAAGATAAGCAGATTGCACTGTAGTTTTTTTCTCATTTGGATGAATGTTATAGTATTAGGCCAGTGGTATCAACTATTTTTATTTAGAAATTATTTTTGTTCTAGACAATGATCTGTTTGGCTTTGTTCAAAATCAGCTCCAGGATGATCCTTCTATTTTCATTAACTATGAAATTAAATAGAGGAGGCAATTTTTAAAAGAGAAATATTGCTTTTAGCCTGAAACCCTAAGTGTTGAGTTTCTGCCTGCAGTGGGTTTTTTCAATTAAATTATAAACCATGGGTAATAGAGATTTATAATGGGAGTGCTGATACAATCTTAACTATAGGGAAGCCATACGACACGCTCTGTGCAGTGTAGGGATGGATTATCAGCATTAAATTATCTTCAGGAAATGCAAACAAAACGAAGAAAAATGTAAAGCTTGTTGCATTATTAGCATAAAATTAAAGTCATTGAATGTATAACTGCTCCATACCCAAAGCATTAACAGATTTTATTCTTGGAGTTCAAAGACCTCCTAATTAATATGCAAAATGGCCTCATTATATAAACAAGTTGTTTTTTTTTCTTCTCAGAAAAGAGACAGTTCTTTGCTGGAGGAAAATACTATGAAGTTTAGAAAACACTAATATTGATATAAAACCCCCCACACACATCCATATAACTAAAAGCAATAACAACTAGATGCTATTAGAATATTTCTTCAGTCTATGTTTAACCAAATAATACCTAGCTTAGGGAGATTAAGTTTATAAAATATAAAGAGAAAGCACAGTCTTTCTCTAGAAAGGTTTACCTACTTGTATAACAATTTTTTTAAACTATTAAAAAGAAAGAAAAATCCAATAGAAAGAGAAATTCTGGACCTAGTACTATAAATTTAAATTATGTAACTCCAAATCTAATTTTAAAAAGCAGACTCCCTCCAATTTATATGGCCCTAGTCACCAAGATATGTAACAAGAAATGAAAAAGTTTAAATTACATAATTAAAAACAAAGTGCACTAACAAATGAATGATTCTCCAGAATTCTAATTTTTCTAAATAAATATCAGAATACTATAATCCTTGGAAGTGAGTTACTGGGTTATTTTCTTTAATAAATTTCTTGCCATTGTGGACAGCACAGAATTTATTTTTATTCTGAATATTTATGTATTTTAAAATAATTGATGCTCTTTAGAGTATTTGACATATGTTGCAAATCAAACTATAACCACCACAGTATTGCCATATTTTAGAAAATGTAGCAATTTCTTTTGAGCAGGAAATAATGTTCCTATCAGAGAGATCTGAGGTGGTAAAGTGCAGCCCTAAATGAGTCTCACTTGCTTAAACAATGGCATATCAATCTACAGAACTCAGTGTGTAGCTGTAACACTAGGTTTGTTGCCTGTTTAGCAATTATCCCTAGTACACAGTATTCATATGGCAAATGCTGATTAAGAATCTACTGTGTGCTAGGCAGTGTGTTAGGCTCCCCATCATTACCATTACTCCCTTTGGTTCTCATATTTATATTTCACATTTATATTCATATATATTTTTATATTCACCAACTATATAACCTGCTATAGCTAGTTTTGAGATTATTCCACACAGCAGTGCATTAAATCCTAAGTCAGAATGTTCAGGATATAAATTCATGCCAAATACAGTAGATAAAAAGCTACTTTTTTCAAATACTCTTCGAGAGTTAGAAGAAAGATAAACAATTTATTAATGTCCTTTTCAAATCCTTAACACGGAATCAACACTCAATAAGCAACTGAGAATGAATGGTTACATGACAATATGAAATCACATTTCCATTCTACTTAAAATTAATTAAAATTAAAAATGTTTAAAAGTATACTTTAAAATGGAAGAAATAGAGATTACATACTTAAAATTCTACTTTGAATGTAAAAATGGCTCTACTTATTAAAATGTCTTGTCCATAGGAGATTTTGCCATTGTCTTATTAAATAAGTATGTACAGATAAAAAACGATGTTTATCATATGCATCAAAAAAAAGCATGTTCCAAAAATGACTAGATTATTTAAAATTTGTTCAACTCAGAAAAGGCCCAGTACCACAACATAACGGCTGAGATTAAAATTGTTTGTCTACTTTTGCCAAAAAAAAAAATACAAGCCTTTTTTGCTAACTGTTAACTTTGCTAACCCAAAGGTTGAAATCAGCATTGTTATTGACAGGGGAGTAAAAGCGATCCTTTGATGATTTTTTATATTTTTAAAGTCTTAAAATGGAATATAAGAAAGTATTTCTTTTATACAGTAATTTAGTTTACTGCGTGTTTTTATACAAGTCACCTTCTTTTAAGGGATTTCTGAGGCTTTCCTGAGAAATTTCTACCCATGGATTACTACCTATGATAGTTCTAATGCATTTCTAACTAATTTAACCACATCTATAACAGAATTCAATTCTGGGTACCATGTTTTAAGAAGGACATTGACCAATTAGAATATAATGAAAGGAAAATGAACAGGTGAAAAGGAGAGAAGCTATAATTTTTGGTAAATTATTCAAGCAACTTGGGAAGGGAAGAATAAGGAATGGCATATCTGCTTTCAAATATTTGAAGGGCTGTCATGGCGAGATGAGTATGCTAGCTCTGTGTTGCTCCAGAGGCCAGAACTAGGATAAAAAGCTGGAAGTCAAGGAAGGCGAATCCTAATTCAATGCAAGGAAGAACTTTTCCCCATCTGTTCTGTCCAATACAGGAGCAGTTGCCTCATGAGGATGGTACCAATCTCTAAAGGCTCTCAAACTGAAGTTGGATGTCTGTCAGAGTAATAATTTTTAAAAATTACTGCACTGGCTGGAGAGCTGAACTAAAAATATGTAAGTTTTTTGCAATTCTCAGATTCTACTTTTATAGATAAAATGAAATACATAAATGCAGTGCCAAAGGAGATTTTTTGTGTGTGTTTAGTTCTCTAACAGCAATATATTTTATTTATTTATTTATTTATTTATTTATTTATTTATTTATTTTAATTGGGGAATTGGGGGAGGGGAACAGTGTTGCCAAATTGGGGAAGGGGGACAGTCACATTGTTGTCTTTCAATCTTAGTTGTGGAGGGCACAGCTAGCTCAGCTCCAAGTCTAGTCGCCATCTGGCCGCCCATCGGCAGCTCAGGGCCACTCAGCTAAAGATGCTGTGTTCAATCTTAGTTGTGGGTGGGCATAGCCACCATCCCATGTGAGAGTCGAACCAGCAGCCTTATTATTAAGAGCACATGCTCTATCCCCTGAGCCACCCAGGCAACAGCTCAGCTAAAGGTGCCCAGTTCAGTCTTTAGTTGCGGGCAGGTGTAGCCCACCAGTCAAACAGGCAATCTTGTTGTTAGGAGCACATGCTGTCACCAGCTGAGCCATCCTGCCACGTATTGGCAGCTCAGCAGCAGCTCAGCTCGGGCACAGCTCACTGGCCCATGTGGGAATCGAACTGGTGACCCTGTTGCACAGAGCTCATGCTCTTAAGGAAGCTCTTAACCAACTGAGCCACTCTGTGGGCCCTGTCGTCAGCTTTTGAACCCAAATCCTGTAGGGTAGAAAGGTTAACCTACCAGGTAATATACAATCTCCAGTTTAGACATTACTGTGGTTTTCTGAAGTCCAGTAAGACCAAGAAAGTGTGAGTAAGTTAGAGCAAGATGTTCTCTATTTCTCTCAACTCATCAAAGTTTTTCTAGGCAATTCTTACTTGTAATGCTGCATATGAAATACATGCCATGATTTCTTTACCCTAAGCCATCAGTGCTCAGTAACCCCACAGGAAGGACCCGTCCCTTGCCTTCTGGCTTACAGTAGGGCTGGGTCGATGGGCAGGCACCAGCAGGAGATGAGAAAGAAGAGAGTTAAGCTGAGGTACTGCTCTCCCTGTGAGGTTACTGAGCACTAACTGCCTCCTTAGACTCAAAGTCACAGTTCTGGGAGGTGAGCCTCTGTTCAGCTCTGGCGTCCTGCTTCTAGCCCTGGGGACCACCCTATTCCTTCTGGGTTCCCACCACCCTGCCCATACCCTTAGGCATAATCCTTTTATGCAGTGCTCCCATTTTGAGTGTGCTCTTTATTTCCTGTCTGGACTCTGAGTAATACTTCTTGTAATATTACTTGTATGAGAGTCTCTTTTTCCCTCCACATCTCATGTCAAGATAGGGTATTACTCACGTTTTTAATAATTTCACTTCTCATAAGGGGAAAATGGTATCTTGTTTTAATTTATATGTTTTTTATTATTATTGAGTTTGAACATCTGTTTGTATCTTAATAGGGTATTTGCATATTTCTCTTAATTGCTTGTTAATATTCTTTGCCTATTTTTCTTTTGGGTGATTTCTCTCTTCCTCTCTTTTAAATTCCTATTATGAATGGACTATTTTTTTTATTGTATTTCTCAACTGATTGTTGTTAGTATAAGTGAAAATTATTGCTTTAATATTTTGCTCTTCTTCTGAACCATTTTGTTAGTTTTAATAGGCTTCAGTCGACTCTCTTGGATTTTCTAATATCATCTGCAAAGAATGACAATGCTCTCTCTTCCTGTCTCATTTATGCCACATTTCTTCATCCTGGTTTACTCTACTGGCTACTCTTCTAAGACACTATTGGACAATAGGGGTGTTAGTGGGAATCTTTGTCTTCGTGACATTAACTTTGGTTTTCCCAGAGTGTTTCATAGAATGCTAACACTGACAGATACCCTTGAGAAAAGTTCAGACTTGTGTGGGAAGCAGTGCATACTCTCCAGAGTCCCAATGACCATGAGCATGTTAGAGGTGCTGGGGTTTGGTTTGTCCTTGCCAAATATAGCTCTGGTATTGAATGTTATAGGGCATTATCAGCTCAATAATTTGAGTAGGTCCTAGAGGGCCAAAATACAAAAATGTTTTGTAATAATATAGCTAAACCACTGCGCTTTTATGCAAAAACTCTGATATTCTAAGCTTATTTATTGTGCCTCTTCTCAATGCTTATTAGGTAAAAACATAAGCCACCTTTGTATTTAAGGGATTGTATGACTCATCCATCGTTTTAGTATATTTTACTCTCAAAACAAACAATTGAAATAAATAAGTTAAATAGAAGGATGAGTGTCAGGGAATCACAGTGTTTTCTCTGCATTTCTCTGTTTTGCATGCAAGAACATGTGCACGCACACACACACACACACACACACACAAATAAAAAATTCTATGCATCAAAAGACCTCAAATTAACCATTTTCTTACAAGTGCATGTTTCCTTGTTCTGCTCTCTTCTCTCCAATACCTTTCCATTGTTCCTTCCTCGCCTTTTCTTTCTTCCAGTGCATGTCTAGTTATCTCCAGAAAAAATATTTCTTTATCATTGCTCTTTTCCTGTTCCAAGTATCAGCTAAAAATTACTTTTATCATTGTTGACAAAAATTAAGGTTAACATTAGAGAATACCTGGAACAAGGGAAGGGAAAGACACTCGTTTATAAACTTACCTTCTCAACTACACAAGTATTTAAGCCCTATACAGAATTGGTGACTACCTCCAAAGACTTTAAAAAAGCTCAGAAGTCCCCTTCAGAATTCTCACAAATGTCTCATCTATTTTCTATTGTACATTTACTCTCTTCCAATGAAATCTATTATTCCTAGAGCATTTAAGAATAACAGACTATCTTTTATTCAATTTAACTTTCCATTTTAATTAATTACTAGTATCGAAACAGTTTGCTTTCTGCAATATTTCATTGCAAGTCTTCAGCTATGCTATAAGGAAGGCTAAGTTAAGCTTTCATAGGTATTTTTTTTAGGATAAATTTAATCCCCATTTATTGCTTCTAGGATAATATTCATCTTAAGTTTAAAAAAACTGACATGTAAATAAACTCTTGGTAAATAACTCACCTATAAAATTTGCCATTTCTTTAGTGGTGAATTTAAAAAAAAGATGTACTCTCTTATTTTTACAGAATTTCTTTAGTTAGTTCAATTAGGTCAAATTTGTAGGTGTAAATTTAAATCACACTTCTAGGTTAATATAGAGGGATAGAAATTCAGTGGTACCTCAACTTAATTGTTATCTATCATTTTTGTAATGTGTCTACTTTCACTTTTAATCAAATTTATTTAATTTCTGAAGTTTGAATTTCCGTGTTTCAAAGACTAGATCCATGATGCTAAATGTAATAACATACTGGATTTTTTTTCTTTTGGACAGGGTAGGAGGTTGTGTTTGGCAAAACAACTTTCCTGTTAAACAGATCTATAAGAAGAAAAATTTATTTTGCTAATGAATTCAGGGCTTTTATTTTCTGGAAATTCTCAGGTTGTCCTGTACAAAATGCACATTGCATTCTGAACCATAACATTACAAGGTTTGTAATATAAAAGCTGCTAAATATATTTTGAATATCAAAAAGACTGTTTTTTGCCTGGAACATGCTCTTTGTTATATCTTGTTTCTCATATTCTTATCTTTTACATGAGTAGTGAATCTCAATAAAATCTAAGGGTTGTGTTATGTTTAAAGTGTACTTACTGAACCAATATTTTCAAAGATAAGATCAATAATGTAGTATAAACCTTTGAAATTTAGATTGGAGAGGAAGCTGCCTAATAAAACTATGCTACTGAATTTTATACATCTTACCCAGCCTTTTAATTTTATATTCAGGTCCCAAAGGACCAGAAGGTAAACTGAACATATCTGCAATTATCTGGATTAAACCATGATGGTTTATGCAAAAACCTTGGATGCATTAAAGGTTTATGTATTGTGAAGACATTGTAATGGTTACTCATTTCATTTCTTGGTTAAGAACCTTTGCCTAATGTTAAAATTTTGGATTAAAAGTTGTACGTTTATACCTATTTAGTGGGACCACTAGTTCAAGATGCAAACTAGGGACACCAAGGGAAGCCGGGAAGGTGCTGTGTAACCCACCAGGGAGTTGAGGCCCTTGGAGCTGCTAAAATGCCGGATTACCTCGGTGCAGATCAGCGGAAAACCAAAGAGGATGAGAAAGACGACAAGCCCATCTGAGCTCTGGATGAGGGGGATATTGCCTTGCTGAAAACCTATGGTCAGAGCACTTACTCTAGGCAGATCAAGCAGGTTGAAGATGGCATTCAACAGCTTCTCAAGAAAATTAATGAGCTCACTGGTATTAAAGAGTCAGACACTGGCCTTGCCCCACCTGCTCTCTGGGATTTGGCTGCAGATAAGCAAACACTCCAGATTGAACAGTCTTTGCAGGTTGCCAGGTGCACGATGATAATCAATGCCGATTTGGAGGACCCGAAGTACATTATCAATGTGAAGCTGTTTGCCAAGTTTGTGGTGGACCTCAGCGACCAGGTGGCACCTACTGACATTGAAGAAGGGATGCGAGTTGGTGTGGACAGAAATAAGTATCAAATTCACATTCCACTGCCTCCAAAGATTGACCCAACAGTTACCATGATGCAGGTGGAGGAAAAACCCAATGTCACATACAGCGAAGTGGGTGGCTGTAAAGAACAGATTGAGAAACTTCGGGAAGTAGTTGAAACCCCTCTACTTCATCCAGAGCGGTTTGTTAACCTTGGCATTGAGTCTCCCAAGGGCGTGCTGCTCTTTGGCCCACCGGGTACAGGCAAGACGCTCTGTGCTCGGGCAGTAGCTAACAGGACTGATGCTTGCTTCATTCGAGTCATTGGATCTGAACTTGTGCAGAAATATGTCGGTGAGGGGGCTCGGATGGTTCAAGAGCTCTTCGAAATGGCCAGAACACAAAAAAGCATGCCCTTATTTACAATAGCCAAGACTTGGAAACAATCGAAATGCCCATTAATAGATGACTGGATTAAGAAACTGTGGTACATTTACACAGTGGAATATTACACAGCTATAAAGAAGAAAGAAATCGTACCATTTGCAACGATATGGATGGACCTAGAGACTATTATGTTAAGTGAAATAAGTCAGTCAGAGAAAGACAAATACCATATGATCTCACTTTTATGTGGAATCTAAAGAACTGAATAAATGAGCAATGTAAACAGAAATAGTCTTACAGACACAAAGAAAAAACCGATGAGGGCCAGATGGGACGGGGGTGGGAGAAGGGGAAGGGACAAGGCAACATAAACTGATAACTACAATACTACTGCAGAGACAGAAGAGACAGGTTAGAGAATATAATCAATGAGGTTGTAAATATTTTTTTTTAAGTGAACAGATGGATGCATGTCCTTTTAGGGAGACCACTTCATGGACGGTGTAGTGGCCTGACCTCTGCACTGTACATCTGAAGCTGCCGCTGAACAATATTATATGTCAACTATAATTTTACACATATATAGTCATGGGATGTGGAATATAGTGTGGGGATGGAGTCAATGGAATTGTAATAGATATGTATGATATCGGGGGTGGGGGGGCAAGGGGGGCGAGTCGCTTTGTAAGGGGTGAAAAAAACTATTGCATTGTTTTGTACATCTGTAACTAATAATAATAATAATAATAATAATAATAATAATAAAATAAAAAACAAAAAAAGCATGCCTTATCTTTTTTGATGAAATTGATGCTATTGGAAGGGCTCTTTTCGATGATGGTGCTGGAGGTGACGATGAAGTACTGAGAACGATGTTGGAGCTGATCAATCAGCTGGACGGCTTTGCTCCTCGAGGCAACATTAAAGTGCTTCGTGGCCACCAACAGGCCCGACACCTGGGACCCAGCTCTGATGATGCCAGGGAGGCTAGATCGAAAGACTGAATTTAGCTTACCGGATCTGGAAGGTCAGACTCACATTTTTAAGATGCATGCTCGTTCAATGAGTGTTGAAAAAGACATCGGATTTGAATTGTTAGCACGACTGTGTCCAAATAGCACTGGTGCTGAGATTAGAAGTGTCTGCACAGAAGCTGGTATGTTCGCTATCAGAGCACGGCGAAAAGACGCTAGTGAAAAGGATTTCTTGGAAGCGGTAAATAAGGTCATCAAGTCCTATGCCAAGTTCAGTGCTACTCCTCGTTAGTGACATACAACTGAGCCTCAAGGCTTTCACTGAAACACTTCTTTTAATTGGAGTCCTAAGCTTATATAGACTTGTTAATAACCATTTCACACAAAAAATAAATGGTTTCAAAATTGTAAAAAAAAAAAAGATGCAGACTAAGGAAGCGCTATAGCTCTAAAGTGTGTTTCATTCAATGATTTTTTTTTTTTTTTTGAGGGCAGTGTCACTGGGCCCCACATGGGGGATCCGAACCGGGGCTGCCGGCGTCCCAAGTCAGCTCTCAACCACTGCACCACTCGGCTGGCCCTCAATGATTTTTTTTTTTTATATCGAGTTAGTATCAAATACTATATTTGTAAGCCCATCAGTTATTAAAGAATGGAAATGCTAAATTCCTTTTGAAGCTTTCAAGAGGTATTTTAATTAAGTTTTCAAAATTGCTTTTGGATCATTTTCACAATTCTTCAGTGCTTTATTTCCATTAACAAAATAGTAATTAAAATTAAATTTTAAAAGAAATAACCACAGTAGGTCATACTTTTATTAACTTGGGGTAGATAACAAACCTGTCCTATATAAAGACTGAGCTAAATCTGCTGAGAGGCTGGGGATAGTGTATTTTAATTAAAGTAATCCTTATTTGCATCTAACAAACAGTGTTGCTACTTAGAAATTTAAGACCTTAGTTATGCATATTAGTACATTACCTCAACAAATCTAATAGAGATTTAATACTTGTGTTTAAGGAGCAATTTGTCATAAATTAAGAGCATTTGCATAATAAATTTCAAGGATGTCATTCTTTGCAGAGTTTTCTATAATTAAGGAACACATGAAACATTAAAATTTTATAATTTTTGTTGTACTAGGAAAGCTTGCTTTGTTATTAAACCAAGCCTCGTTTTCTGCTGCACAGAGCCCAATGGAAAAGTCCAACTTTAATAAGGACATAATGAATGTACTGTCACTAAGATTTTTTTTCCTCTTAAATCTTGAGTGATGGCTTATCTGTTTAAAGAATGTTTTAGCATGCAGAATGCAATTCCGAAGACATCCATTCAGTCGGATGGAGAGTATTTAATCATTTAAAAAGTAGGCTAAAGAGACTTACCCCAACCACACTGCTAAATAGTTATGATACATCATATATAAATTAAGTGTTTTCTAATTGGGCGTATGGGTAGAATCTTTCTTTAGTCAGCTAAGTGTTTACCGCATTAATACCTAGTTAGAGGAAAGGAATTAAAAAGCCCATTTAATTAATAATGACAACTTTATTCTCAAGGTTCCTTTTATTTTGATGGTTAACAAGATAACTTTAGTATTTGCATTTTGTTGACCCAGTGAGAATGATTTTTATGAAATATAGCTTAAGATAAAGCTCAACAGCCCAGTTCACCTGCGGTCATATGGAGTTTTGACTTGTGAGATTCTCTGTTACTCACACATTTTTACCTGGGGGGGACTTAGGATATGAAGGGATAGCTTCCTCAGAGAAGCAGGAATTTATACCTTAGTCAGTTTACCTTAGATTGCTGTGCATTCTTTCTTCTCATTATTTTCTCCCATAAACTACCTGAATGCCCTTGCTTTTTTCAACCAAGAGGAAAGAATCTATAGAATGTTTGCACCAGTGTCTACATAGTTCATTAGCTCTTCTGGCTTGTAGTAGTTTTCCTAATAAAACTTGCCTCTTGGCAGAATGCAAGTGTTTATTCAACAGTCACTCAATGAATGTGATATTTTAGAGGACTAATTCAGATTACATAGGTGTGGGCATTGTATGTTTCATTATTTTTAGCTCAGCATTGCATCAAATTCTAATAACTATAAAATATTTAGATATTTAGCTTTATCATGTATTGGAGCAGTATGGGAGGTAGTGTTTCAAGCTATTCTCATATTTAGAGATTTCCATGCTATCAATATATTATTATTATTATTATTACTATATTGGCTAAAAGAGTCTAATAATTACAATGTGTTCAAATTAGTTAAATCTAGGAAACAATAGGAACTAAAGGGGATATCTGAGTTCTTCCTTTAATTAGAAATAGTGCCATTTGCAACAACATGGATGGATCTTGAGATTATTATGCTAAGTGAAATAAATCAGACATAAAGAGTCAAGAACCATATGATTTCACTGATATGTGGGATATAAAACTGAAAGCAACAAAAGGAAGAAGACAAACAAATAAAGAAACAAAAACTCATAGACACAGACAATAGTTTAGTGGTTACCAGAGCTCTGGTAAAGGGGGAGGGGAGTGGAAGATGAGGGTAAACGGAATTAAATATATGGTGATGGAAGGAGAACTGACTCTGGGTAGTAAACACACAATGTGATATACAAGTGTAGATGATGTATTACAGAATTGTACACTTGAAACCTATGTCATTTTACTAATTGTTGTCACCCCAATAAACTTTAATTAAAAAGAAAGGAAAAAAGAAAAAGAAAGGCCTAGTTTAGCTCTGGAAATAGCAGGCACCTGAGGACAGTCAGTTGTGGGTTCAAATCTCAATATCATTATTACTGGCTGGGCCTTAATTTCTACGTTTGTACATTGGAAATAATGTCACAAGTTTAAATATTAACTCCTAATTTCCTCAACTTTAAAAGAATATATTAATAAGAAAGATCTAGTGATTTCATTGACAAAATTTATAGCAACTATTCCTTTCTGTCCTGCTTTCACTACCACTTGCTCATCTTCACCCTTTATTATTACAATTATCTGAGTGGAATATGTTCCAAGTGGGTGCCTGAAGCCACAGATAGTACTGAACCCTATACATACACTATTTTTTCCCTATACATACATATCTATGATAAAGTTTAATTTATCAATGAGACACAGTAGGAGATTAGCAGCAACAAGTAATAATAAAATAGAACAATTATAGTATTCTACAATCAAAGTTATGTGAATGTGGTCTCTCAAAACATTTTATTGTACTGTACTCACCCTTCTTCTTGTAGTGATGTGAGATAACACAATGCCTGTGTGATGGGATGAGGTGAGGTGAATGACACAGGCATTGTAACGTAGTATTAGGCTACAACTGACCTTCTGACAATATGTCAGAAGGGGATCCTGGATCATTGAGTCATGATGATGTCAATGGTTGGGGAAATTTAATGTTTTTGGACCATGGTTGACAGTGGGTAACTGAAACTATGGAAAGCAAAACCACAGATAAGGGGGGAATATTGTATTTAAGAGTTGAAAAACTGAAGCCCAGAAAGATAAAATATGACTGGTTTGGGCAAAATGTGACATAATTAAAAATAAAAATGAGTAGCAGATGCAGATCAACCCTCTGGTCACTCAATCATCGGGATGAATTAAGTGTTCCTGAGCCATGGGACTTTGTAAGGAATGTCCATTATGTCAAAGAAGTGACAACCTAATAACTTAGATTAGAATGACTGTCAGGCTATTTTGTTGTATAGGTCGTGGTGTCTTAGATGCTTAATAGAACCTGGTGCTTGAAAACTGGTCAGCTAACATGCTGCATTGCGAGTGCTCCATTCCATTAGAGCCATAAGAGCTAAAAATAGCTTCCAACATAATTAAGCATTTTCTATGTGCCAGGCATGAAACATTTCACATTTAGGAACTCATTTAATTATCACTACACCCCACAATTTTGGTGTGGTCATCACTCCCCTTTTACTTAGAAGAAAACGGAGGCTCAAAAAAGATAAGAAATTTGTCTGTGTAAGGAAGTCACAGAACTGAAAAGCTAAGCTAGGCAATTTGAGCCATCACCCAAACTATTAACCACTTTGCTATCCTGCCACTTATGTTTTGTGGGTTGTCTAAGGAGAATTGATACAAAGATGTAATTGGGGCCCAGATCTTTCCTTCAGTAATTCTTTTCATTTTTGAGGTAACGCTAGTGGAATCACACATGGGAAAGGGTCTGAGAGAAGAGCAGCAGATCAGAGTAGTCATGTCACAGGGGCTTTGGGGTCAAGCAGATGTGACTTTTTCAGTTGGCTCTGCAACTCCCTAGTGTGACCTCAGGTGAGTTCCCAAAGCTCTCTGAATTTCCTGCTCAGTAAAGCAATGACACGAATACTTCCATGGTGGGGTTGCTTGTTCTTGTCACTTGTATATAGCAGATGCCTGGTTAACAGCAAGGGCTTATAAACTGTAGCTATTATTATAATTTGCCCATTATTTCACCTTAGAGAAATAAGGAATCTTAACAGTACTCTTTTGCCCCAATGCTCCCATTCAAAAATGAAGCTCTGCTTCATTTTTGTTAATCGTGGAGAACTACAACGTCCCTAGTTTCTATGATTTGGTTTTTATAATTGTGTTTACAAATAAATATAACTTTCTGTTCTGGTGTATCCATTTTCCCACATGAGAGAGTAATGAGCATCTACATAAGATCTGCAAAAAGTGAAAATATTTTTATGAGTCACTTATTTGCAGTTAATCTCTATGAGAACACTGTGGGAATCAGCGGTGGTTAAATTGATTTTGGAAGGATAGTCTTACTATAGTATGTTTTCATTTGGGAAGAGGAGTAAGACTTATTTTTCCATTTCAATGAATATTTATGGAATATTTATGTGCCAGGTACTGTGCCTGGGTAGAGTGAATAGTTGGCATTTTAAGTGACCACTGAACGATTGATGGAGGCTGTTTACAATGCTGTGTTAAGAAGGATTGTGGTCCTGAGCCGGCAGGAGAGAGTATTAAGGGTTGAGAGAGGGGGAGGACAGAAATAGACTCTGTACTTGCTGCTTATGATGGAACTATAACAATATAAGCAAAATCCAAACCTGAGTCATGTTGTATTAGAATCTCCCTATATTTATAGTGTTTTGAATATGTTGACAAGTTTGGACTTTTCTCTATTTATATATACATATAATAATGTATTGTGCATGTATTATTTGGACATTAGTGTATTTTATCTTACTCATAATATCATTTTATACCATCTTGGTATGACCAGTGTACAGGAACTTATCTTCAAAGAGAAGTTATTAATTATCCTCAGACATGTAACAAAGGCATAGCTCCTTGCCTTTAGGAATTTAGAGTTTAATATAGACAGTACTAAGACCAGAAACCCTATAAATATCAAACAGTTACCTACATTGAATAAAACATTTTGTATTTCTAGAAATGTCACTTACCTACCTTAATCAGCCTGTTTGCTAGTAATTTTTGCTTCTGTTTCTGCACAAAACAGAAAGAACTAATGAGTCGGTTCTAATGGGGAAAAAGCAAAGTGTCACAAAATCATACAGTTTTTTAAATTAGTTTTTTCCATGCTTATTACTGTAATGCTATTTATCTATGATTTCTGCTTTAAAATGTTAACCTTTAAAAAAAAATGTATTGCGCATTTGGTTGCAGCACTATGAACTGCCAAATTCCAGCATTCTGAATGTTTCTACACATTTGGGAATGCCCAGCAGGTCTCCCTAAATTCCCTGAAGAGGAAGAAAAATTCAGATCCTTTCACCTCCTGCTTTGGTTCACAGAGAGCACAGGCCTGTTCATCAGGAGCAAACTCACAGTGGTGAGGTCACGAGATCTAGGATGAGGCTGCCAAGCTCTGATGTGTTGAGTGCCCTCAGGAGTGAGCCCTGCAGTCAGTCACCATGACTGTCTCAGTGTCTGAGGAGGATTTGTGTGAACTGTCAGTTGAAAGCATTGACAATGTTCCATTAGTAATGAATTATGGGAGTAATTTCATTAATTTCTTTACCTCCGTCAGTACAAGTTAGTGTAAGCTGCTCAACCAAACATCAAAAGAACCAGTGCATTTTACCCTCTTAGTCATTTCCCATGTAACCAGGAACAGCAAAGAAATAAATTAAAGTAACATTTTTAAAAAAATGACTAGAGATAAGCAGTGGACATAATCTTTCCTGTTTTTAATTTAATAGCAGGTTTATGGTTTTATGCAAAACCATTCATGTTACATTTGACCCTCTGGGAGCTGCCTTTTTTTTTTTTTCCTGTGGGTATAATTTTGAGTCTTTAATAATCTGTTGTTAAATCCAGTCTGAGTTTGATTAATGAATTGTGATGAGCCAGTGCATTAATTTGCAGGTTTGGTCTAATGCCCTAAAAGGCTGCTTTGTTGCAGATATTATTAATGCTAAAGTCTTCAGGAGGAGCCATGGGATGGCAGTGTGGCCCAAATAATGGACAAGCTACGTCTTTACAAAATCCCATTGATGGAACTATATATAGCTCAAGAAGGAGGCACGTTAGTAAGTGAAAATGCCTAGTTAGCTTTATATCCTAGAACAGGGGCTGCAGACCTCCAAGGGGTCGCTGAATGAAATTTAGGGGAGTCTGTGAATTTAGATAATAAAAAAATTCTTTACTTTCATTAACCTCTAGCTGAAGTTTACCATTCTGTTCAATTATAAATGTAGGCAACAGACCACAGTATTATTAATAGCATCTGTGTGACTTTGTTGTCATTAGAAATCACAGATATTCTCATAACACATTAAGGGTTGCAATTGCAAGTACTTCAACGTGTCATTTATGCTCATCACTGCTTCAAAATTATAGTCATTATTTGGACAACTGTTTGATCTGGTTATTTAATGTCTTGGTAAAGATATACATAGATTACAATATCACAAATTTTAGAAACAATACATTTCAATGTAATTGGTTTCATTTGTATTCCTATTTTAGACATTTAAAAACATGATTCTGAGAAGGGGTTTCTGTCCTCCAAATGGTTAAGATCCCCCTTTATAGAGGGACTGTTGTCTGTGCTGCCATCTTTCCCTTTGGTGAGTCAATACTTTACCTGTTCCTCAAGACTCTATTTTCAGGAAAGGGTCCAAGGTTCAGATAGTTACCCATGTGGCCATGTGATAGCAGTGCCTTAGCTGTGCAGACATCAACTTCTCCATTACTCCCCTGTTTTCCCCACCCCAGACTCCTAAAAGGTATGAACTATTGGTCTTATCTACTAATAATTTTCCAAGTATGTATTATACTGTTTGATACGTAGTGGGTACTTAGTATATATTTAATGAATGAATGAACAGGGTTTTTTTTTGTCCCATTTGAATGAGTCAGTGTTTTAAAGTCATTTTTTTATAATAAAATAAAATCTGGTATCTATATTGAAAGAGTTTATTGCATTATAAAAGTTATTTACAAGGCATTAGGCATGTTTATAGGAACTGATATTAGTCAGTTTACTGTCCAGCAGCTTAGCTTATCGGGGTGCTGTAGACTCTCATAAAAGATTTTTCAAAAGCATTGTTATAATTAAACAAAGAGAACTGGAATTCTCCAAAGGCAAATAGTGCTATAGAGAGAGAGAGGAAAATTGGATAGAAAAAGAAATTACCATGTGTGTTGGGAGTGTGTGTGTGTGTGTGTGTGTGTGTGTGTGTGTGTGCAAGCCCAAAGAGACCCAGTCTGCGTGAGAGAGGTTTAGAGCTGTAAGTTGCCTTGGAAATTATTTTTCAATTTAATTGAACAAGTATTGAAACTGAAGCACAAAGAGGGTGAATTATCACTGACCTCCTAATTGCCAAATCCAATAAAGCCTTCCCAGACCTTATCTTAACTTGACCATTCTGCATTTTGCGTTGCTTACCTTCTCATTTTCCTTGAAGCCGTGCATACGTTTTTTTCTACCACCCAGAATGCTTTCCTTTCCTGCTCCTTGCTATCTCTGCACCCTCCTCTTCTTTCAGAAGAATACATCTTCTAAACCCTCCTGGTCTCCATCCCTCAAGTAGAGCTTTGTTATAGCTCAGTGTTGATCTTTTTTGTTTTTTTTTTCATTCTTGCCCTTCTAAGTAGCTCTTTTAGACATTTTTTTCTTGAGTCTCCCCATTCTTCCCCTCTGCCCTCTGACCCCTTCCTCTGGTGTAATTTTAGTACCATAGATAGACTGTATATCTATTTATGTACTGCAGCCTTTTGCTGGGCAACAAACCATTATAATATCTAAGGTATTTTTAACTCCAAAAACCAATTTCACCTCACTGGAGGTAAGACCACCTCTGTAGGATGCATGCTCTCATAGAACTCAAATGTCAGCAGATTTTTCCTGTCTGTGGATTCAAGCTAAATTACAAAGGGCACCAACACCTGCCCATTTTGCTAACAGGAATTCCAGTCTTTTCTAGGGGATTCCTCCCCTACTCAAACTCCTCCAAAGAAGTGTCTTTGTTCTGTCTGCCTGTTTCTACCTGTTTGGGAACTGGGAATACAGACACAGACTTCAAGGATGAACTGGGAAAGAGCTGTTCTGCATTTTGCTCTTGGTCATGATGGCCAAGCCTGACAGAGTGCTGGGTGGGGATGAACTGTAGCTGTGCTTGCTGCTGACTGCAGGGGCCTATGTTTGCTATTTCACTGGTAGGGTAATTGCTCAGCCAAGTGTGTTTTGGTGATATAAGTCTTTCAATTCCCATATCACTCAGCTATGTTCTCTAGGATGCATCTGAGACACCAGGTCAACTTGGAATTTCCGGAGTGTCCCATGGTCTCTCTGGCTTCCAAGTTTGGCTCACACTGTTCCATCTTCCTGTAATGCTCTTCTCCTTTTTAAGTAGATAGCTCTACTCTTGGTTACAATATTACAGTATCATTCTTTAAGGAAGCTTTTCAAATGTCCTTCGAAGTCTATCTATGATACCCCTCCTGTGTGCTCTCACCGGGTCCTAGATTCCTAGGGTCATTATATACAGACTGTTTATTTATCTGAATATCCCATTGTACTCTAAACTTTTTGCAGGCCAAAAGCATGTACAGTTGTCAGTTTTAGCAAGTAAAAATACAGGATGCCCAGTTAAATTTAATTTTCAGATGAACAAAAAGTAAATTTTTGTGCAAGTTATGTACCATAATTGAATATTCGAATATGGGACATTTGTATATTAAGAATTATTCATTGTTTATATGCCATTCAGTTTAAGTGGTCATCCTGTATTTTATCTGGCAATCCTAAGAATGGGTCATGTTTTTTGTTGTTTTTTTAACATTGTATTCCTAGAGCCTTGCACAGTTCCACTCATCTAAGAAGGACTCCATAAATGCTTACAGAATGGATTGACTTATTCTACATGCTGGTGATTAAGCAGTGAACAAACAAAAGTCTTTGCCCTCTTGGGTAAAAATAGATAATAAATAAGGAAAAATAGATAATAAATAAGGAAAATATATAGTAAAAATAGATAATAAATAAGGAAAATATATAGTATGTCAATGTTGATAAAAACTATGGAGGGGCTGGCCGAGTGGCGCATTGGTTAAGCGCTGGTTTTGGGATGCCAGCGGCCCAGGTTCGGATCCCACATGAGGGCCAGTGACACTGCCCTCTACAGCTAACAACAGCTCCACCTGGAGCTGGGCTGTGCGAGCCCCGGTGATGGTGTGGGCTGCAGCCCCTGCTGCAGTGGGCTGCCATAGGCTACAGTGAGTGGCCCGCAGCCAGCATGAGCGGCTGGCAGTCAAGAGTGAGCTGCCAATAGCCGCGGTGAGCGACATCCAGAGGCCAGCGACCGATCTGCCTCATCCGGGAAGAGCGCAATGACGATACCAACAGTGAAGTAACATCCTCCGCAACTAAACTGAAGAACAAAAAGACAGCAACTTGTCTGTTCCCCTTCCCCGATTCGCCAACGCTGTTCCCCTCTGCCAATACCCCAATTAAAAAAAAAAAAAAAAGCTATGGAGGAAAATAAAGCAGAAAAAGGGACTTGTCTAACACGGATTTGATATTTTTTTTTCTCTTCAACTTTGCTGTTTCAGTCTTTCTCTGCTGTTTTTCTTTTGCTGTTTCATCTTAGTGGATGGCAACTCCTTTCTTCTAGTCAAAACTGTGGAAGTCATCCTTCCTCTTTCTCTTACATTCCTCATCCAACCTGTTAGGCTCTCCTATTTGTTCTACCTTCAAAATATGTCCAGAATCTGACCACCTGTCACCATCTCTACTGATAAGGCATGGGACCAAGCCACTATCAACTCTCACCTGGATTACTGCAACAGCATCTGTGATGGTGACCCTTCTTCTGCCCTTGTCCTTCTAAGTACCATTTTCAATATAGCAACCGAACAAATCTTTTAAAATGTAAGTCAGATCATGCCATTTGTCTCTTCAAAACCTTCCAATGGCTCCCCCTTTTCCTCATTGTAAAAGACAGGGTCCTTAAAATAGCCCTCATGGTTCTTCATGGTCTGGCCATATAACTTCCTTGACCTCACCTCCTAGAACTCCTTCTCTCCAGGGTGACTGCCCAGCCATCTTGGTTTGCCTGAAATACTGCTGGTTTTAGCACTGAGAGTCACACATCTCAGGAATCACCTGAGTTTCTGGCAAACATGGACAGTTGCTCTGCCTACACACCACTCTGGCCACATGTGCCTTTTTCCTGTTCCTCCAAAATACCAGGCACACTCCTTCCTTTGGCTTTTGTGTTTATTTCCCCTGTTTGGAATGCTCTTCTTCTTACGTCTACATAGCTAATTGCTTTCTACCTTCAGTTTTGCTCAGCTGTCATTCTTGTCAATAAAGCTTCCCTGAACACCTTATTTATAATTAAGGTGTTCATCCCTTTGGGACAGTCTGACTAACACTCCTGAACCTGCTCCAGTTACATTTCCATAGCATTTATCTATGTCCAATACACTGTGTAATTATGATATCTATTTTATTGCTTGCCTCCGCTTGCTAGAGTGTGGGCCCCATGAAGGCAGGAATCTTTGTTTTGTTTGCTGATCTGTCCTGAGAACCTAGAAAAGTACCTGGCTCATATTAGCACTGGATAAATATTTGGTAAACTGAACTGAAGAGGGATTGGCAGTTGGTGGTGGTGGTGGGAAATGCAATGACAATGGGCAGGGTCAAAGGTATTATTTATGCAGAGGCCTAAAGGAAGTGAGGGAACGTGCTGTATGGATCTAGGGAAAGAAATGTCCAGACAGAAGGAAAAGTGAGTGCAAGTGTCATGTGCAGGAATGTGCCTGGTGTGTTCTGTGAAGAGCAAGGAGGCAGTAAGGTTGGAGTAGAGTGGACAACTGGTGATGGGGTGGTGGGGTAGGAGATGAAGTAGGTGAGGGGATGACAGTCCAGATCATGTAGAGACAGAGGTCATGACAATTATTTGCCTTTTTTTGCAAGTGAAATGAGAAGCCAGTTGGACAATTTTATGGAGAGTGGTGACATGATCTGATTCAGCTTTAACAGCTCACCATGGTGACTGTATTGACAATAGACTATAGGGAGCAAGGGCAGAAGTGAAAGACCAGATATGAAACTCTGAAATAAATTGAGAAAGACATGCCATTGGTGTAGATAAAATTTAGCAGCTGGGAGGTCGTGAGAAATGGCCAGATCTAGATAAATTTTCAATTAAAACCAACAGGAAATATTGATAATCTGGATATGATGTGTGAGGACAAGAGTCAGGAATAATTTTTGTTGTTTTTTTTTTTTAAAGTAAACTTTTCCTCTGAGTATAACAGGCATAAAGAAAAATGTACAGCTTGGTGAATATTTTGCAAAGGGACAACGCACGTAACCACCTCCTCCAGCAATATGTAAAACTCCCAAGAGGCCCCTACTATACTGCATCTCAGTCATCATTCCTCCTTCTCCAAGTTACCACTGTCACCACTGACTTTTCCCATATGCGCAGTTTAAGCGTATTCACAAGATTTGATGTCATGTTTTATCATTCAGTTCAAAATATGTTCTAATTTCAATTTTGATTTCTTCTTTGACCAATTTCCAAATTTTGGGGGAATGTTGTAGTTATCATTTTGTTCCTGATTTCTAGCTTAATTCATCTGGGGTCAGAGAATACCTTAATGCTTTCAACACTTTAAATTTTGGGAGGGCTTGGGGACTTGTTTTATGGTCCAGCATAGGGTCTGTTTTGGTAAATGTCTTATGTTCCCTTTTTAAATGTCAATTGAGTCAAATTTATTATTATATCATTTAGTCTGATTGTTCAAACAGTAACTGAAAAAAGTTTGTTTAAATCTCCTACTATTATTGTGGATTTATCTCTTTTACTTTTAATTCTGTCAATTTTTGCTTAACTTTTTGAGAGGATATGAATTAAAATTGTCATATTTTTCTTGTAGAATAACTTTCTTTACTATTAGAAAAGTGTTTTTATTGTCAAAGCATACATATAAGAGAGACAATGTATTACATATATGTACAGTTTAAAGATTAGAAAGATAAACATCTGTGATGATGTTCATCTACCACACATGACTTAAAGATACAGAAGTTCCTCTAATCTCCTTGTTTACATTCCTACCTAGTCCACCCCTGCACCACTCTTCTGGATTTTTTGTTAATCACCCTTGCTTTTAAAAATAGTTTATCATGATTATAAGCATTCCTAAATTATTGTTTATTTTTATCAGCTTTTCATCTCCATATCTGGTAGATGAACTTTTAAACATCATTTTGGAATGTCCCTGTTTATGTTTAATAATAGTGTTTAGATGATATCACTCCATACTCTTATGTTTGAGGTATGCTTATTTATGGTTGAATTTTTATTTTTCCATCTAGTTGGACAAACTTTATCTTTTTTGGAGTATTTAGTCCATTTACATTTAATGTAATTACTGATATATTTGGAATTATATTTATTGGATATAACAACAGGTATCCTTTACTTAATAGAATCTAATATAAATTAGTACTTTACCACTTTCTGGACAGTACTAGGATTTAAGAACACATTAACCATTTGTCCCCTTCAGCTATTTGATTTATTGTTGTTATGCATTTTAATTATACATGTATTTTAAACTCCACAACATATCATTATTGCTTTGTAGTTAAGAGTCATTTATATTTATGCTCATATTTACCTTTATTTTGCTCTTCATTCCTTCTTGCATTTCTGTCTTTTCACCTGGCATCATTTTCTCCTGTCTAAATAACCTATTTGTTTTAGTAGGGTTCTGAAAAAAAATGCTTTTTTTTTTTTTTTTAAATGCCTTTATGTCTGAAGGATAGTTTCACCATATATAGGCCACTAAGTTGTCAGCAGTTTCTTTCAGCACTTCATGATATCATTATATTTTTTTCTGGCTTCTGCAGTTTCTGTTGAGAACTTAGTTGTCATTGTTGTAGCTCCTTTGAAGGTAATAAGCTTTTTTATCTGGCTGTTTTTATAGCTTATTCTTTATCTTTTTCATTTGGCCATTTTACTGTAACATGACTAGTAATGTATTTATTCTGCTTGGTGTTCGGTATCTTTCATCTGTTTGGGAAAATTCTCAGATATCTCTTCACACACTGCTTTTGTCCCCATTTCCTCTCTAATTCACTTCTGTTAACATTTATGTTAGAATTTTGCCATCTCTCCTGTGTCTCTTGCATTCTTTTTTATATATTTTCATTACTTTTTTCCTTTGTTCTTTGGTCTGAATATTTTCTACTGAGTTATCATATAGTACTAATCCTCTTTTTGCCTGTGCTTAATCTGCTATTAAACTTATCTGTTAAGTTCTTAATTTTAATTATTGTATTTTTTCAGTTATAAGATTTCTACCTGATTCTTTTTTTATGGATTCCATTTCTCTGGTGGAGCTATCTTGTCAACTATTTTTTGAACATATTAATTCATGTTTGATAACTCATACTACTTGAATCATCTGTGGCCCTGTTTCTATTGTGTGTGTGTGTGTGTGTGTGTGTGTGTGTGTGTAATTTTTTGTTGAATGCCAGACATTTTGTATGAAAAATTGTAGAGGCTCTGGATAATGCTATTTTTCTCTAATGAAGATTCACTTTATACAGTGGTAGGTAGTCTGAATAGGGGAACAGCAACTCAATCCAATCAGTGTATGCATATGACAGAAAAAAGCCTGGGTTTCAGAATTTGTAAAATTCTAGTGTCATCTGCCTGGGTTCAACTGGTAGGCTGAGTCATCTTAGGTCAGTTACTTAATATTTCTGTTCATAAATTGCCTCATTGGTATACCAGGGAAAATATTCATATTTTCCTTACAGGTGGTTAAGAAGATGAAATAAGTTAATATATTAAAAGTATTTAGATTAGTACTTGGCAATTAGGAAGTGGTCAATAAGTGTTTGGTAGTTTAGCTACTAATTCTTGCCCTGATCAGATAAAAACCTAAGGCCAAAATCTTCTCCCTTCATTACTGCATTTCAGAAATATTAATTGGAGTGGTACTTACGAAACATGAGCAGAGAATGATTAGACCTTGTTAGAAGATAGGATGAGGAAATAAGGTAGAATTGCTATATTGATAATAGAATTAAAGAGACAAGCATCTCACTGCTTGTCCATGGTTATCCCAGGTTATCTCCTACATGTAATCCAGTCAATTCCCATAATGCTATTAGGAGTTTCAAAGTGCAAGTCTTCCTCAGTGGAGGTGATTTCAAGGACTGATCAGTTTCCTACTTGCAGCCCCTGGAGTGAGTGTGAGGGGTGGTTAGAAGAAACTAGCTTCAGGAAGAGGGAGTGGACAGCCTCTAATAGTGTCTCCATTCTCTCCTGTTTTGGGTCTCTACTTCCTTTTGGAATGGTGTATTCTTGATCTAGGATTCACGAAAGATATTCTATCAAGCCATGAATTAGACACAATTTCATTAGAGAAGTTCCCAAACAATGTTTCTTTCTCACTCTTAAAAGAATCATACTAGTAGCATCATTTCAGTTTGATTGGATTCAGGTACATGATTATGCCACAGACATTGTACATGAAGCAATCTGTGTTTTGACTGGTGATAAATTGATAATCACCTCACTGGCTAAGCCAGTCCACAGAGAGGCAGTTAATATCGTGAAACTTCAATAAAGTCAGCTGTCAATGCGATAGATATTACAGGTGAACTCTGTGATCTCTCATTGTAATCCTTTGAATCTCTGTTATCCATCATTCCATAATACATTTGTTTAGCTGGGAAGTCGGTGTCTAAAATCTCGCCATCAAAGTAAGCCTCCACAATAACATTGCTAAATCTGACACACAAGTCTCAACAACACTGTCTGAACACTATTTAGCCATCAAATTTAGTGAGGTGATATAAATTTACAGAAGGATTGTAAGAGATGAAAAGTGTTCCCTTTTGTTTTCTTGGACAATAAGATAGTTTTGGAAGCACATCATTCTTCACTCCCCTTATCCATCAGACATTTGAATAGCAGGTTTTGATACTAAGCTTCTGAGATTTTCCTACTGCTAAATCTTAAGTGGTACACAGTGGAATATTTTCATGAAAGGAGGCAAAACTTTGAAGAAATAAACATTATAAACAGATTTTTTTAAAAATTTTTATTTAGGATAAAGGAATTAGTATTTTTTAGTTATCTTGTACTGGGTTTCATTTTCAAAATGGATTATCACTCCAGTAATACTTCCTGGAGAACTTGTATCCCACAAAGGCCAAAATTCAAGAGCAAAACCAGACATGGCTCTACTTAGCATTTCTAGGGTGTTACCTTTTATGAGGAAGATATTTACTCTTCCCATGGTATGTTTTGAATTTATGAGGTTGAACAATTAAGTTCGCAAATTCATCCTAGGAAAAGTGCTACATACCTCATTGCTGAATATTGCTATGGTCACCTTCGAAGTATTCCCCTTGGGAAGCTATGCATCAACGTCAGCGCCTAGTCCACGTTTCAAAGCAATTTTGGAACTCTTTTTCTGGAATGGGCGTCAGAGCTGTTGTCGTATCACCCTTAGTGTCCTAAATGTCATAAAAATGTATTTCTTTCAATATTTTCTTTATCTTTGAGTAAAGAAATAGGTCATTGGGGGCCAGATCAGGTGAGTAGGGATGGTCTTCCAATATAGTTATTTGTTTACTGGCTAAAAACTCCCTCATAGACAGTGCCATGTGAGCTGGTGCATTGCCTTGATAAAAGAGCCATGAATTGCTGGCAACAAGCTCAGATCATCTAATGTTTTCATGCAGCCTTTTCAGCACTTCCAAATAGTAAACTTGGTTAACTATTTGTCCAGTTGGTAAAAATTCATAATGAATAATCCCTCTGATATAAAAAAAAAAAAAAGGTTAGCAATGTTGTTACAAGTTTGAAAACTTAATTGTTGGACCTCATATATGAACATTGTAATGAATGATCATATTGTGTGGGGTTCAATCTCCTGAGGAAAGAATTTTCTTTTATATAATCTCAGGAAATAGGATCAGCTCTGTCAAAGCACTAAAGAGCCCAAGTAAACACTTCCTGTATTTAAATTAAGCTGCTTTAAAATTACTTAAAGGGGTCTTACTAATTATTATTCCAGTGGAAAGCTTGGAAGGGTTTTAGAAGGCTGTGTCTGAATCCACTTCTCTTTTACTCCTGATGGAAATTTTGAAGAGATTTTGTGACGTTTCCCTAGGTAGTCAATTAGAGACCTACATTTCCCAATAATTTTCCAATTCACTATTCTCAAATATCAAAATACAAAAAGGGGAAATATAGTCTTTAAGCTATAGTATAAGACATAATGACACAATCAAAGGTTTCTTACAGTTTAGAAAAATTTTTGGTTTTCTCCCTCTTTACTCTGAATAGTTTAGGAGAAGCATGGAATCAAAACCTGAGGAAATGGACTTTTTTTTCATGATAGTGAGCTCCTCGAGATCAGAAGAATGTATATATAGCACGTCTTAACTTCTCTCAGAGCAAAATGCACAGTATTGTGTGCAAAATTTATATTCAATAAATGTGTACTTAAATCTACTGATTTATACTGCTTGGAAAAAGACTTCTCATATAGGTATTCCAGAACATTTGATAGTTTAGAAAAAGGTCGATTGTTTCAAGATGTCTTTCAAGCAATTTCTAGGCTGTTTTACTTGCAGTTGGCTTTTTATACCAACAGGACTTTTCTGGCATCAGTAGAAAGCTGCTAGCTAACAGGATGGTTGCTTTGGCTTTTGAACATGTTCAAACTAAACTTAATAAAGGGCTGGGAAGCAGGGAAGGCAAGGATAAAATTTAAAAAATTTTTTTTACACATGGTGCATAATTATTTTCAAAAATAAAATTGTATCTGACATGATAATAAAAGCAAATTTTCACAGACTGATTGGAGGCATTGTGTAATGTGTTTAATCACAGTAATAAGCAGTAAATTGAAATGCTTAGAAGGGAAATAGTAATAGTAGCTAATATTTATTAAATCCTTAGGTGACCCACATTCCTAACCTCTAGGAATATTGCCTTACAAAGCTGGGTAATATTTAACATTTTTTCTTCAACAATTTGCTTTTTCACAAGGTAACCAGCTATATTTTAGGCCCAGCTTAATTTCATTAGTCCTAGATTAATGTAAGCCTATGCTAATTTTCATAGTCATATTAAAGGTTTTGGATCTTTTAATAGCATTTCATCAGATGCTTCCAAAGACCTGCCAGAAAATTTTGTGCCCCATTCACCTCGTGTTTCTAAGCTATGCTGAGTTCTCTATTCCTAGATGTCTTCAGTCATTGGACTCTGAGGAATTTGAAGAGCTCCCAAGGCACTTCATTTTATTAAATGCTCCCAATGAGCCTTCATGTGCTATGTGAAATTCCATTAATTTGGAACTCAGTGTCATTGTATTGAGACAAGGCCAGTCCAGAGTGCAGACAGAGGAGTCCAGAGAAAGAAGGAAGCTAGAACAATACCCAAAGGAGGAACAGAGAGGTAACAAACCAATATTGTTATTAGCCACACTGAAGTCAAGCTTAGAGGGAGTTTTAAACCATTTTAAAACTTTTTGTATGAAAAAACTGATAGATAAATTTATTGGATTTGGGAAAGAAATATGGGTCCTGCATCATGACGGCACAATTGTGAGCAGATAAGCAAGAGAAAAACAACTCTCCTTCCACCACTGTCAAGAGAGGGTTCATAATAAATTTCCAACTAAGTTTAATTGGGCGAATGAAAGAAATTGCCACAAAGGGAGACTTTTCAGGACACTAGACCAAAATACCAAAAAACATGATCATCTCAAAAGAACATTAGCATTGGATTTACTTGTGCGGATGAGAAGGGCAGTGTGAGGGACAACGGGGACAAGTGATAACCAAATGCTTGCTTCCTCTAAGACTCTGTTCACTAACATACTTTACAATATAAAGGAGGTGGGTGTACATGGGAACCTGTGCAGCCAATCAGGTTTTTGTTTGATCTCTAAAACTTTTTTAATTGCTTATTTGCCTTCCATACTCAATAATACCACTCAAACAGTGGGGTGGGATAATCTTAGATGAATCGCTTGACTTGGATTTTTCATCTACAAAGAAATGGGTTGTAACAAGTGAGCTTTGAAATCTTTTGGTGCTTTAATCTTATATTTTCTCCTTTCTTCCAGCTTCTCTGTTACTTGCAACCCCCCTCCACTAATTGGGTTTTACATATGTTAGTGTATACAGAGTTTCTGATTTTAAAAATTGTCTGCAAATGGGAGGAGTACGAAAAGAAATTGAGAGATTTATGGGGCCAAGGGGGTTGGTGAAGTATAAAGAGGCAGTTGAAGAAAGACTGATTCCCTGGTTCCTTCTTTTAAGGAGTTTAATGATGAAGAAGGGATTCCCCAACAGGAGAGACAAAGCAATGGTTTTCTGTCTGCAGCTGAGATGTTCTGTAATGTTCTGGAAAGGCCTGTGGGAACCTTGCCTCTAGCAGTCCTGAGTAAGAGGGCTTCCCCAGCTGTTTCCTGTCCCCCACCCACCCTGACTCACACACTTGATGGGTGGCAGCCCACAGACCCCTTACAGGGGTCTTGAGACAAGATTCTCAAGATGGGATAATCTTTGAGAAAGAGATCAGTAGGCTGCCATAACCTCTCAGCCAACATTTGTCTCCATTTATTTCTTTCTTTAGGTTGACTGAACTGATTTGCTTTTCCTTGTTTTAGGCATTACCCTAGAGGTCTAAGCAGCTGCTGAGTTAGCATGGTGGGGAAGAGGGATTATCAAGTTCATTGACTTGAAGTCTCACTTTTTGAAAGCAATCTATCCTGTAATTATTTCAGATATCAGTTCTAAGTTTCATAAAGCTTAGCTTATTAGATTTGGGGGCATCATTTCTAGTGAGTACTGGAATGTGTACGGAAAAATTAATGTAACCTCTGAAAAGTAATTCTTTAGAAAATTACAAATAGTACGTTATGGTACTTTAAGAGCTTCATGGATGTATTTTCAAAAATTAGATTGAAAAATGTAAATTAGCTATGTACTCCAGTGAACTAGGAAACTCATGCCTTTGATAATAAGACAGTTTACTTGGGATTAAAATAACCCCTTATATGCCTACCTACTTCTTGGATCACACTGCATCTGGTCATAATTGAATACTAATTGGGGACACCATTAGAACTCTACCAATGAACAAAAACTACAATTGGGGATCCAAACAGAAATGCTCAGGTGATCTCAGTAAAAGAGGGCTTGGAAGGCAGACAATGCTCAATAAATATTTATTAAAAGAATGAAACTAAAGAAACTGCTAACTGCATGCTGGGGATGATGAGGTTTGTGATGCTAACTCTGTAAACATAGCAAAAGCAAATAATTATTTATTCAGGCAACCCCAGCAGAGAGGACATGTGGGACTGATGTGGGGTGAACTAAGTGTTATGGACCCAGCTCAGCCTCTGTGATACACCTATGTCTGTGGAGAAGTTATTTCTACTGTGTGGGCCTCGGTTTCCTCTCTGCAGAAGGAAGAGGTTGTCAGTGATTTGTTTTCAAACTGTGAGTTTCTTTTTTCAAACTAAGTCTTTTGAAGAATTCTAATATGCACAGTAGGTAAAAGTAGACACTGTTGGGTTGAATCAGGACAGGCACCCTCAAGCCCTGCCTGCTCTGCCACCTTCTGGACCCCCACAGCACAGAGTTTGGCAGTGACGGGACTTAGTGATCTGTGAGGTCTTACCCAGTGCTGTTTTGGGCAGTTTTAACTATCAGTGTTACTGACTAGAGGCCAGTGAGGGGTACTTGAGATATTGTGAGTGATATTTAGAGTGTCATCTTCTCCCTTCAAACCTCTCTGGCTCTGGTGGTCTCTAACTCAGTTGATGGCCTCACAGTCTATGTTGTCTCCTACAACCATGGGAGTCATTCAAGACCCCTCCCCTCACTGCCCACACCCAATAAGTCACCAATGCTGTCAGTTTTTACGTCTGGACTAATTCTGGAACTTACCATTCCCTCTCCAATCTCATTTCCAGCGCCAGTATTCAGGTGCTTATCTCCTTTCTTTTGGAGGATCACCAGTCTTCTGACCTTCAGTCTCATTCCTACCCCAGCTATGTCACTCCTTCACATAAGTCTTTTTTTTTATTCCTTGGCTTGTAGGACAATTCCACTCTTCTTAGGAGAGCGGACAAGGCTTTCCATGACCAGCCTTCCCCACCTCTCCAGTTTCTCCTCTGTTATTCGCCATCTGTAATTCATGCTCTGGCAACATCAAGCCACCTGAGGTTCTTTGCATAAGCCATGTGGTATTGCACCTTTACTCCTTGGGTGGTCATGATTCTTCTCCTAGCTTGCCCTCCACTCTTTTCTGTAGCTAATTTCTGATCTTTCTTTAAGACTTCATGCATGTCATCCTTATGGAAAGCCAGCTAACTGCCCCGCTGTGTCTTTTGGGAAGGATTCTGCATGCTGCTAATACAGTATATTAAACTTATCCAGATAGATCTGTATCCTCCACTAGATTGTAACTCATTGGAGACCAAGTCTTATTTCTTTTTATACATCTTATTCCCCAGTGTTAAATATAGTGCTTGGTGCCCATTAGGTACTCAGTAAGTGACCTATCATGGGATTATCTGTGGTCTCAACACATCAGCTCACTGATTCAGTTTCATGTAAGATCAGTGAAGAGATCCAAGTGAGCTCAGGGGCAAGTGAGGGACTAATGTGAAGTCTAATGCTTTCAGAATTTAATAACCGCTTTTAAAATAGAAATTCATATTTATTCTATTCAAGTATTTATCATAAATCTATTTTAAGCTTTCAAAGCACTATGTGCTTTTCCTTTTAATAAATGACATCATTTAAGAGAAAAGTCAAAATACATAAGTGAAGGATGTTCAGTAAATTTACTCAAGTACACTTGTGGGTATTTTGAGTAAATTTTCAGTTGTTCTTTTGTCCTAACATGAGCCTCGTGTCAGATGAATGCCCCATGTCCCCTAACCCTGGCACTTGAGACTCCCAGTCAGAAAAGCAAACTTCTTTAGTGTATAATTCTCCTTCTTCTTGCCAAGCACCAGGGCTACCTCTAGCTTATGGGGCACCATGGTGTGGATTAGTATACAGCGACCTCTGCAGTGATGCAACTGCAAAGGAACAGGGCTTGGCCACGGAGCCATGCCTCAGCTAAGAAAAAGGTTACTGTCCTCTAGGCTGATGGCCCCCCAGGAAGGGAAGCAGGATTTGAGCTCCTCTACCAAGCACCTTTATGAAGTGCACATAACTACCCTGCCTGATGCAGAGCCACACATCTCCCTCTTGTCCCCAAATAACCATCTGTGGCTGCCAACTAAGCAGGAAGAGGACTAGGTCTCTTGGAAGAGTATTTTGGTGAGCGCTCTTGTGAAGAAGCTGCACTTGCCATTTTGCTGTGGCATTCTGTGGTGCTTTCTGAGCTCTGACCAGTAGAAATCCCTTCTTTGCATAGAATTGTCACTGTGTATAACTAGCTCATTTTGCTAAGTGACAAAGCTGAATCTGTCACAACAGAAGCCAAACAAAATGGTGATCACCAGCTCATGTTCATTTTGACACCCTCTGTGGTAAGCATTATTCACAAGCAGTTAATTATTGGTCTTCATGCATGAAACGAATGTGACATTTAAGACAGATGTTTATTGTTTGTTACATATTTTTCCCCCCTCCAAAACTCCAGCTACTGAAATGGGTGGACATTACCATCACAATGTGCAGCATTTGTCCATCGGGGTTGTATTCTGATCTCTGACCCATAGGAACAGCCCGCAGGTGTTACCACAGGGACATGATTTTCTTTTTAATGACAGGATAGCTGGAGTTTCTGAAACAACTGTGCTCAGGTTGAAACAACTGCCAAGTTCCACCAGGGGCTGCTGTTGAACTTCTAAAAAAATGTCATATTTTGGAGGAGGGGGTGGTGATGGTGGATGGGGAGGGAGGGATGGGAATGGAGAAAGAGGAACAGGATAAAAAATCTTGGAAGAAAACCTGACATTTCTGTCTGAGGTGGAGCATGCTTTGCTGATGCCATACACAGAATGTTTTGGAAGTGTCAGTAATGAGCACTTCTATCAGGAATCTTCATATTCTATATCTCTGCATATCATATACCCTAAGGAGTGTCAAAAAAAAAGACATAGCTGTCACGGTCTAATTTTGGATCAAGACTATGGTGATTGTCAGGCATCTTTTCCCATGTGTGATATTTATCTTGTCTCACAAACAGAGTGGAGGGTTTTCTAATTAATTTCCAAGTTTCTCCCATGATAATTTTCCCCTTAATATATTAATATGACGATTTAAATCTTCATTCAGAGGCAGACTTTTGGTTGAAAAATCACTAAAGGCTTAGATGATGTTTAGTTTTTTCAATAAGCTACACATTCAATCAATAAAATAGCCCTTTCCTCCATTTTTATTTTTAGAGGCATCAATGGGATTTTATCTCTTTTAAGTATATTAAGAAAATCACGAGTGAGCTGATTTGTTATTTTTCTTCTTTTGATTGGAAGCAGTTCTTAGGCTTTTATCTTATTGCTTATGGAAGAGTTACTTTAAAAGTTCTTGATTTGATGAGGAGGAAGTGAATTTTCTTCTCTAAAGTATTACCCTCAGAGAAACTTGATTTTCTTTTAATAAAAGAACCAGAAATAGACCATTGAATAGGGCACCTTCCTGAGATATACAAATCAATTGGGGACAGCAAGTGAGTTCATCTCTTCTTTCCCTGCCCAATATCCCTATTAATAGAAAATGTAATAAAAAGCATAACATCATAAGAAGTCTAAGGACAGGAGTAAGTTGGAGTTATAATATATGTTTCTGAAATAGCCTATTTTTAAAATAGATGAAACTGAAAGCTATGTCTTTCATAATAAGTCACATTTGGAAGGATTTTATTTATTTTAGCAATGCTTATATTTTTATTTAATATCATTATAGTTTTAGCTAAAAGGTTGCCTCAAATTTCATAAAGATTTTTTTTTTCTCCATTCACCTTTAAAATATTTGATTACTGGGTTATAGGGCAGCCCTTGAAAAAATATTTATCTTTCTCTGAAAAGGACATTCAAACATCATTTGAAAACCATGGCGGCAATAAAAGATGAATTCTTACTCTTATAGAAGGCTTTTGATTATTGGCAATCAAATATTAAATTCTTGGAAATACATGAAACTCCTTCTCCTTGTAGAACTGGAGCTTATGTTTGTGACTTTTGTTCTGTATGATTTATTTCTTTCCTTCTCTCTCCAACGCCCAGCACCTGACATTCAAATGCTTTTTAAAGATTCATTAGGAAAATTTAATAACCAAATATCTAGCGAGAAAGGAATTTTTAAGTTTCGATTGCTCTGTTAGTAATTTGTGTATTTTTTCTATCTCGGAGATTGTATGTAAGCACCACAAAAATCAACCTTTTAAACACAGATTGATTCTGACAGTTTTATTTTACATGATTTCCAAGAACTCGTATAGAAAAACATCTTAATTGAAGTAGTTCTCCTTTTGGCTTTTATTTTATTGTCCTTTACTTCTTGACATCTTGTACATTAAATCAGAGGCTGTTTTAGAGACATGAAATGACAGCTTTTTCAGAGCCCGATTCTGGATCGTGATAGATCTGCACTTCTCAAAGCAGACAGGCTGCTCTCGACAGCTTCCGAGAAGCTTCCTGCGTGATGTGCACGTCACCTGAAACACAACCATAAACTGCAGGTTAATCACCGAGGACCGACTTGTGTCAATCCCCTGCTGCCTACTTCTCATCGAAGAGGAGTAGAGCCAAGAAGTATTTTTTTCTTTGCTATTTAATTTAACAGAATCTGGGCTCAACTTTAGTTTGAAATGATGTTATATTTTCTGTCAGCCAGGATGGAAAGGCTACTCATGTAATTTAGTAGTGTGTTGTAAAGAAAAATCAAAGCATCCTCATGGAATATTTCTCCCTATTGTATCTTTCTATGCAGAGAGAACACAAAGTGAATGAGATGTGACACAGGCTTGCACAGAGAACCCATTTTTTTACTCTGAAATTCTGAGAAAAATGCTATTTGTGTTACTGTGATGTTTTGGAGTTAGAAAAAAGTTGTTTGGGAAAAAGAGATGTATTTATATCAGAGTCTGCGGGAATAAAAATGACACAGAGTGCAACAATATGATAGCACAGGAAAGAATGGAGCACAGACCAGACCAGTCCTCCTTCAAGGTAGAAAGCAAATGTTTTATAATAGAAACACTAACAAGATGGGATGGGTATCTAGATTTGTTTTCCAGTTCTACCTAACTCTTTGTAACTTTGCCATGTAAGATTCAGAAATTGGAGCCAATTACCATAATATGTGGTGGTTTGTGGGAGCTTGTTCTACATCAGACAGTTAAAAGGTTTTATTGCTATTAGGAGCATGTTAATGCCCTTGATTATGTCTCTACTTGCTTTGTAATGTCTCTTGTTGAAGTATAGAATTCTTTTATCTTATTACATTATGCAAAAACTTGAATTGAAAAGATATTTGCAGGAACATTTAAAGTAGGGCATCAATCAGTTTCAAAGAAGAGAAAATGTTCTCGGAATAGCTTATAAAAGGATAACTGTCAGTTTTATTTTGGATGAACAAAGGCAGCAACGTAAAAAGCACTTTATTGTAAAAGCCTAGTGTGCAATTCAATAAATATGCCATATAAATATAAAAGAGAAGAAAGTTCATAATTATCTGATGACTTAAATGTAATTTAAGTAATACTTTTAAAATGCATCAAATAGCTAAGCACTCTTTTTCTACTGGGTTCTGAGTTCTAACCTCTCAGCCCCTATCAGGTGATAACTTAATTCTCTCTCTCTGATAACATAAGGACTTGAATGGATTAGTCACGGTCATGTTTTTAATGTATTTCAGAAAGATATAGAAAGGAGTATGTGTGGAAAGCATTATCAAAAGTTTTAACAACCACTGAACAGTGCAAGCTTTTCAAAATAATTTGTTCTTAGCTACACGGTATTCAATTGTTTCTCATTCTGTCATTGCTGCTATAAGACAATTTTGAATTTAAATGTAACTCTATTGGGACTTAAAATAGCATTTCCAAGTGTTTTGTGTTTGTTAGGAAAATCCATTAGCTGTGTAATTTCTGGACTGTCTAAATCAGGGTGCTTTGTTACTTTTAGTATAAGGATACTTACTTCCTTATAATTAGAAATAGTTTTTTAAAATTTTATTTTAGAAAGATAGTTTTTAACTGTAAATGCTAAAGATATAACTTTAATTTCAAATGTGTTTTCCAGGTAATAAACATTAGCCTGATAAAGGCTGCAGCGATAACTCTTTTTGACAAAGTGTAAAAATCTACAATGTGAACTATGTATTTAAAGAAAATAGATCCAGCACATGGAAAGCATAATGTAAATTTTCAGAATAGGAAAAAACACACATCAGTTTTTCTATAACTTATGTTTCTACATGTATCTACATGCATCTAGGCATAGATACCTCTCAGCACATAGCAAGCATTTGATAATATTTGTTGATTAAAGTTAAAGTATAAAAAGAAAAATATCCCAATCAGTAAAAATCTGTCTTTTGTCTTGTAATCTGACAAAGGGATACTAATTATTTATTAAAATAGTAACATAAATTTTCTCCCAGACTCAGGAATTTTTGAGATCCCAAAAACGTCATCTGAAGTCAAGTAACCAGGCTAATTCACTCTTCCACACAGTTGTAGCTTGTGAAATTATATATATATATATATATATATACATATATATATTATAAAATATATATAATTTCATATTATATATAATATATAAATATATATTTCATATATATGTTTTTAATTAAGTTTATTAGAATGACAATTGTTAGTAAAGTTATATAGGTTTCAGGTGTACAATTCTGTAATGCATCATCTATATATCACATGGTGTGCACCACTCAGAATCAGCTCTTCCATCACCATATATTTGATCCCTTTTACCCTCATCTAATACTTGTAACTTTATTTGTAACATCATTTTGGTAGCAACTTATTTCTCATCCCTATTGTACAATTCCTAATTCATTAAAATAATTTTCTCCTCATTTCAATGGTTCTTATCTAGACTCTGTAGAAGACAGACCTAGTCTGCTGCTACTCTAAGATACCCCATTTCTTCATCCCTCCTTTCTCGTGGCCTGTTTGGGGACAGTCTCATTTTGAAAGTACATGGAAAATTATCTCATAAAATAAATTTAATAATAACAGAACTTCTGAGATTTCAAAAATGTAGAATTCTTAAGTTACTGAACTAAGGGAAAAGCTGTAATTTATAACCAGCAAGTTAGTATGTTGTACACATCTGTGTACTGTTTCAGAAAATAAAGGTTGTTGCCATAGCAACTGCCACATAATATGGAACATACGTTATTTGTGAGATGCCAGGCTTCATGTTAAAAAAAACACATAACCCTCGCCCCCCAAAAAAAAACCTCCCTCCTCATGGCTGCACTCTGATGTTTCAAGGATTTCTACCTTTTTTTTTTTTTTTTTTTTACTATTATAAGGGGTTCCCTTCTGTAATGTACTGTTATTTTAAATACTTTTATTATTTTCTATTACCCATACTTTAAGAATTTGTCGGCTTAATGGATGTTTGCATAAGTATTGCTATGATTTGGTGACTACTATCGAAATATTTTCTCACCTAGACTTATCTTGTTAATTTTAGAAATACTAGTTAATTTTTTAGATATAACAATCTGTGTGTAGTAAGGACATATATGTAGCCACTGTGACTACAACACGTAAGATACTTAGTAATATTTTATTTGAGTTAGCCCTCTTAGGGTTTTATAACTGTATTGTACAACCGTTATGGCATTTAACTCCTTTTGAAAAAATTAAAATGTCATGGAGAAGTATGTATCTATTTTATGGATGTCATGTTTCATTTGGAAATTTGTCATATTTAAGTTTATTTGAAATGATTGTTTAGATAGTATTGATTATTCTATCATGAGAAAATTTTACTCCTTTACTATGGGGAGATTTCCAGTCTTTCTTTGGTTTAAGTGGTAGTGTCAAAGAATAAGAAAGTTGGCTAACAATCCTGAAATCTCTGTTTTAATAGAGGTCCTTTTAGTTTTTTTTTTTTTTTTTTTTTATATAGGCAGAATAATGAATCAATAACAGAAAGAGGAACTGATGTCAAATAGGGGAGCCTTCAACATGGCTGACAAGGGATCAGAATATCCAACTGAGAAATGAGAATCTGAGAACAACTTGACACTTCGTTATTTTTTTTGTTTTTGTTTATTTTAGCTGAGTCATCCTGCCATCTGTTGGCAGCTCAGCGGCAGCTCAGCTTGGGCTGGGCATCGAACTGCTGTTGCTCAGAGCTCAGCTCACACTCTTGAGCGAGCTCTTAACCAATTGAGCCACTCGGCTGGCCCACGACACTTTAGAACAATGGTTTTTGAACCTCGGTGGGTCCACTTTGTGGTAGAGATTTTTGATAGGCACATGCATCTGATATGATTGAACTTCTTGTGCATTGTGACTTTTTAGTTCAGATTTAATATATAATTACAATCATTAACATATTTTATCCAGTTAGTGGTTTCGTGGGGAGCAGTATATGAGTTTTCCTTTGAACCAAACAGGATTCTGGGTACTTGCTCTCTTTAGAGACAATTCTCTTCAGAACAGTCTGTGTTATAAAAATACGCTATATCAATCCTAAAAACAGAACACTTATGGTGAAAAAATGACACTCTGCCGCCCCCCCAAAAAGCTTGATAGTTTAATCAATAAACATTTATTAAACATCTACCATGTGTCAGGCACAGTTTTGGGGATATAAAGATGAATAAGGGCTTCCCTGTCTCCAGGGAACTCAGAAATCTAGTCAGGGAAGAAGTGCACTCCTAACCAATACAATGAGGTACATGCTGTGACCCAGTTTTCCACAGGCTTCACCAGTCAACAACAACAACAGCAACAATAATAGTCAACATTTATTGGACACTTAATTTTTTGGCAGGTACCTCAGATGCATTTGTAATTTAATCCACACAATAGTGCTCTGAGGGTTTTACTGAAAAGACACTGAGGTTTAAAGAGTTTGAGTAACTAGCCTAAGGTTATACAACTGAGTTGGGATCCTCATGCCTATTATACCTAGAATAATACATCTTGACTACTTTTCCCCATCTGTATTGCTACCATCCTCATAGAAGGGACATTCATCTCTCCCTAGGCTCAGCAGCAGCTGTCTAATTGGTTTCCTTGCTGCCACTTTGCCCCTATGGTCCATCTCCACTCAGCTCACAGAGGAGAGAACATATATGAGATCACGTGTCTTCCCTGCTTGGACCCTTCCCATGGCTTTCCATTACATGTAGAATATAATCTAAGCTATTGTGCATGTTTACAGTGTCCTGAAGAGTTTGCCATCCCCATCATCCCTTAAGCTTCAGTTCCTGCTGCTCTCACCCTAGCTTAAATAATAGACTTTATACCAGAGATCAGCACAGTTACTCTGTAAAGGGCCAGATAATAAATACTTTAGGTTTTGCAGGCCATACAGTCTCTGTTGCAGCTACTCAACTCTGCTATTATGAGGTAAAAGAAGCCATAGATAATACATGAACAAACATGTGGCTGTGTTCCAATAAAACTTTATTTACATAAACAGGCAGCAGGCTGGGTTTGGCCTGCAGATCATAGTTTGCTGCCCCTTGTTTCAGACTTCTTATCCTTCTTTTTGTACCTCCAGTATGCCAAGTCTTCCTACCTCAGGGTTCCACACTCTGCCTCCATATCTTCCCTGAGCTGCCTTCTCTTGGCCATTAGCCCTCACTGTGGATGAGAGATTGTACTTGGCCACCATATTGAAGTACCTCCCTCCACCCCATCTGTACACCATATCACCTATTTATTGTCTGTGTCCCCTCTTTAAGGTAAGCTTTCTGTGAGGAGGAATCCTTTTGCCTTGCTCACCATGGTATTTCCACTGAGTAGAGCAGAGCTGGAGGCACAGCAGTTGCTCAGTAAGCATTTTTTGTTGAATAGAATACAAGCCTTTCTAAATTCAAAGCTTGTGCTTTTAATGATTTCTCAGTGTTTTCCTTCCATAAGACAAGGTCATCTCAATGATAATTTGAGGGATTTATTCCATCTCAATGATAATTTGAGGGACTCCTAGAGGACCTCTGCACCCTCACAAAGCCCTTATTCCTATGTATTTCTGGTTGACCCCAGGGAATTTCTCCCATGGGCATGTGTGTGTTGACCTTTCTTATGTTGTTATCACTGCCTTTACTGACACTGTTACCATGTCTACTGGCTGTCCTCACTTCTGCCAGGCTCCTCTGTCATTTCTACTGCATAGCTCTGCACTCACTGGACACCTTGGATGTCTTGCACTACCTCTGGGGACCACAGAGACCACACAGTGATGGCTGTCACTTCTGCTGAGGATCCGTCTCTCTGAGCACCACTGACTCCATCCAGCATGCGTCTACTCTGTCTGTTTGTGGTTCTAATGTGAACTACAACTTAAAATGCCCTTTTATCAAAATCAGTTCTATTTTCCTCATTCCTTGTGATAAAGTCTCCTCTCTCTATGCCTGCTTCCATCCTTACCCCAGCAGGAGTGGAGGTGATTCCTTAGTGTTTTTCTTCTGCTCAAATGACCCCAAGAAGTTCTAGAACTATTGCTGTAGAGGACCTCACCTGTGCAGACAATGCCACACACACCGTATTGTCTTGAATGGCTTCATCCAGATTATTCTGTCTTTTGGGGATCTATGTGGGCTCTCCTAGCCACCATCCAGCTGTGAAGGGTAGGAAAGTACTAACCCTTAGCCTAAGAAGCTGCCTGCCAAGCATGGTTATCTCTAACAATTGGAGACTCCCCAGTTTTCATGGACACCTAATTAGGCAGCTATTTACATTTCATTTTATTTACTCTCATGACTCCTTTCTAACTGGAACACTAATGAAGTTCCTCTGTGACATCACAACGCTTCAACTGATGAAGTACGTCTTTCCTTTGGGAATTATTAAATGACCGTTTGAAATTAATGAGTTCTTTTACCCAAACTACTTCTGAATTTTGTCAGCTCTGTTGGCACAAAATATTTAGACTCTTGTCAGAACAGAGATCTTAGTTCTTTGGCAAGTTCACAGGAAACTGTAGAGGGAGGGTAACCCAATCAATCTGAACAATGTGTCCCCCCACCTTTTCTCCCACCCCAAGGAGTAGGTGGTATGGGGGCAGGGAATAATTTCCAAGGTTGCAGAAGAGCAGGATACACCCTAATGAGGCCTCTGAGGAATTAAAAAGAAATTATCAGCCTGACGAAATTCGCCATTCTTATATGTAACTTGCTTCCTGTTATCCTAGGCTCAATCCGGCACATGAATTTTTCTATTCCCATGATTTCCCAGGTTTTAAAAACAGTGGGACCCTTTTAAAAAAAATGAGATCTTCAATGATTCCCATACATAAAACAGGTAACAGGGGAGCTGCGGATGTTGAAGGGGATGGTAGAGCCAGGAGAGCTTTCCACCTACTGTGCCTTCTGCTCACCCTACAGATCCTTACTCCCACCCCAGCAGCTGCAGGGCCCTGAGGAATTGGTGTGAAATCTCCTGCTCTATCCCATCCATTCATTCTGACATTTGCCCTAGGAGGTATAGCTTATATGGAAAAGGGTACAAAGGCACATTTTAAGAGTGATCTATTTTCTCTTAATAGTGAATTATTCTAAACTTCCCTTGATGGCCACTGGAAATGCCATGACTTCCTCAGGATACTACAAAGAACACAAAAATACAGTGGTTCTCAGAAGCATCACTCTTGTGGGCCTTTGCCTTCTTCCACTCCCATAATTATTCTTGTAATGTATTACATGTATCACTTCCCATCTAGAGGAGAAAGGGGTCCTTTTGCTTCAGCACTAATTATTGCTGTATTTTCAGTATTGAGGGTCAGAGTGGGCACTGACTCACAAAAACTATCTATACTAAACCCACATACAAGTGAAAACCAAGTTGGGGCTCTTTTTAGCCTAATTCTAGCCTTTTTGGAGAATCAGAAATATAAAACTTTGAAATCACCCACATTTGAAACTCAGAAGAAAAAACAAAAACCTTTATATAAAGATGACAAATAATGATAAACTAGATTTCTACAGTGTTATATCAGTTGATGAAAGAGAGGCGAAAAGAAGGGCAGAGAAGGTGAGAGAGGGAAAGGAGAGGGAGAACGTGAGATGTGGAGGGTCTCGAGGGGAGAGGGTGTCTGGTCTCTGGGGGCTACATTCAGGGTGTCCCTGCTGGGCAACCCTCACATAATGGTCAGCGTCATGCCAATCCTGCCATGATATGACCTGCTGAGCCACTAGGAGCAACCAGAGTCATATCCACAACTTGGCTGAGTCTCTCCTGTATCCCCTCCTGTCTTGGCTTGTTGTGAAGTTCCTTCTGGAAAAATTCCCGTATCTTCCTGGGCATGCCTGCCCCAAATCCACTTGTGTTCAGAGAAACTCGCTGGGCTGTGATGCTCTTACTCTTTTTGAGAAATGTTTTCCATGAATCAAGGAGAAAAATAAAAATTAAAAGTATTTTATTCTTCTTAGGGCTTTTAATTTTCTTCCAATATTTTTTGAGAAATGATTTTTTAAAAAAATTAAAAGTCAGCTCCTGATGGATAAGTGATTTTCTAGGCTACTGTTTCTAAGCTTTAGTCACTTCTATACCTTTTTCACGACTTTGCTATGCCTGCATGCCATATGTGATATTTTTCTTAATATTTTTTCTTAAATCAACTTAAAAGGGAATAATTCTAAGTAATAACATTTGTGAAATTACAAGTTATAATTTTAAAAATAAATAGATAACAATGAAAATATTTGGATATGTGGCAACTAAAATTATCTCACAAGTGGTAAATATTCCATAGTTTGGGAAATATATATTCAATTTATATCTCAGTTTTGAGTGATAAAGTTATTTTCAGTCTGTTTCACAAAAGATAGCTATTCACAAGGGCACCATTTAGGTAGTTTTCTTGTTGGTTTCAACAAGGTATTCTCGGTAATAGTGCATTTTCCAGAAGATGGTGTGTTGGTTCTTTCATTGTCCTGTATTTGTTATTACATAAATAAACAGGGTTTCTGTGATTGAAAGAATCATACTACTTAATAATACTCTCAATCAACTGAGCAGCTTTGTAGTTTCTCAGGAAAAAGATAAAATAAGGTCATTATATTATTACTTTATATTTTTCTGTTTGCCATAGAATTTCCTTTTTCAGATTCCAGGGCAAATAAAACAAAGGATCAGTTTTTATTATTCATTTTTTCCCCAAGAGTATGTTCTCATATCTCATTATTTGGAGATAGCAGTGAAATGAAGGATCGGGAAAATAGAAGGGCATAGTTAATTGTGTGATTCATAAAAATAGAAAATTTTTTCTATTCATATTCCTTTTTTGAATGCATTTTTTCCTCAGAAAGAGTGAATGAAATAATTTTTTTTCTTTCTCAAAATTCATTGATGCGACACAATACATGTTACATAGTAATTTTAATTATAGATTTTGGAGAAGCAGGGTATCAAGTAAACATACTGTTCAAAGTATTTTATGAAAATTTTGATTCTCATGTTTGAGGATGAAAAAAGGATTCTTTTGTTTCTTAGAAAAGAAATCCTGAAAACAAACTAACAAATGGTCTCAATGCACAGACATCTTGCTGAACCTCGGTCTGGGAAGAATGACATACCTTCAGCATGAAGTAGCTACAAGAAAAAGACATGTAATTAAGGCAGCGGGGTGGAGGGGGAGAAGAAATCAGAAACTGGAGCCATTAAAGAGACTGTGATATGAGATAAACATTGTACAGGAGATGTGACCAAAGATCTCAGATCTGAGAGCTGAAAGGGAAAGAAACTAGTTAAAATTCCACTGCTCATTCACTCCACAGAAGAAATAACATTACTGTTCGATGCCACTTCATTTTTAGAAACAATTAAAAGATGCAAATATTTATGAATTGCTGTGTATATTGTAATCCTATTTTGAAAACGAACAGTGCATTGTATCTTAGGTGCTCAGTGCTGGTTTCTGTTGGGATTCGGGTGAAAGCAAACCCTTTAAAATAAGTTCACTACTGCAACTTAGACAAAAGGATGCAACTCAGAGAGTGTGTTCTATTTGCCTGCAAGCTGTTGCTTATGCCAAATGAGCATTTAAAAAACCATTCAAATTAAGTTGAAAATTTGTAATTATATTTTCCCTTTTAATTGTAACTTATGCAAATGTTATATTACAGCTGTACAAATAATTTTTGCTTCAGACTACAACATCCACATTCAATCTAGCACATAACACCCTGACACAAGATTCTTACTAAGCTGTAGTTGCAGATTTAGAGGCTTGAGTGAGAGCTCTTATGGCTTCTATTGCTGTTACCCCGCAGTTAAATAGAGATTGCAAAGTGGCAGTAGAGAAGGGAGACGACTTTGCTATAATAATATGCTGGAGACAATTTATGAATAGAACACATGGAGAGAGAACAGGAAGGCAAACAAACAAACAAAAGGCATGAAATCTAAGAAACATGGACATTTAATGAAGTGACATTGTAGCCTTGCCCCAATTGATGAAGCTGCTTGCAGGGGATTAGTTATAGGAAGAGGCTGCTTGTAACTGATTTGTTAATTGTCATGCATTTTAAACCACCCAATGCAAACAGAAATTCTGTATTTTCCATTTTCAATGGAAATTTCACTTGGGGACATAATGTAGAAAGGCATTAAATTTTTTAACCAAGAGTGAAAGAAGCATGGATTGTTTTAAACACACATACACACACACACACACACACACACACACACACACGAAATAAAAAAAGCACCCACCCCCCCAATGCAGCATGTTCTGATTACTGAAGCATTTTCTTTATGTAAATTTGGGAAGGTTTTCATATTATTGGGAGGGAAATGTGGAGCACCTTGGTGTATTTCAATCCAGTTGAACACTGATCAGCTTTTAGTGTTTAACGGTGTTTTGTAAGCAATGGAAGAGATGAAAGAAGAAAGTTTATGACACATCCTCAAATAATTCACAACCTTGTTGACAAATAAGGCAAACTATGGGCTAAATGAACTATGATAAGATGACACGTGTGTGTTTATAGATCTAGCAGAGAGTGCAACACTTCATTTTTCAATGGGGTAAACAGATCTAATGTGACTTAGTGATTTGTTCAAGCTCACACATCTAATAGTGGTGAAAACCCATTTCAAACCTAGGATGCCTAACTTCTTGTCTTTTGTTTTTGCCATTGTCAAGGCATCTTTCAACTGGAAGCTGCACAACTAAAGATTCTATTTGCTACAGGTGGGTTCTTCCTATACTTACCTATGAAAAGAACTTTGACTCAGTTGGAAAAATCGTATCAGTTATTAAATATTTTCATAGCTTCTAGATAGAGATTGGAAGGTTTGGTTGATCTCTAATTTGGTCTGATTAGTTAAGATTGATCTCTAAACTATGGAAAATGCAAGATAAAGATCTCATAGCCCTGAAAAGTATGCTGTAAATCCATATGTTTTAGGTCAAAGAGGAAATGATTTAAAGTCCAAATTGATTCTTACAGTAAAAGCACAGTGCAAGGAAATGCTTAAAAAAAAAATGACCATGATCAAAAACCCTGATGGTGTGTGAGTTATCAGCTTGGGAATGCTCATGGACTGAGCCTCATTTATTACTGCTCTGGGCCAAGTCTGTTATGTAAGCAGCTATGACAACAACTATCCCCCCTTTACTTGTGCAGAAGCTTGGGGACGAATGTCTGGATTGATGGTGGTGAGGTTGGAGTGTTGGTCTATGAGCAATGATTTCCTACAGGTGTTTATAGGGATGCTTGTTTCTTTGTAAATGGATTCCTTCATTCACCAATTCATGTGTTTATTGACTTATTCATTATGGAATTATTGGGTACTTACTATGTGTCAGGCAATACTATGTTTGACACTGGGAATACAGATTGATAAAGTCAAAATTAAGTAATATATTTAATGAGTATCTATTGTCTCCATGTATGTTAAGGTTTGATGGAACCAGAAATTCTTGACTTCTGGTCTCAGTCCTCATCCAGAGAGTCAGCCGTGCAGCCCATGTCCAAAGCCAGGTTAGTTTACCTAGATCTCTCAGTATCTCTCATCCAATCACACTGAGTGTAGACTCCTAGATATAGACTCTTCCTCTTGCATATTTTACCTGAAGGCAGATTTGAAGCGCATACCATTGAAGGGACCCAGTATCTTCCATGCTTGGATTGTGGTTCAAAGCATGGATGTTGAAATTAGAGGTGTATGGTTCATATCCGGGCTGCACTACTCACTAGATGAGTGTCCTTATTGTATTGATATATTTAGTTTTCTCATCAGTAAAATGAGTATAATCTGCAAAGTTAGCAGTGAGGATTCAATTTAAATAAATAAATCCTTGATGCTTAATAAGGCTGACAAATGGTGGTGACTAACAACATTTTGCTAAAATTTGCTCTTCTCTCAAAACCCATTTCCATTTGCAAGCAATGCCCCTTGTTTACCATGGATTAACTCGATGTGCCCATGACATTTGGCCCTGTGAGTAGTGACTTTGACATCTGTAGTTTGTACGAATCCTCTGGTTCCCTTTGACTACTATTAGGCTGCTAATTGTTTGATTTTTCTCATGATGATCATGAATGGGGCTTCTGAGCTCATCTATGGCTATTTTCTGGAGGACATCCTGAGATACAGCCTGAAAAAAAGCCAACCCAGGCTAGCTTCCCTCCACCCCAGCAAAGGGATTTCTGGGATATAAACTGCATCAGAGTTTCTTGGTCTTTCTCCTGGTCCCCCTTCCCCACCACATTCACTTCTCCATTCTCTTTTCCTCCTCTTTCCGTCTAGTCTTGAGACATTTAAAAATATGTGTACATTAACTCCACAATTCCTGACGAGGTCACTATCTTTATTAACATTTACAACTTGTGTGGATTATAGACTTTATCATGACCTCTGCAGTGCCCCAGGATATGCCACAGCCATTTATTTGTATTGTCTTCTACTTTGACAAAATGCAAGTAAAAGGAAAAATTTGCCAAGGATCATTGTTGTCCTTGGGATATTGGGAAACAAACATTTCCACAGTTGTGCACACATTTTTAATTATAGCCCCCAAAATTGGCTTTTCTTTTTTTATTCACTTAGATTTTCTCTCAAAAAACCTCAGAACATTGACATTTTTTGCTTTACATGTGCTCAGCTGCTCATCCTGAGGGTACATGATGAACCGGGCAGAGCAATCAACAAATCAAGTAAGGGAGGATAAGATTTTTTTTGTAATTCAGGAGTAAGAGAAATTCTTTCTTTGGAACCATTTTAGGCATTGGGGGTAAGGGATAGTAATACACAATGTGACAGCATCCTGGTGGACTAGGATTCACAACAAAATATTTTCCCTATATTGTTAACTTCTTTTCTGGGCAAAAGGTATCTATGCAGAGCTTCTGGGACCTTAGGACACATCGGAACCACTGGGGTGTCTTTAAGGATACTGATTCCCAGGATCTACCATCCAGGGATACTGAGTCCCTGGATGAGTTGGAGCCTGGCATCCTGCATTTACAACCAACATGATACATGGAGTCTGCTTTACTCTTTCCCTTGGTTTCTACTCTTGGCTCTACCCATTTTCCTAGGCTTGTCTAAGAAAGCTGGGATAAAAGAAGGTGCCTGGCTTCTGTGTAAAAGCAGATGCTTCTGTGTCAGTGCTGTATATTCTGAATTCACAGCGTTGTCTAATACACAGTGCCATCAGGTTGTTGCTTAGGGAGACACCAATGATGTCATTAATTATTTAGGGATCCAAAGTAGCCACCATTAATGAATTCGAATGTATTACAATGATCCTAATCAGAGTAACAGATGCAAAATGACAATATGATACACACAATTTTCCCCCAGCGAGTTACACACTATTAAGGTCTGTTGCAGTCAATGAATCCAGATGCTTCGGCACTCTTACTGACCATGAAAGATCCTGCTTTCATTACAGGAAAGAAAATAAGTTCGTCCTGTCATCTTGCAGAGTTAAAGTGGGATCCAATTCAGCAGCTGGTAAAGCATCATAAGTTGGTTTGCAATAATCCTGCTTCCATTTCAGGACTGACTGAGTGGAAGAATTGTATTGCATCTGGGCTTATCTTTCTCTTTACGTTATTTTTATGCTTTCCCAGATGAGATGGTTTACTCTGGCTAAGAAAGCCTCCGATGGACTAAACAAGTTTTATATGCACACTGAGTGAAAAGAAAGTGAACCATTTTTATAGAGGGTAAATTCATTAAAATTAGAGTAACAAAACCAAAATCAGCCACAATAAAAGGGGAAGCATAAAGTTCCTTATGGGTGTACCCCTAATAATGTTGTCAGACTTCTGGTTCCATGAGGCTAGGCATGACAGCATTTCCCCCCTTCTTGTCTGAGGAAGCATACAAAAGGGAAAAAATAGAAAAGGAAGAGTCCGTCATTTTCAGAAAAGCCAGGAGACAAATATAAACTACAGTCTCTGCAACACCTGTAAGAGCTGCCAAGAGGAGCTGAAATTGTGTAGTAGCTTCAGAGGAAGAAACAAAAAGAAGCAGCACAGAGAGAGACCAGGCAAGGCAGATTGCAGGAAGTGACAGCCAAAAACTCCTGTAAATAATGCTGCAATGAACATTGAACATAGGAGGGGGGCAAATTGGGTAAAAGGGGGTCAAATATATGGTAGTGGAGGGAAACTAGACTTGGTTGTTGAGCACGCAATAGAGTATGCAGACATCAAATTATAATGTTGTATACCTGTAACTCATATGTTATTAACCACTGTTACCTCAATACATTTAATTAAAAAAAATACTCATCCTGAGGTGAAAAGCTACCTTGAAGTGCTAAAGTTAACAATATGTTCAGGAATTCAGGTTAGCAGGGCTAGTGTGGTCGTGCTCTTCTAGTTTGGCTCCCAGAAATTCAGTAAAGGGCTGAACAAGGAATGCAAAGAGGGTTCACATTTGTAGGGAGCAGTCTAATTCTGGGGCAGCAGAGAAGGAGAACAGCCTGGAAAGCCACCCTGACCCCTCCCCAGTAAAAGAGCTTCTTAAAAAGAGCAAGCATGAGAAAATGTAACCAATTCAATGATGAAAAGTGTTTTAAAAAGGCATCGATGGAAAGATCCTATATGAAAAAATGTAGGAGGAGCAACAGAACGAACCAGCAGTTGGAGAATGCTCACGAAACAGATGAAAAACTCGTGCTAACAATTTGCCATGAATTAAAGTAAAAATGTATTCAATGAAGCAATTTCCTTGATGAATGAAGACCACAAAGCAGAAATACAAAAACACAGAGGTGAGCTGGAGAGTCAATGGAAAGCATGAAAGATGAGCTGAAATGCAGGGAATAAGTAACCAAAGAAGGAAGACACAATTGGAAGAAACAATGAGGGAAAGAGACACCATAAAAAGGGTGATGGAAATAATGTACATAAAAGACAAAGAAAGGACATCCCGGATATGCTTAGTTAAAATTCTGGAAGAAAAACATGAACAATGGAAAAACCCCAAATATTTAAAGATATAATTCAGGGAAACTTTCTGATAATAAAATAGATGACTGTACACATTGAAAATATGCTGTGTGTGCCAGGGAAAGTTGACCCACACCATCAACAACAGGAAATATGGTAAAATTGAACTGTAAAAGTAAAGGAGGAATTCATTGCTCAATAGAAGGGTGAAGTAACTTAGGGAAAAATATCAGGCTGACTTCATATTCATATTCACAGCAACATTCAACACCAGAAGGCAGAGGAGCAGTACCTGTCAGAGTCTCAGGGAAAGAAAGTGTGAGCCAAAGATGTTATATCCACCGAAGCATGGAAGACCTCAGGGGTTACTGTTGCCATGAGCCTTTTGGGAATAAATGACTCATGAAAAAGTTCTGCCAATTAAGTTATGGCTTACATATTTATGGCAAAAAAATTGGCAGTGAACTTTTATTTCTTTCTGGAACTGAAATTTTTTACTAGAAATAATTTCAAAATATACAGAAGTAGAGAGAACAGTGTTACAAACCTGCTTGTACCCATTATTCAGCTTCAACAGGCCAATCTTACCTCATCTATACTCCCAGTCAATTTTTTCCCCATCCTCCAACTGTATAATAATTAATCATGTCATTTCATCCATAAAGATTTCAGTATATATCTCTAAACCAAAAGGAATATAAGGAATATTTAAGAAAAATACAATCTCAGTATTATTATCACACCTATTGACAGCAAATCTTTAATAACTTCAAATATCCAGTCAGTATTCATATTTCCACAATTGTCTTAGCTTTTTTTTTTTTTTTTAAAGATTTTATTGGGGAATTGGGGGAGAGGAATAGTGTTGGGGAATTGGGGAAGGAGACCGGCCAAGTTGTTGTTCTTCAATCTTCGTTGTGGAGGGCGCCAGTCACCATCTGGCTTCCTGTTGGCAGCTTGTGGCCTCTAAACTCAAGGTGCTGTGTTCAGTCTTAGTTGCGGATGGGTGTAGCCACCATCTCATGCAGGAGTCAAAACAGCAGCCTTGTTGTTAAGAGCGCACGCTCTATCCTCTGAGCCATCTGGGCGGCAGCTCAGCTCAAGGTGCTGAGTTAAGTCTTAGTTGCGTGTGGGCATAGCCCACCATTGAACAGGCAATCTTGTTGTTACACCAGCTGAGCTGAGCCATCCTGCCACCTGTTGGCAGCTCAGCGACAGCTCAGCTCGAGCGCAGCATTCACTGGCCCATATGGGAATCCAACCAGATGCCCAGTTGCTCAGAACACGTGCTCTAAGCCAAATCTTAACCAACTGAGCCACTCAGCCAGACCCTGTCTTAGTTTTTTTTTAAATGGTTTGTTCAAATCAAGCTCCAAATAGAGGCTACACATTGCAATTGATTGTGTCTTTGAGTTCCTTTTAGTCTATATATCCTCTCTTTACCTTTCCTTTTTAAATTTTATTTTAATTGTGCTAAAATACACATGACATAAAATTTATGATCTTAACCATTTTTTAAGTGTATAGTTCAGTGGTATTAAGTATGATCACATGGTTCCGTAACCAATCTTGAACTCTTCATGTTGCCAAACAAACTCTATCCCCACTGGGCAACAACTCCAGTCGCTGGAAACCACCATTCAACCTTCTGTCTCTGTGTGTTACTATTCTTGGTGTACCTCATATAAGTGGAATTATACAGTATTTGTCTTTTCGTGATTGGATTATTTCACTTAGCATAATATCCTTAAGGTTCATCCATGTAGTAGCACATGTCAGAATTTGATTCCTTATAAGGTGAAATAATATTCCATAGTATGGATGTTTTGTGTGTCCATTGATTCAGCCAGATGGGAATTGGAGAAGTGAGGACTGCAGGCCTGACCTAAAGGCACAGCTACAACTTTGTATCAGCAGAACATTACCCAGAGGAAATTGTTCTTCATTGCTAAAGCTTCTGATCTTCTTAAAATGGAAATCCCCTGGGGTTTAAATGTTTGCAACTAATGTTTTTAAATAATAAAAAAAAACCCTATAGGCTGCTAGATAACAATCTTTATGAACTCTCTATATAATGGATGTATGCACATATTTATAAGTACATATTTATAGTCTAATTTTTTTCACTGAATTATAAGCATCTTTTTCAGTCAATTTTACATGTATTTTTTAGTTCCTTTATCTGTCAAATGGGGATAAGATCTATATCACAGGGTTGTTGTGAGGATTAAGTGAAATTGTTCATGCAAAGCCCAAAAAACAAAGTAGGCCCATGGTAGGTGACCCATGGGAGTGTCTCTTCCCTCTCATTTAATCTTCACATCCAAGAATCAGTAGCCCTCGAAGTGGCTAAAGAGAGTGTGTTCCCTGGAATGCTTAGTGAAGTGTTAATAGATATTGCGGGGAGGGGGTTTCTGTGGGCAAAAGAATTCAGAGTTTGTGACCTAAATCAATTTAAGCATCGATTTTTACAAAGGACTTCTTAGAGACTTTCATATTCTAATATGCCTGATGACTCTTCAAAAAGGTGATTGAGGTACAATATTTCTCAAATTAAATTGACCTGAATGAAGCACAATTTATAAAATGCTGAATCTTAATGCCTGCGCCCATTGGAGGCCTGGCTTTACTGTCTCCTTGGAAGCAGTGGTCAGGGCGTGGGAAACAAGCGTCTGCCACGTGGGCCTATGCTGCCAAGCTGCCTACTTTGCCAACCCTTATGGGGTGGAAATTAGTAATTCTGCAGAGTAAGAAATCCAGGGCCCCAAACGACGTCATTGATCCTGCTGTGCTTTGGAAGCTAAGCTATAAACAAATGCACCCTCTGAACAGCAGTGAGTAGATACCGCTAATGAAGGCACCCTTCTCCTAGCATTGATTTTATCTTTAACTAGCTATTCTCCCAGAGGAACCAAAGGAGGCAATTCTATTTCTGGTGATTCCATTCTTGAGATCATTATGTTGATTATGTGTATTCTCTTTTTTTCTGTGTAGTGTAGATGTTTGAAATTTCCCTAGGAAACATTTTCTTCTGCCTAAGATTGCATAGAGCATCATTTAACACATAGTAAATGCTACTGAGTAAAAAAATGCATGCATTACCATGTATTTTTGCAAAGTAAGAGGTTTATATCTTTGTAATTATTTTCAATGTGTGTTTATTGATTTTTATAATACAGGGATATTAACTTGAAAGGGAACAAATTACATACAACAAATTAAGCATTTGCATGGATTAGAAAATCGAGGTAGTGCACCCAAGGCATGACTAATGCGAGAGTGTTGTATGATGGAAGAACTGCATGGTTTTACACCACATCTGGGAGAATGTCATCCAGCCACTTGTCTGAAAGGATCTTTCACCGAAATGCAGGTGCAGGATGACATGCATTTATAGACTTGTAGGATTTTAGAGCTGGAAGAAAACTTTATATAAGGAAACCAAGGATGAGAAGAGTTAAGAATCACACTTAAGGTCACAGAAGTTTGGTGGCATGGCCAGAGCTAGAACTTAAGGTCCCAGATGCCAGTCCTGCATTGACTGCCCAACCACACACAGTGTCTCCCTGAGTCCCAGTGTCACCATTCCTCAGCTCTGTGACCCTTGGCAAGTAACTCCTTCCTCATTCATAAAATGGAAACAATATCTAACTGATAAGATAATGTGCATGGATGCAGCAGTAGGTCAGCACAAAATAATGCTCACTAAAGAACACTTCCTCCACTCATTTGACATGTATTTATTGAGTCCTTACTAAGTTTCAGGCATTCATTTCTTTGAGAACAGATTTTTCCCTCCCAGGACAGGTAATTACTGTAAGTGTTTAACATAATTTATATGGCATAGTTTAAGTGCATAGCATAATATTTTACATTTGAATTTAAAAACCAAAAGAGGATAAATTCAATCATCTGAAAATTCTAAAGTCCAATGATTCAGAATATGATCCTGGATGTCATTGGACTAAAGTTGCTATGTAAACTCTTAATGTTACTAGCATTATCATCATCTTATGTCTTTTCTTTTTTTTAAAACTTTATTATTATTATTATTATTAGTTACAGATGTACAAAATAATGCAATAGTTATCTTTCTCATCCCTTATAAAGTGACTACTCCTCCCCCCTCCCCTGCCACCACCACCCGCGATATCATACATATCTATTACAATTCTATTGACTCCATCCCCACACTATATTCCACATCCCATGACTATATATGTGTTAAATTATAGTCAACATCTAATGTTATTCAGTGGCAGTTTTAGATGTACAGTGCAGTAGTCAGGCCACTACACCATCCATGAAGTGGTCTTCCTGACAAGACATGAGTCTTTCTGATCCCCTAAGAAAAATATTCACAGCCTTATTGATTATATTCCCAAAACTGTCTCTTCTGTCTCTGCAGTAGTATTGTAGTTACCAGTTTATGTTGCCTCGTCCCTTCCCCTTCTCTCTTATGCCCATCCCCATCCCATCTAGCCCTCATCAGTTTTTCCTTTGTGTCTCTAAGACTATTTCTGTTTGCATTGCTCATTTATTCAGTTCTGTTGTTTAAGCCACCCAGTGTGTGGCATTTTGTTACAGCAGCCTGAACCTGAGAAGACTGATTCAGAGGCCAATTTATGGAACCCTACAATCCTCTCTAGAGGTGAAAAATGGGGATTGTAGCACAGCTCCAGGGTTAAGTTTTTATCAAGTGGTAACAGGGAGGGACAAGTAGATGATGAAGTTGAAGGCAGGCGAGAGAGAATGATTAAGATGATCAAATTTGGAGCCTAGGCTATTGGGGAGGGAGAGCCTGGAAGAGTTTATCTTGGGAGAGACTGCAGTTTTGAGGGAACTGGAGGCTTACTGTTAGATGTGTCTGGGAGAGTGCTGTACCAATGAGGGTGAGGCTGTTTCATGCAGCATTGTGAACAAACCTGGCTTTAATATGACGTTCACATTTGGAATCTGAAGCTTTATGTACATGTTTCAAGTAAAACCCATGCTTTTCAATTTCTCTACTTTTTACATTAGAACTTTATGAAATATTTTTCAAGACCCCATAAAAGGACACCATGTGATGTGTAATTTTTTTTTAAATGGTATTTATAAGCTTTGGTTCCTCTGAGTAAGTTTTACATTTGATGGTTAATTAAGGCACCACAGAATCTTATGCAATTATCTAATAAACTAGCCTTATTTAAGTAACTTAATAAACCAGACTATTTTTATTAAGAGAAAAAAGTCAGACACTGAATAATAATTGTAGTCAAATGTGAATATTGTTGGATCTAAGGCAAGACATTGCTGAAACACCTTTCTCTCACACTTCCTCTCCAGTTTTGAAGAGGTGTGAATATGGATGGGTTTTCAGAGTTTTTCTCCATGTTTCACAGATGTTTGCAAATGTCTTGTTACTGCTGTAGTAAATGAATGCTTTTCTCCATTTGTCTTCCGAGGTTCTTTCAGGGATCAAGTGAGATAATGCTTGTGTAAGCACCTTGTCCATGGTCAAGTTCTATGCATGTGTTAACTCTTCTCTGCTTTGCTACTTAGTTACAAAGGCTGTACTCACACAAAGGCATCAAGGACAACTTCCAGGACCACGACCTAGCTCCACGCTCTTCCTGCTGCACTCCTGGGCTTACTTCTTAGTGAATGCTAAATGCCTGTGGCAGGATCCTGACCCCCAATCATTACAATGGATAGACTGTGCGTGCAGAGCTTTAACTATACATGTGCTTGCTGCCACATGATGGATATAACTGCTTGCTGAGAATTCGATTTATTTTCCAATAGTTTAGCATCCCTCTGCTTTTATCTGATATGACTATTTTACAAGCGTGTGTACCAAGCATGGCTTCAAAATTGCTGGTTGTGAAATACAGAAAATGGAACAATTGCCATGCATAGCAGAAACCTTCCTGTTCAGTCTGTGTGCTGTATATTTTAAAGTAAGATGGACTGCTGAATGGTGATGGAGGCTTGCCTTGGGCATCATCATTTTTTCCCCTCCAGGTGAAAGGAAATGCAAGACTTTCTTCTTCATTTTCAACTTTATATTGTTAGTTAGTTTTTCACAGGCTGCTTTGTGATGATGGGTTTTTGCCTTATCATCTGTTGGCATAATAAAAATGACATGATGATGGGGAAGAGAGCAGTCTCCTTTAGGATGGAACAGAGCGGCTGGTATTTGTGATGAAAATTTAGCAGGCTGATGGGGATGCCTCTCCCTTTCCCATTTCACCTCAGCCTAAATCTCGATTTTTTAATAACACACTGGCTCACTGAGAAATGCCCATCAGAAACTCACTGCTATTATGTATATGCATATAATTGTGTGTAGAATAGACAGACTAGATCATTGGTATCTGTATAGCTGATGTACCTGAGTAAGAACACAGTTCCTAGAAGGACAGCTTGTTTGGTTGAAGGTTATATTTATTTCGGGGCTTTTACCTGAAATAGCCTCCCTTCTCCCTGGTCAAAATGGACACTGGGTTGTGAGTAATTGGCATCTAAGAACAGAGCAAATTGAGGGCTCGTGCGAATTTGATAGCACCTGTACTCTCCTGAAGGCTCCTATTGCACAGCTGTGTGAAAGGGATTGCCGGGCAGTGTGGGACCCTGCTTGTAATCATTCGGAGCAGACTTAGGCAGGAGCTAAGTGTGACAGACCTGAGAAACTTGTGCTGGTGTCATAGAGAGAGCATGTTAATGACAACGCAAAGGCTGTGGCGATGAAATGTGCACCTGTCCATGGGATAGATCCAGGATGTCAGTCATCTGGGCCTTTTTTTTCTAGAACTGTTTCCTTCCTCTTTTACGGTCTGGTTCTGTAGATCCTTTAAAACAGGGTATAGGACACTTGAGGAATTTTAGGGTCAGCTGGAAATGAGCAAATGCTTGTTGGTGAGCTAGTCATCAATTCTTCTGGCAGTACCTGCTCAATCTTTTCCTAGTAACAACATCTTGATTACATTTGGGAACATTTCTCTATGATTCACAGTTTTTGTGGTTCAGTCTGTAACCTCACTGTCAGCTCCTGGTGGGCACTCGACCAAGCCATTTGACCCCCTCAGGCCATGGCAATGAAATCCTAAGATTTTCTTTGGAACTTCAGGAAAGAGACTGACTCTCTTCCTAGTAAGGTTTCATGAGAGGATAGAAAAATGGATATGGAGCTACTGACAGTCTTTTTGCCACACAGTGAGGGAAGTGAGATTAGACAGAGGCAACTTTCTGATGACAGTATGGGAGCACCTGAATCCAGCCTTGCCACTCCAGAGGACCCCAGGCTTCTCACTGACATGACCCAATACATTTCCTTTTGGTGTTAGGCATTTTGGTTCCTAACAGATCCACCCACCATATGTTCTAATGAGCCCCAAGATCATCACACCACTGCATAGAATAGAGGCCCACTAAATTTTGGAGACAGGAACTCTCTCAGCCTCCAAAGTTCTTCTTGTGTTTTTCACTAGGCAACTCTGGTGGAGGATAGTCAGAGAAGGAATATAATGACTTCCCTGTCAACTTGAACTAAAATAGAAACGATCTGTGCAGGTGATCAAGGTGAGAGTCCCTGCAGTTATGTTCCCATGGTGTGGGAGGAGCTTCATGGCTCTGATTATTATAGCAGGGAAATACCTAGATTGTCAACAACAGTTGTGTGAGAGAAAAGAAAAACAGCCTTTCTCCCTCCACTTCCTTCCTCTGTGTGTGTGTGTGTGTGTGTTGCTAATATTAACTGGGGAAACAAACTAACAAGAAGAGATTTTTCCCTCCAAAGAATAAGCATCAGATCTGGTGCTTTTATTTGGGTGGCTAAGAATAACTGAGAGCTGGCCTAGGAAGAAGAGTTGCCCCCTCCTGGGTTACTACTAATAGCATCTGTCTTTCCTTGATGAAGTCTCTCTCTCAGATCGTGAGCAAAGTCTGGACAAACTTTTCCAGAACGAGGGTCATGGCGTCCATCAGAATAAGTGCTATGGAACATGGATGGCATGATTTGATTGATCCTAAGGAATCCATTTGTCACAAGCCTAAATTTTTTGTTGGTTAACTAGAGTGACAAAACCCAGAAAAATTGTCTGTAGCCATTTGATTTCACTGCATTCGCAGCATCGAAAAGGCAGGCAAAGTTTGTCTGATTGAAGGTTGAGTCACTTAGAGGGGTCTACAGATTGGATAGAAGTTAAAGATATAAACAAGCAAATGGAAATGCAGACGAGGATGGTGATCGTGGTGTACAGTGCCAGACGCACTGACTGTGAGTGAAATGGAAGATATATCAAGGTTGTTATTGGCGAGGGAAGATAATGAAGAAGATGGAAAAGCACCAGGGAAATCAGACTTGACTTGCTTTCAGAACTCTCTGGTGCTGAAGCCACGGTCAGTCTAAAACGTTGGTGACATTAAAATGGATTGCATTTGTAGCTTTGTTAGCAGAGAGGGAAACAGGAACGCACACTGATCACTTGGAGTTGTCTTAGGAAACGGCGTTACATATTTAAAATGCAATGATGTTTAGACTGGAGAAGCAAGTGGCACGTCTCTGATGCCACCATTTCCTTTCACTTATTAACTCCTCTGTACTTCTCCCTATTTGCCTGTTTTTTTATTCAGACTTATGTGTATATATTTGCATACATTTGTGTTAGATAGGGTGCTGTGTTACAAAATTAGTGGATTTGGGAGTCCTTTTGAGTTTCTGTAGGCTTCTGCTGTTCAACTTTAGGTAGACTGTTAAACAATGTGGGGGTTAGGGACACCAATCCCCATGCAGTCAAAAATCCGTGTAAATTTGACTCTGCCTAAATTCAGTCATCCCTCAGTATCCATGGGAGGATTGGTTCCAGGACCTCCATGGATACTAAAATTGGTGGATGCTCAAGTTCCTTATAAAATGGTGTAGATTCATTGCACATATTCGGCCCTCTGCAAACATGGACTCCCAACCACGAATTGAAAATACTGTTTGACTCCATGGATTTGAAACTAGGATATGGAGCGCTGACTGTGAACTTCTTGAAAAAAAAGTACACGTGTATGTGGACCTGCACAGTTCAAATCTGTGTTGTTGAAGGGTCACCTGTAATTCTAAAGTGGCAACAAGACATTGTTTGTGGAGGAACCTCTGGCATTCACCATTTCATGGAAGTATTAATAGATGATGTATGGAATTAGAGTGGATTTTGCAGTTGGAATGAATTGAACCTCAGTACTGATGCCACCTAATCATTAGACACCTGATAACTTGAACAAATGAATTTTTCTCAGAGTCTAAGTTTTCTCATCTGGAAAGGAGGGATAATAATGCCTTGCTACCCAGGAGTGTTGAAAAAATTAAATGAGATGATGTATGTGTAACTTGAGTGTCCCCAGCAAGGCTGCCCTCTTGCCCATAGACTGCAATGTAAATGGTGACCACTGGAGTTGTACAGCGAGACATTCTGGTCCCCATGCCCTCAGTTTTCTGATACCTTCCTTAACATTAAAGCAAATATAAAGCGACTTAGCCACTACCCTTCCTCACATTTCTGAGGACTCTTTGGTGGTGTGGTTGGTGTGGGCTCACATTTACCTTGTTGTGTCTTGCTTTCAACTCTGGTTTCCGCTAGGACCTTATTTGCCGTCTTGCAGGCATAGTCCCTTCTTTTTCATTCCCTAAAGATGATACCCCACAATTGTACGCAAAAGATTTTACTGAAGGTTTGGATAATGGAGGAGAGCTACAGCATGACATGGAAAATACATTTAAAATAAAGTATTTGTTTTTACTGTTCTTAAACTCCCTGCCCATGCTGGCTTCAGGAAATTCTCCTCTGCTGTCTTGTTCCTACAACACGCTCAGCATCTCATCTCCTGGGGTCTACTCCCATAGTCTCACCCGCCTTCTCTTGGATCCTCATGTTTCCAGGTCTCGACATCTGCCTCTGGGAAACAGAAACATTCTCTTATTTAGTTATGTAGTTCATTTAATACTCCTGTTTCATGCTAGGCTCCAGAGTCCACCCATGCTGAATCTGAAAATGCACTTAGGAATCCATCTGTCCTGACATGAATCCTGTCCCTCCTCTAGTATATGAAAGTGCTGTAGTAATTTCTTTATAAAACAATAATTGTGCCTCTTCCCATTACAATTGCAAAATATTAAGCCCATTGTAGATGTTCAGTAAATGGGAGTTAATTAGAGAATGAAAACAAGGTGGACATGGAGTTTGTCTTTAGCCTATAGAAAATGTGGCTCAATTATTCCACCAGGGAAAGTTGCTGGATTCTGGGGTTGGCAGAAAGGAGTTCCGTCAACAACCAGGCACTGTCCTCACATGGCTTGAGTTCGTAATTTTTTGTGCTACAGTCAACACAGATGACACTCAGATAATTACCCCAAAAGTGATATAAAAGGGTAGAAATATTAGCAAATAAAGAAAATTCTGCAAGCATTCTGGATCAAAGATGTATGAAGACCAACTAGAATTGGTCTGAATGTGCTTTTCTCCCAAAATGGATTCCATCTCCTCCTCCAGGTCTTTGGTCAAACTTCCCTTCTCAGTGAGGACACCTTCCCTGGCCACCCTTTCTGTCATTGTAACTCTTTCACCTCAACATTCCTTCTTCCCGCTTTTCTTCTGTCTTTGTCTCTAATTCATTTATCACCATTTGACAGAATATATTTTCTTATGCTGCCCTTTGTGCCCTCTGTTCCTATACTAGAACATAAGTGCCACATGGAGTGTGGCTTTATTCTGTCTTCTCATTGCTGTGTCCTAGCACAGAGCCAGGTGCTATGTGGACCCATTACATACTTTTGAATGTTTACTGACTGACTGACTGAGGCTCTGGATATGACAACACTGTTCTAGTCTCGTATATGCTGTTTTATTTTTCACAGAGAGCTTTCATGTGCATCATCTTGCTTAACCTCCCACCAACCTGGCGGGGGGCGGCAAAGAAGATGGGCTATCTGGTGATGTGAGCCCTTTGGGTCATCCAGCTCATAAGTAGGAAACCTGTGGGCTTGAACCCTTCTCTTTGGACTCAAAATCTAGTGTCCCAAATCCCCACCGCATATACCACGTCATGGCAAATAAGAGTTGTTTGCATAAAACATAACAAATATTTCGGGGTAGAAAGAATGATGGAAGTGCCTGGGCAAAGCATTTCACAGCATCTCTGTTGTCCCATTATCCTAGTCAGAAATGCTTGGTGCAGGGGGCCTTGCTGCCAAAGTGAGGATAGGTACCACATATATCATAGCGGCACACCAGCTGCAGTCTCAAATGGTGAGGCTCCGTGCCAAATTTAACAAAGCCAGACCAGACTCACTGTAAACCTTTCCCGTTCAAGTCTTAACCAGCCCAACAGTTCTGGAGGCAGTGTGGTCCCACAGAAAAGAACAAACCCCCGAGGGCTCATATTCATAATAATAAAAACTCACATTGGTCAAGAGATTTACAGTCACCACCTTTCTTTAACATTTACCATCATATTTGATTTAAAAATTTTTTAAAAGGAAATCTGTTGGCTAAAAGAGGGAAGACATGAATTTGTCTGCTTTTCAGGTGAGGAAGCTGAGGCCTGGACAAATTGTGCAGTTACTCTAATGTTAGACTGTCCATAAAGGATGGAATTGAATTTTTAGTTCAGGAATTTTGAAGTTGAGTTTAGTGCATTCTTTTTATTACAGTGTTTCTCAAAGTTTAGCATAAATAAGAATCACATGAGTTCCAAGACTCCCAGAGATTCTGATTCAGTAGTTCTGGGGTCATGTCCAGGAAATAACATTTCTAAGAAATTCCAGGTGACTCTGACACTGCTGATCTGCTGACTACTCTGAGTAACGCCGACGTAGAGGTTAGAGTAGACTTTGCAGCTCCTATGTAATTGGGTTTCCCTCTAGCCACAACCCCTAATCCCTCATATAATGCCTCTGATGTCATTTCCTGCTACACACCCCTTGGTTACTCTACTCCAGCCACACAGGCCTCCTAGCCGCTTTTTGAGCACTCCCTGCATGCTTCCACCTCAGGGCCTTTGCACTTCTTTTTCCTTCTGCCTGGAATGTCTTTATCCTTAGGGAACTGCATGTCTCACACCTCTTCTTTTAACCTGCTCAGGTGTTACCTTTTCAGTGACACCTTCCCAGCCACTGCCACGCCTAGTACTCTGTATCTATTAATTTCACCTTGTGATATACCCGGTACTTACTTACTTAATTTGTGCACTATCTACCTACTCCCTAGTAAGACTATAAACTCTCAGGATGGATCTTAGTCTTTTCACTACTATATCACCAGCACCTAGGACATCTCCTGTTAACATGGGTCCTTAAAAAGTAGTTGTACAACCTAGGGAATATAGTCAATAATGTTGTAATATGTATGATGCCACTATGTATGGTGTCAGGTGGATACTAGACTTATCTGAGGGATCATTTTGTAAATTATATAAATGTGTCTAACCACCATGCTGTACACCTGAAACTAACATAAAATAATATTGAATGTCAACTGTAATTGAAAAATTAAAATGAAAAGAAAATGTTTCCATGGGGAAATATAGTTGTTGAAGGAATGGGGAAAAGGAAGTAGTGTAATCAAGGGATCTGCCATTTTATACACCCAGAGTTTCTTATAAAAAGAGGGAAATTTGTCTTTGTTTACTAAGTGGTAAAATAAGAATATATTTTCCATCCCTTAATATATTTACTCAGTTTTGAAAATTTAAAAATTGTAGAAATGCACAAGGAAATCACCCAGGTATACATCACACACAATTAACAATTGTGGTCATTTTGTTAGGTTTACTTTAATATTTAATACAATAAATGAAACATTAAAAATTTCAAATGCTCTTTGAATACCGTTCCTTGCTTCATTCTCGTTACCAGAAAAATCCCTTCTCATGGAAGTTGAGTGTTTTTTTCTAGCCAATGGAAATAGATATATCTCTATATATAGGAATATGCATCTCAAAAATTGCAACTTGGGCCGGCCGAGTGGCGCGGTGGTTAAGCGCTGGCTTGGGAAGCCAGTGGCCACGGTTCGGGTCCCACATACGAGGGTCAGTGATACTGTCCTCAAAAAAAAAAAAAAATCACAACTTGGAAAAAGAAAGTTGCAGACTGAGTTTTTACAGTTTAATGTCTTTAATTGAAACACACGCCAACAAAATAGTGCCAAACGTTGTTCATCCATTAAATAAAAATTTTTTTAAGTAGAAGAGAACACTTGAGGAAAGTTTCAGAAAGATCAGTGCTATGTAAAATAACTCTTCATAAAGAAAATCTTTGTAAAAGAAGAGATTAATGATCTAACACTTCTTAAGATAATGTCAGTTGCATTTTACATATTCTCTTGAGTGTATAAGGATTTTTTAAAACTTTATGGTGATAAGATCTGGAGAAAATATAACACAGATGGGTTCAATTTTATTTATTGATATAATTCTACAGTTGCAAGAAGTCTTGGAACGAATTATATACATGCTTAATTAATGATTAGTTTCATTCATTCTTGGTGTAAGGTACTTGGGGATGAAGCTTTCCATACTGTGTTTTTTTTGCAGAACTCTATTTCACAAACCTTTGGTCTTGGTAACTACATAAATTGGCAATTACATGCACTTTAAACAGAGTGAGAATGTGTTGAATTAAATTGTATAGTAGTTTGGCTTGAACTTAGTTGATGCTAGCAAGTTTTTTTCTTATTAAATCTGTGCAATACCTATAAAATTTTGTATTATCTAAGAGCTTTACTCTTTTACAAAACAATCACTTTATCAGATGGTTTCTGAGAGTGTGAAAAGAATACGATATTTAAATATATTTGCCTCATGTATCACATTTGATACCACATGTTCTTCTTGCTTCATTTAGGCACAGGGTTCAATACTGGGCAATGCTTCTCAGAGCTTCTGTAAAAATATCCCTCATGTCAGAGAGGAGAAAGGTGGTTCAAGGGCTGCTGAGCTTTGCTCAAAACTTCCTCTTGTAAGTAGGAAATACTTCTCTGAATATTCATGTTTCTTTTTAAATTTTGCAAGAGTTGGCAATGTATTCTCAATATTTCCATATATATATATACACACATACACATATATACGTATATACCAGGGGTGCCCAAAAAATGTATACACATGGCTTGTATTCATCTTTTATTATTGGTATATATTGAGTGTTACAATTTCAATACAGTTTTTCCTTTCTTAAAATGTGTATACATTTCTGGGGCATCTGGGGTATATGTATATGTATAATATTATACACACACACACACACACACACATGCACACACGTGATCTGACAATTAAATTCGCGAACAAAAAAAACAGAAATAAACTCATAGATACAGAGAACATTTTTTTTTGATAGTTGCCAGATAGGAGGAGAGTTGGGGGGAAGGATGAACAAAGGGAAGAGATTAATAAGTACAAATTGGTAGTTACAAAATAATTATGGGTATGTAAAGTATAGCATATGGAATATAGCCAATAATATTGTAGTAACTATGTGTGGTGTCAGATGGGTACTAGATTTATCAGGGTGGTCACTTCGTAAGTTATATAAATGTCTAATCGCTATGATGTACGCTTGAAGTTAATTTAGTACATGCCAATTGTAATTGAAAAATTAAAAAATATATTAAAAAAATAAAATTTAGCTCAAAGAAAACATGACTATAAGTTATGTTAAATTTGTGTAAAAACTATATTTTCATTGCTTATGATTAAAAAAAAAGATTTTATTGGGGAATTGTGAAAGGGAATAGCATTGGGAATTGGGGAAGGGGAACATTGTGTTTTCCCAGGACCTATCAGCTCCAAGTCAAGTGGTTGTCATTCAATCTTAGCTTTGGAGGGTGCAAGCTCAGCTCCAAGTCCAGTGGTTGCTTTTAATCTAGTTGTGGGGGAGGAGGAGATGCAGCCCACCATCCTATGGGGGAATTGAACCGGCAACCGTGTTAAGAGCATGCGCTCTCACCAGCTGAGCCATCCAGCTGCCCGCTTATGATTTTCAACTTAATATATCTTATAGTTATCTTTCTGGCAACAGATTTAATTTTTTTTAAAACAACAATTTCTTTTTCTCTGTGTCTTGGTTTGTCCATTTATAAAATGGTATGAGAGAAATACTGTGAGTTCCTCAGATTTTTAAAAATTTAATTTTTTTTTTAATTGAGGAGATATGTGATTTTCAGTAACTGTCTTACAGAATAAGGGCTATGGAATGCAGAGAGAAGGTGCAGCCCCTTTGCTTTTCATAACGCTACTTAAAGCTGTCCAAGATCAGCAGACCTGGGTCCCATCACTGAGTGGGACACGGTCACCAGACTCAGCTCTTCCTGGCTCAGTTTTTTTTCTTTTTTCTGGAGGGTATGTCCTTTACTATTCAATTAATGTTCTTCAGCAGTCTGACTCAGGTGGTGCTTATCTCAGGGGACATGGCATCACTATGTTTTTGGAATGTCTTTGGTTAGCAGTAGGATTTTTGTTCTGAGAGTGAGGAAATGTTTTGAGCTACATCTCCTTAATATTCAAGACCTTCCTGTGAAGCTAGTGGGGAACTTGAAATGATTTGAACGCATTGTTTTGCTTTTATAGTTGGCAAAATGGATGCATAGTTTGGGTAAATGCCTTTGTTAGTGTCACATGTTAACTTGATGACTGAAGTCATCAGATTCTGAAGAGCAGATCTGCAGAATAACTTAAGGGCCACTCTCCATCTTATGCTAACTGGTATGGAGCCACAGACCTCAACTTATAGCAAATGCAGATGTTTAGACTTTTGTGTTTAAAATGCAGAAAAGTAATGATGTATTAACTTTGCATTACCTTATTAATTTTCTTGATGCTTTTGTGTGTATGTGCAATGTGTGTGTGTGTGACCTTTTTTTTTTTTTTGAGTGAAAAAAGAGAGATCTGCCTGCATGTAATATGCTTGACTTGGAGACTACATATTGAGCACATTTACTTGAATAACTGCATAATTACTCATTCCATTACTTGTTTTGAAGTTTTTATTTTGTTTTAATATTCAAACACCCATGACACCTTCCAGCCAACAACAAAAAATTATTTATTATCTATATATCTTTGACTACTTAGTAGCTAGGTTGTACAGAAAGGTTTAAAAAACTTGGAGAAAGCGTGTAATTACTTCAATATTAACTCTGCTGCCGGCTTGCCTGAGCTCTAACAATGCTTGCCTGAGATATTTTTTATAGGGTAAAAAGGTAAGGATTAAGAAACTGCCTGAAAACACCTCAGACGGATTGAAGCTGCCTGAAGACCCCTCCAGTGGTCACAAGGTGAACTTTTCTCATTATGCCCTCATTTTAATACTAAAATCCCTGCCGAAGGCGAAGATTATCCTCCATTTTCTGTACATGCAATGCATATCTATGGATAGCCATGTTCACGTGCTGGGCATGCTTACCCCAAAACATACCTCAACATACTATGACAAAAGCAACTAACCCTATAAAGCCCTGTCATCCTTTCTGCTCAGGGAGACACTGCTTTGGGAACAATCCTTAGGGTGCTTCTTGTTTGCTAGCTTGCAATGAAGTTCCAACTAATCAAATCAACTTGGAGTGTTCCTTCGGCTGATACCTACCAAATGGCCAGACCTGGTTTGGTTTGGTAACAATATTAACTAACTTTCTACTCTCAGCTTTTAGGAAGCTGAGGAGTAGCCCCAATAAACTTTTGCTTATTTTCTTATGTATAGGGGAGAAAACCCATGTAAATGGAACACTCAGGGAAGGCCCTGGCCAGTGCCATGCAAAACCCAGAATGGAGTTCCCTCTACGATAAATCATGCCACAGTAGAATTCTCCAGTTCTTTGTAACTAAAGGACTTTAACTTAAACGATTGGGTTCGGGGGAGGCAAGGGTAGAGAATTATCCAGCGATCCTCTCCACCTGTTGGAATTTAGGTGGCCTCAGGTTGAATGGAAACCCCTCTATTCCTTTCATGAATAAGACCATGTCTGGGCCACCCTTTTAAAAAGAATGCAGTGTTTGGGAGAGAGAAGGGTTTTTATCAAGGATTGCCTTCAACTTGTTGTTCAGCAGAACAACTTGTTGTTCTGATGAGAAAAAGATCTCTTGACCATGGAGCAGCAATATTTAAATTCTATCCCAGAGCTATTCTTTTAAAATTTGAATTCAGCTTCTTGTGAGCGCCCTGACTCAGGTTCTCAAGCAACATGTATTCATTTCTTGGGGTTCAGTGATTGACTTCTGGATTTGGCTTCTTTAAATGCAGACTCCCTGGAGAGACAGCACATTAAGCTGCTAATACACCTTAGAGGCAGTGGACTTATAACATTCTTTTTCTTCTCTGATGGGGGGGAGCATTCAAGGAGCAAAGGGAGATTGATGCTTGCAGTGAGAAGTGTGTAAGATGAGAGAAAGAACAAGAACCAAGTAGGAGATGCTGTTTAGCCTGGGTCCTCAGAGGAGCACATGCCAGGCTGAATTAGACAAATTAGGTGTTTATTAGAGGAAATGATTATAAGGGAACACAGAGAGGTTGCTGGGAGAGCCATCAGACCACAACACAGGTCTGACCTGAGTGAATGAGAGAAGGAAGGAAGGGAAGTTGGGTGGAAGAGTGTTAGGTCACTGGGGATCCACTGATGTCTATCAGAGGAGTTCCCTGTCATCCAGGAATGGCCTTGCCTTAGTGTCCCTGCTGTAGCCAGTCACTAGATGGGAGCAGACAGTAGGAAGCATGGCTTCTGTGGTGATGAATTTCAGAGAGCAGGCATTGGGCTGTCCCTCAATGATGCACCTTGCCAGCAGACATCTGAAGAGCATGCCAGAGTGCTTCCTATAGACAGAAAGCACTTCCTATAGACTGGAAGCTCTTTCTGGGTACAGGTCACATGGTATGGAGTGAAGCTGCCAGGGAAACAACCCAAGTTTGGAGTGGCCAAAAGGGAAGTGAAGGTAAAACAGCGATCTTTGAAGACATACACATTCTATTGTGGATGCAGTGTCGTGAGTGGAAAGAACATCAGCACATTAGCTCTGCTGCTGACTGGTTCCATGACCTTGAGAAAGGTACTTTGGATCTATGTGCCTCAGTTTCTCTGTCAGTAAAGTGGGGATAATAATACTCACCTTGCAGGATGCTGTTGTATAAAGTAATATAAATGGAGCCACTCAAAATGGAGTAGGAGCTGCCATCCCAGAGGCACTGCTCTGCACCTCTTATTTGTCAAACCTTTGGAAAGTTTAAACTGGGCAAAACAACCTTTGGGCTGGGCTGCAAGCAGCGTTATGCCCCCCAAAGAACTGCTTGCAAAACTAACAGGAAAGCAGACATTATGACTATATCAGAGGGAACTACATTTCCCAGGCTCCTGTGTCTTTTAGCTTGAAAAGGGGGTTTACCAATGGTCAATACCAACAGAGGACTGGAGGGCAGAATGAGGGAGAAGGCAGGTATCTCTCCCCTTCATTCTCCTTTGGGCAGCTCCTCTGGCAGCAGCTGAATCTCTTCCATGGCTCCAGTTCCTACTCAACATACCCACCATGGTTTGTTTCAACTTCTGCAAGGTGGTCCTGTCTCTTCCCTTTGTCCCTCTGGGTTGGGGCCCCCAGTAGAAGCAGCTTCCTGTTGTTGCTAATCTCTGAGTTGCCTCTCTCTCTCCATCTTTGATTCCTTATCTTTTTATCACCTGTGTAATCAATTCCCTGAATAAATTGAAATACCGAGAGTACTTTCTTCTCTCTGATTTGACTGGTACAGCACCTAGTGTTTATTATGTTACTGGCATGTACTAGGCATTGATTTAAAGTTTTAAAATATCACCTCACTTACTCCTTATGACACGCAACTCTATAAGTAGGCATTATGATTATTTGCCCCAATTTACAGATGAGAAATCTGAAGCACTGAGTCATGATGCAACCTGCTCAAGGTTTAACAACCAGTGAGGAGCTGTGCTGGTATTTAAACCCAGGGCTCAGGTTGACCACTATATCACCTGTCTCTTTGTGGCAGCCTCAGGAAGCTCCCCATCTGCCATATAAGTCTTTGACCTGCCCTCTTGTAGTGGAATGAGAAACTGTGGGACTGTGCATTTCTTCCATAGGTTTTAACTTTATTTTTCATTTCTGATTTAAAAAATCATTCTAAACTCATGGCAGACATTTCAGCAGTTATAGAAAACAGAAGTAAAAAACACACATAATAATACCTTCATCTAGCAATCATTATTCATATCCGGGAATTTTTTTCTTTCAACCTTTTTTTTTTCCTATGGAACAAAATACTTTGAAACTGTTTTTGCACAATTTGATTTTAAAGGAGAAGTTGACTATGATCAGGGATTATGTCTTACAAATACAGCATCTGAGAAGAGAAATGAATATCTAATGTGCTCTATTGACTACATTGCTTTGAAAGTTTGCTCGCATGAGGCACTGTAGATATTTGGCCAGGTAGGCCTAAGGTTAAAGAGGAAGTGTAAAATCAGCAAAACACAGGCTCTGTGCATACCCTGGAAATGTGCCTACTAAATCTTATTCAGTATGTGTCAGGCTCCTTACATTCCAGTTTTCCCCGAAGATGACTTTGGGATGAAATATTGGAGCTCTTTCAACTGGAACAAAACATTCTCTATTTGTTATACCAATAATGCTTTAACTTCTTGCATTTTACTAGTGTTCTCCACCTGAATTCTCCCTATTCACCTAAAAAAGCAAAACCCAGCAATAATTCAACCCCCTGAGGCACATTATGAAAAACACGCAGCAGAATGGCTGCATGCTAAGGTAGGCACCAGAAATGAAATCCTAAGTTTTGTCTCTCAACTTGGTCTGGTACTCTGTCATGTGGTACATGGTTGACTCCACTTCTTACCGTGCTTCAGTGTTTCCAGTCAAAGGGAGGCAAGTAGACAGTATATCTGACAGGGACTTCTGTAAAGGCACTGTGGGAATGGAGCGGATTCTAGGAGGAACACTGCTTGGTGCTTGTTGTGCCCTGTTTCTGGTTGGACTCAAGTTCTAAATGTCTTAAAAATTGTGACTTAGAGGCAGTGATTTGGGATGCTTTCGTGAGCTTAAAGGTTTGACTTGGGAACTCCCTAAATTACAAATGTTTGTACCCATTCACCAGCCTTGAAAACTACCCTGAAGCTGTCATTGTACGATCGGATTACTTTCCTATTTATAGTTGGAACTGTGAGATGTTGAAACTTGAAGGCCTGTGGAGTGAAGGCTAGTTTCCAGGTGGCTCAACCCATATGGACATCAAAATTATAAGAATAGGCATAAAACGGCAGGCAGAAGAAGCTGATTATTGTAGAAAAGAATGAGGCGGATGGTCAGGTAGAAGTGGAGATAAGGGGTCATGTGGTACTGCTCTTCTTGGCATTCCTGCCTGAAATTGGTTCCCTTACTACCCCCTTAAACACTATTAATAGCCTTTCTTTACTTAGAGTCGGTGTCTGCTTCTTACAGACAAATAATCCCTGATCAGGAGGTCCCCGAACATATGTTCCATTCCTGAGCACGTGTTTCCCCCACCTGCAGCGCTCTGCATGTTTCTGTTCTCTAATAACACAGTTTAGCAGCCAGTCTCCTCCTCGGGGAGGATTTTAGCTATTATTAAAGAGGGGCAGGTGAGAGAGAGGAAGGACAGGGACTTTCAGGAGCCTAGTGACAGAAAAGGGGCAGGCAGCAGAATAGGGCAGTGAAGGCAGGATCAAAGCGGAAGTTTTGCTGTGCTAGAGAACAGAGGGAAAGACAATCTTCAAGCACTTCTATGGGTAGATGTTTGTAATGTTGGCACCATATTGTCTTAAGGCAAAGGACTAACAACGTACTGGGTACCACAGAGAGGCCACACTGTCATTCATCCCAGCCAGGAGGGAGCTGTAGCTATTTCCTAGGTGTCAGTGATAAGCCATTTCTATAACCGGCAAGGTTCAGCTCAGGACAGGGGTCTGCCAAGCTGTACTTCAGATGTTTCTGCTAGAATTCAAATAATCACGTTTGAGGACACTACACTGCTTCACATCAAGGTTGAGCAGTGTATGTGCACTGAGGGGCTGGGAAGAGCAATCCCAGATTGCCAAGGAGGGCCTTAACAAGGAGTGCCTTCCTGCTGACAGGCACCAGAACACGGTTATTGATTAGAGGTGAATGCCGTGAATGCAAAGTTGGGGAGTTTTGCAGTTTAATCAGACACCTGTCATTCCTGGAAGAATGAACAGTTCAAAGTAAAACCTCATCCATATTGATGTGTAAGAAGAAGAATTCTTAGTTAGGAAAATGGGGCCCATGAGATCAGGACTGAGCAATCCAAGACAGAGCCATGGTCTTCCCAGCAGCTGCTCATCCCACTGGACCAAGCCGACTTCCTTGTTGAAAGAACTAAGACAATGGTATACTGAAAGAATCTAATACAATGCCTGGCTCAAAATGAAGATAAAAAAAGTATTAGTTCTTTTCTCTTTTCAAAGAGTAGGGAAAGCTTTGAAAGTTGACTCCTGACTTCTAAAGAGGAAAAATGGGTTAGAAAAACACAGATGGATTGTTCTGGTGTGCAGAGAAATTAAATTTTTCATTTTGACGAGAGGGATTTTCTTTTTTTTTTCTGGTGGGGGAGAGAGCCAAGACAGAATGACTGTTATTTTTTTATTTTTTTTATTTTTTTTGAGGGCAGTGTCACTGACCCTCATATGTGGGACCCAAACCAGGGCTGCTGGCTTCCCAAGCCAGCGCTTAACCACCGTGCCACTTGGCCGGCCCGACTGTTATTTTTTTTTAATCTTCAGATTTGCAGGGAGTGGAGAGAATACCCAGAGCCAGGCTCCCCTGATGTATCTGTGCTCCCATGGTTTTGGCTTTGTTGTTGGTCCGCTGAGCAGCCCGAATCCTCATGCCTGGGCATCCAGGCTCTGTAAAGTGCATCTGGGCTCAGGCCCTGTCTCAGGTAAGTAATGGGCACTTTGGGCTGCAATTTCTATTCTTGAATAGACCTCCTATCTCAGAGTCATGCTTCAACAAACACTCAATTAAAAGGAAAAAACCTCCGGGTGATGGAAAGTACCCTATTACTGAGAAGCAGGGGATGTTCACTGAGAAAAGCGCCCCCCACTCCCAGCTACTAGTAGCCTAGTGAAGATTTATGAGCCAGCTTGTCCCACAGCGATCAAACCTGTAATGTCAAGTTTCAATCGGTGTATCTTTTTAATCAACAAAACGAACGAGGTCATGAGAGCTGCTTAGAATCAGAAATTAGGCAAAGCAATAGAGTAAGGCCCTGGTGAAGAAAGGTGCTGAGCCTGGGTGGTTCTGTGAGCAAAATACATTAATTTTAGTATCAGACACCAACAGATGAGAAGTCAATGTTATTTTTTATTAAATGCCCATTCATGGCTCATGACCATCTAAAAAAAATACATTTTCTCTTTGATTATGCAGAAGTCATTGGAATCTACTCAGGTGGGCTGACTCTGAGAGTTTTGACATCAAAGGGCACTCCTGTCTGGCACCATTCAAACTGGCAATATTGTTTGAAGAAATGTAGTTAGCGAGATGGCAGTTTAAAGGCTGTAAAATTTACAGGCAAAGTGAGTGTATGTAATATTCCACACTGATTTCCGACATGGAGTGCTATAAGGCACTGATTTGCCAGTAACTTGTCAGTTTGGTTTTCCAGAGACTGAGTATCTGAAAGGAAAGGGAGGAGAGAATGTGGTTTTTAGGTGTATTAAAAACACTACAGTTAACTGTTCGTTCCCCTGGAGTACTCCTTGTAGTAAATGAGAGCTCTGCTATCTAAGACCGTCGAATATTAATAAACCATAGTCATTTCTCCCAAGTGTGTTACTTTGAAAAACATGTTTTTCTTTTTTCCCCCTCAAACACAATTTTGTGAATAGAGACTTTAAAGGAGTCCTTAGCTCCAAAGGGAGTTCTCCAGGCAGGATGTTGTCTTCCTGTTACTGTGTTTTTGAGCAAGATACTGCTCTTCATTGCTCTCCCCAAGAAATGCAGCAGCATCTGTGGCATGCCCTCTGAGGACAGCCTTAGGGGTTAACAACGGAGGGAGGGGAAGATTTAAACTTGTTTAGTCACTTCTAAATTCTCGACTTGTTTTCTCATTGGCCAAAACCCAAATGAGGTAATGCCTGGTAAGAGTGACCCACCTGTGTCTGCTAAAAATCAGGGGCCTCGATACCAGCCACTTAAAACAAGCAGGTCATGCAAAAGGGGTATTTTTGCAGGGTGCAGCCTGGGAGACTAAGGAGAAGAGTTATGGAGGTGTTGCTTTCACAGAGCAAGAGGCATAGAAATCCAAGGTGAAATTGCCAGTTGAAAATAGTCTTCTCAGAGGTCTGGATTTGGGTGGGGGCAGGGCACAGCTGGAAATTTACTACAGGAATGGAGAATCCATCATGATACCTCTCTCTTTGTCTCTCTCTTCTCTTCTACTTACCTTGGATCACCCACAAGTGCTACCTCGGGTGTTGGGATCCAAGGGTAGAATGGGGAAAAATACACCGAGTTCCTCTCCTTAAGGGGTTTATAGTCTAATGGGGAAGAGAGATAAACCCAAGTAAATAGCGAAATAGCACACACATAAAATAATTCCAAATTGTGATAAAGTGCTATAAGGGAAACAATAAGAAATTCTGAGTTAGGGGATCACATGAGGGTAAACTGCTTTTATAGAGTGGGCAAGATATGCTTTTTGAGAGACTGACAGACGGACAAGTGCTCTGTAAGGAGAAGAGAGGATTGCAAAGTTTGCAGGGGGAAAGAGATTGGTGAAGTACTGAATGAAGGCAGTATGGTTGAGAATGGTACACCACTGGAGCAGTAAAACAAAATGGAACAAAAAGAAAGGAAAACCCAGAAGTAGTGACAAGTTCCATTTTGGTCACTCGCTCTCTATCATGATGGTATCCTTTGGGCTTCCTAGGCTTTCTTCGGAAAACTCTATTAAGACATCTGGTTTCTTAAATTACAAGTGACAGAAACCCAACCCAAAATAGCTTGGGCATTAAAGGGAAATTCCTGAACTGTGCGCAAGTCAGGGTGCAGCTGACCCCATGGAGAGCTGGAACCTGGGGATAAACGTCACCAAGACTCACTTTCTTTGTCTTTCCCATCTCTCAGATGACTGGGGGACAGAGTTTCCAGAAGTGGCTTGGTATGCATCTTCCCAAATTTGCTATGAGAAAGTAAGAGAAACTAATCTTCCCTTAGTTCCAGTTTGACTCACCCTTGGTGAAAGCTCTGCTCTCCTTGGCTTAGGGTACATTTCTCCAGGAAGGCAGGGAGAAAGAGCAACTCCCTTACAGGTGTGAGATGTGTGTGTGTGCATGCTTACATGTGAATGTGTGTATGTATGAGAAAGTATAATCTGTAAAGTATGCAACTGTGTATGTGTATTTTGTGTATCTCAAAATGTATTTTGAGAATATGTGAGTGCATGTATGAGTGTAAGTGTGTGGGAGAGCCTGTGTGTATAAATACATGGATGTGTGTGAGAATCCATGTATGAGACTCTGTGTGAATGTGAGTGTGTATATGTGTGATTGTGTATGGAAGTACGTGTATGTGTGAATTTGTAAAAGGCGAAAGATTTATACGATCTGAAGAGAAACCAGAGTATGTATGTGTGAATTTGTAAGCATGTATGAATATGTTAGTGTTAGGGGTTGAATTGTATCATCCACCCCTCAAATTCATATGTTGAAGACCTAACCCCCAGTACCTCAGAATATGACCTTATTTGGAAATAAGGACTTTATAGAGGTCATCAAGTTAAAATGAGTTCATTATAGTGGGCCCTAATCCAATATGACTGATGTCCTTATAAAAAGGGATAATTGTGTCACAGAGATACTCATAGAAGGAGACAATGTGAAGAGACACAGAGAGAAGAAAGGAAATCTCTGGGCAAGGAACAACTCCTTCCTTTAAAGACCTTAGAAAGAACCAACCCCGCCAGCAATCTTGATTTTTGACTTCTAGCTTCCAGAACTGTGAGACAATGCAGTTTTGTTTTTTAAGCCGCCTCGCCTGTGATACTTTGTTAAGGCAGCTATAGTCAATGAATACAGTAAGTGAGTGTGTGTGTGAGTGTGTGTGTGTGTGTGTGTGTGTGTGTGTGTGTGTGTGTGTAAGCTGTGAGGTGGCTCCAGTCAGAAATCAAAAGTTGCCCACCATTCCTCTTCTTTTTCTTTGCTTATCTAATCCTACTCATGTTTCAAGGCCCATCTCTGATGTCTCTCACAGGTTCTCAGTTCACCAGGAGGAATTCATGCTGCCATCAATTAATCGTGTGATTAACAGTAACCTTGAGGGACAGAACCCACCTCACTAATCTTTGAATTCTCAATGATTGTTATATGGCCCAGCACACAGTAGGTACTCAAATAATATTTGTTTTATTTACTTAACCTTCTGTTTGAAGTTTTTTACTGTGAAATAAAATGGATTTAGAAAAATGTACAAAGCGAGACATTATAGCTCAATGTCTTATCACAAAGTGAACACTGTAACTACTACACAGAGCAAAAAATACAGCACTGCCAGCCTTTAGGTGACCCTTACCCTCTGCATGTCTTCTTCCAGTAGTTTACCTTCCATTCTCAAAGGGAAGCCATTGCCCTGATTTTTATGATAATCTCTTCATTGGTTTTCTTTACAGTTTAACCACCTGAGCTTGCATCTCTAAATATCATAGTTTAGTTTGCTGGGCCAATAATGAAAAGATGTTCCACCTCACCAGTAACCAAGAAAATGCAAATTAAAAACATGGTGTTATAACACTATATACATGGCAGAATGATGAAAATTAAAATGGTGATGGTGACAGTGATGTTAAAAATAGGAGATTGCAAACACCACTGAGAATACAGAAACACTTTGGAAAAGTTTGGCTTTATCTCCAGTTGCTCTTCTGCAGGACCTATAACCCCCTATTCCCAACAGAAGTGGGTACATGTGTGCACCAAAGACATGCATGCATATTCATGGCAGCACATAATTGGTAATAATAATATGATGGGAAAAAAGCATTTTGCTTTGGTTTCCCACAATCTGATTTCTAATAAAGCAAAGCACCTTCTCATGGTTATTGGGTATCAATGGCATGGATTTTTTTCTCTCCAATATTTAAAAAATCTTATTAAAGTATAGTTAACATACAATATTATATTAGTTTCAGGTGAGATGTACACCATAGTTATTCAACTAGTAGTCACCATGGTAAGTCCAAAAACCATCTAGCAAAATACCATGCTATCACAATATTATTGACTATATTCCCTATGCTGTATATCACATACCCATGACTATTTGTTTTATACCTGGAAATTTGAACCTCTTATTCACCTTCACCTTTTTCTCTCCTTTTAAAATTTTCACTACAGTTGACATTCGATATTATTTTATTTTAATTTCAGGTACAGCATAGTGGTTAGACATTTATATAATTTAAGAAGTGATCCCCCTGAGTAGTCTAGCACTATACATCTGGCACTATACATAGATATTATAATATTATTGACTATATTCCTTGTGTTATACCCTCCATCCCCATGGCTACTTTGTAACAACCAATTTGTACTTCTTAATCCCTTCCCCTTTTTCACCCACTCCCCTCAAATCCCCTCCCATTTGGCAACCATTAAAATGTTCTCTGTATCTATGACTTTGTCTCTGTTTTGTTTTTTTATTCTGTTATTTAGATTCCACATATAAGTGACACCACAGTGCACCCATCTTTCTGTGTCTGACATACTCCACTCAGCAGAATACCGTACAGAGCCATTCGGGTTGCCACAGATGGCAGTAACCCATTCCCTTCCTTGGCCGAGCAATATTTCACTGTATATATGTACCATCACCTCATTATCCATTCATCCATCGAAAGATACCCAGGCTGCCTCCACATCATGGCCATTGCAAACAATGCTGCAATGAACATATAGATGCACACGGCCCCTCCAAGTAGTGTTTTGGGTTTCTTTGGATAAATGTCCAAAAGTGGAATTACTGAGTCCTTCTTTGTCTCTTGTTATAGCCTTTGTTTTAAAGTCTATTTTGTCAGGTGTAAATATTACTACCTCAGCTTTTTTTTTTTTTCATTTTCATAAAATATCTTTTTCCATCCCTTTACTTTCAGTCTGTGTGTCTTTCAATCACAAGTGAGTCTCTTGTAGGCAGCATATGTAAGAGCCTTATTTTCTTATTCGTTCAGCCACCCTATATCTTTTGATTGGAGCATTTAATCCATTTACATTTAATGTAATTGTTGATAGCTATGTTGTTGTTGCTATTTTATTATGCATATTTTTGAGAGGTTTTCCCTTTCTTCTTGAAGCAGCTCCTTTATCATTTCTTATACTGGTTTGGTGGTGGTAAACTCCTTTAACTTTTTCTTGTCTGGGAAGCTCTTTATCTGTCCTTTGATTTTAAATGATAGCTTTGCTGTGTAGAGTAATCTTGGTCATATTTAGGTCCTTGCTTTTCATCACTTTGAATATTTCCTGCCAATCCCTTCTGGCCCTCAAACTTTCTGTTGTGAAATCAGCTGGTAGTCTTATGGGAGCTCCCTGGTAGGTAATTGCTTTTCTCTTGCAGCTTTTAAGAATCTTTCTTTGTCTTTAGCTTCGACATTTTAGTTATGATATATCTTGGTGTGGGCCTCTTTAGGTTTATTTTGAGAGTTTGGGACTCTCTGCGCTTCCTGGGCTCGTATGTTTATTTCCTTGAGCAAGTTAGGGTAGTTTTCCATTGTTATTTCTTTAAATAGGTGTTCAATTCCTTGCTCTCTCTCTTCTCCTTCTGGTATTCCTATGATGTGAATGTTGGTATGCTTGATATTGTCCCAGAGACCCCTTAAACTATCTTCATTATTTTGGATTTTTTTTTTCCTGTTATGATTGAGTGTTGTCTGCTGCCTCATCTTTCAAATTGATCCTCTGCTTCATCTAATCTACTGTTGATTTCCTCTCATATATTCTTCATTTTGGTTATTGTAGTCTTCATTTCTGACTTGTTCTTTTTATGTTTTCTATCTTTTTGTTGAAGTCCCTATAGATCTCATTGAGCATCCTTATTAACAGTGTTTTGAACCCTATATCCGGTAGATTGCTTGTCTCTATTTTGTTTAGTTTGTTTTCTGAAGCTTTATTCTGTTCTTTCATTTGGGACATATTTCTTTGTCTCCTCATTTGACTTCCTCCTTGTGTTTGTTTCTGTGTATTGTGTAGAGGTTTTATATCTCCTAGTCTTAGCAGGGTGGTCTTATGTAGTAGTTGTCCTGTCAGGCCCAGTGGTGCAGTCTCCCTGGTCACATGAGCCAGGTGCTCCAGGTGTGTGCCTTATGTAAGTTGAGTGTGGCCCTCTGTTAAAGTTGAGCCTTGATCAACTTTTGTTGGCACATCAGTGGGAGGAATTGACCCTGATTGGTTGTGAGGTCTGGCCATGACTACAGTGGAGGAGCTGCTGTTGTGCAGGGGCTGACCATACAGAGCAGGATTAGCTTTAGAGGAGTTCTTGTGCCTGCCCAGTTTGTCTTTTGGGTGTGTCATCTTTGGAGGTGGCTGGATGATGCTCCAGCTCAGTCTGAAGCTAGCCACCAGGTGTGCCAGCCTCAGGGCCTACTGGTGGGTGGGGGTCACCATAGGCCAGTTCAGGGCTACCTGTCATGTGCTACAAAGCAATCTGTAGATGGCTATTATCTGCATTGGTGGTGCCTTAAGATGCCAAGCCGTGAACTGAGGTCAGCCGCTGGGGTTGTGGTTGCTCAGCAAGAGGTACAGGACACACCAAAGCCAAATGTTGCTTGTTTGGGTTTTGTGAAACTTTGAGAGATTTTCGGAAATTCCACAGCATGAGGCAAGACTGGCCATTTGTACGGAAAAGTCACTGGAAGTGTGCCCAAATTGGGTGCAATGGGGCCTCAGGGAATTGCCAAGGAGGAGTGGATGAATGATGTTAGCTAGGTTGAGGGGGACTCACATATGGCAGCTTCCTGGGTCTGCATACAGAGAGTTAGGAGGGTTCAGCAAAGAAACAATGGATTCTCCTTGTGCACTGTTGGTGGGATTGCAAATTGGTGCAGCCATTATGGAAAAAAATATGAAGGTTCCTCAAAAAAATTTAAAATAGAACTACCTTATGACCCAGCAATTTCACCGCTGGGTATTTATCCAAAGAAATCCAAAATGTTAATTTGGAAAAATAGAAACATACATCCCTATGTATACTGAAGCACTGTTCACAATAGCCAAGACATGGAAACAACCAAAATTCCCATCAATAGATGATTGGATAAAGAAATTGTGGTAGGGCCAGCCAAGTGGCACAGTGGTTAAGCGCTAGCTTGAGAAGCCAGTGGCCTCGGTTCGGGCCACATATGAGGGCCAGTGGCACTGCCCTCAAAAAAAAAAAAAAAAGAAAAAAAGAAATTATGGTACCTTTATACAATGAAGTATTACTCTGCCATAAAAAATAATGAAATATTACCATTTGCTCAATGCAGATGAACCTAGTGGATATTATGCTAAGTGTAATAAGTCACACTGAGGAAGACAAATACCATATGATCTCACATATGTGGAATCTAAAGAACAGAATAAATGAACAAACAAAACAGAAATAGACTCATAGACATAGAGAACAAACTGATGGTTGCTAGATGGGAGGAGGGTTGGGGGATGGGTAAAAAAGGTGACGGGGTTAGGAAGTACAAATTGGTAGTTACAAGGTTGGCTGTCATGAGGATGTGAAATACTGTCTGGAGAATACAGTTAATGATGTTGTAAAAATTTTGTGTGGTATCAGGTGGGCACTAGAATTCTCAGGGGATCACTTCATAAATTATACACATGCCCAACCACTGTGTTGTACACCTGAAAAAAATATAAAATAATATTGAATGTCAACTATACTTAAAAGTTATATAGTCATAGCATGTAAAGTAGGGAATATAGTCATTTTATTGTAATAGCTATGTATGGTGTCAGATGGTTAGTAGACTTGTTGGGGTTATCCCTTTGTGAAGTGTGTAAATGTCTAATTATTATGTGGTTTCTGTACACCTGAAACTAATAATTTAAAAAAAAAGGAAGCCATGGAGTCTGCCAGACTCCTGTCTAGGAGAAAGCTGCCCCTCTAGTCCTCACTCTGAAGCCAGACAACTCAGTTCCTCCCCATATGTCCCTGGTGCCTTTTGAGCTGCTGGCCCAGCCACTGGAGCTCAGAGTGAATGAATCTGTCAGTGAATATGTCTGTGTGTGGGTCCTTTAAGAAGATTGCCTGGGACTCCAGTAGCCTTCTGTCTCTCCCAGCCACAATGTCCAATGGTTTTCACAGCCAAAAATTGCGGGGACTTCTCTCCTGGGCACTAGAACCCTGGGCTGAGGAGCCTTGTATGGGACTGGGATCCCTTGCTCCTCCAGGGAGGACCTCCACAACAGACATATCCTGCCTGATTTTTAATGGTCACACATGAGTGACCAGCCCTTTCCACATCTCCACCCTTCCTACCAGTTTTGAGGTTGCTTCATCTGTATGTCCTTAGTTGTAGGACCTTGGTTCAGCTAGACTTCAAGTGATTCTCAATGATGGTTGCTCTGTAATTTAGTTGCAATTTTGATGTGGTCATGAGAGGAAGCAAGCAAAACATTTTTCTACTCTGCCATCTTGACTACAAATCCGGCATGGATTCTTTGATTGCTTTAAGTACAACTACAGAATTCCTGTTAGATATCCAAATGGAGATGTCATATAGGGAGATAGATATATTGGCAGTTTATGGGCAAAGTCAGAGGATACAGATATGAGTTTGGGGCCATAACACATAGATGGTATTAAACACGATGGAAGGGATAAGATCACATAATGGGTATGCATGTTAATAGAGAGAAGGTCTGAGGACTGAGCCTTGAGTAGAAGCGAGGAATCCAATAAATGAGATTGGGAAGTACCAGACAGAAAGGTAAGAAAAACAGAAACATAGGATGCTCCAGGTCCAAGAAAAAGAAGTGTTCCAAGAAAGAGGGGGTAAATTTTAGTAAGTCTTAGTAAAATTCTTAATAAATTATCAAGTGATACTGGAAAACCAAATTAGATGAAGATTTAGAAAAAAAACTTTCAAATTTGGAAATACAGAGGTCATTAGAGGCTCTGAAAGAGCATTTAGTGAAATGGAGAGGATAATTACCCTAGTGGAGGGGGTTCTAGAAAGAATGGGAAATGAGAAATTGGATATAGAGAGCATGGACACTCTTTTGACTGGTTTTGCTGTAAATAGAGAACAAGATTGGAGAATGATGTCAACAAGATTGGAGAATGATGAGGACAAAGATGAAGGTTCAAGGGAAGGCTTTTTTTTTTTTTAAAGAAGAATATTACAATATATTTGCTAGCATGTGTGATCTGGTAGTAAGCCAAAAATGCTTACTCAGGAGAAATAAATGCTGTGCCCGAGTCCTTGAGCAGGCACAAGGGGATGGATCTACTGTACAAGGTCAAAGAGTGGCCTTTGAAAGGACAGACAATTCAGTCACCATTATAGGTGGGCATGTGACATGTGGGCACAGTAGCAGAGAAGATGTGAGATTTGGTTTCAGGATGACTAAGCTCTCTTTAGAGTGTTCCTTTTTTCTTCATAAAATATGAAATGGTATCACTCAAGAGAATGTATAGGAAGTGCTGGAGTGCTGAGTGAAGAAGAGTATGTGAAATAGATTTGTCTCAAAGGGCAGGGGAATGAATTGGCTGGGACAATATGCTGGAATTTCTGCTTAATGCTGAGGATGTATTAACAGTTGAGGCTTGTGATCAGGATTTTAAAGTGGTATTAGTTAGAAGGATTGTAGGGTTTGTTTTTTTCCCTTTCTAACATTTAGTATTGGTTGTGTGTAGGCATGGAATAGGAAGAAACCTGAATTTAACCAGGATTTCAGTTTTGTTGCCTGAACACACGGTGGGGAGATGAGCAGGAGAATTGACAGTGTATATGAGGGAGTGATTTGAAAGATGAAACATGGAATTTAAGCTGGAGATATGGGGAAGTGAGAAGCTGATGGATAGGACAAGAGTGGTAAGACTAATGATTTGGATATCCTGGGGAAGCCAAAGCATTGTTGGAGTTGAGGTAAAACAAGAATCATGCTGAAAAGATTATGGGCTGTAATTAGAGAGAGGGACACTTCAAATTGAAAGTTTGAAGGCATGAAATTATTGGTAATGAAAAGGGAGAAGTTATGACCATGAAAGTGAGTGGCTGAGATGGGATATGAGATACTTTCAGTGGCAAGTGAAAAGATCAAGGATCTGACAGATTCCTGTAGCTATTGAACCCACCAAATATTATTACAGAAATAGAAGTGAGAGACAGTAAGCAAGGGAACATTTTTTTTCCTTTAATGAAAGCAATTTACAGAGAGAAAAGTAAACATTGCAATGAGAAGCATAGGGTAGTATAGCTGAAGTTTTTGGGGCAGAATCAGGACTATTAATCTGGACATGACAATGAGACATGAAGAGATCTACCCTTTCTTCAGGACAAATGGTAGCAGAACAAATATCCACCACTTGAGGGAGCTGCAGAGGGTCAGTGCCTGTGGGCTTTCCTTGAGATTTCAGTTGTAGGGAGAAGGCAATGAAATGGATTCAGAAAATTTCAATGTACAGGTTTTTTTATTCCTGACAGACCATGAGTTTTAGAGGGCCCATGGAAAGGGTTTGGAGGTGGTAAAGTAAAAGAAGATTGGGTTATCTTGGGGGATAGAGAAAACTATATGGGGCTGAGAAGGTGACGGAGTAAAAGACATCAAAATTGGTTCCTAGTCTTCCAAGGAAGTGATGGATAATTAATTTTAAGTGGAGGCTTGTTGAACTAGTCTCTGTCATTGAGCAGAGGTTTCAGAGGAAATGTTGAATGAGTGAAAGCATGAATGTCACACCAGGGGCATGGCTGTCACACCAGGTCTTCCTTTAATTCTGATGTACTTAGGTCCAGACCAAGGGGGCGGGATTTTTACCAGGGGCCCTTCACTTATGTTAGTGAGATATCAACACTGGGGAGAGACCAATCTTGCCAGTATGAAGTAATCTCTTATTTACACAATTATGGAGAAATAAGATCATTTAGGTGAAGAAAGCTCTGGGTCAGCCTACTTACTGATTTTTGTTTGCTGATCTTGGAAGAAAATACTGGGACAAGATCTTCCGCTGAAAAAAATTATTTAAATCCTAAGAAGATGAAAATGCTTTGATACTTAAAGAATATTCTTGTCCTAGATGTTTTTAGCAGTTTATATTTAACTGGGTATAATTCTTCTTAAGCACCATTTTGTTCATTCTTTTGAAACTGAAGATTAGTCTTTCAATGAGAAATCTGCATTTCATTGTAAAGATGGAACACAATGCCTTTGGCTCACTTATTCTGTGGAGGAGCAAGCTTATTTTGGTAATATATCTTTAGCATATTGTAAAAACAGTGAGTGTAGCAAATTTATTTCAGGCAAGACAGAGTGAGATATGCACATGCATGGCTCAAGGGGCACGAAAGATATATACTCCATGTCCTATACTTCAAGTAATGAAAATTTCAGAGGTGACGTCAGTTGTCTTTGGTTTCAAATTGAGTGTCTGTGATAAAAGAACCAGTGAGGGGAGAAAAAAGTAATTTCAGAATGAGAGATGATTGTAATTAGAGTCAGCCACAGATCTCTGTGCTAGGAAGATGTTCTTTTACTTCCTACTTCTTTTGGGAAAATACAAAATCTTAACAATTTTCACATTAGATCAGGCCAGTGGTTGTTTCTACCTCAGATTCTAAATATTATACCTTAATAGAAATTGCACAGGAAAATGTTCATGTTCTCTTCCATGCTTCAGCCTCATTCCCAAGCAAGTTTCTGGCAATAAGCATCCATAATTATATCCACCATCAGCCATCTAGCCTTGACTATTTGAGCACCATTATGGATTTTGAATCTTTTCTCTTTTGTGCATTCCTGCTTCCATTATCCTAATACAGAGCCTCAACATCTTTCAACTGTGTAATTACTGTAATTTGTGACTGTAGTATGGATCAGTTAAAGGTAAGGCTTTCTTGAGGGGGTGGGTTTGAATTAGGTCTTAAAGCATAGTTAGAATTTTGAAGGGTATTCCATTTGAAGGGGTGGAGTTTTGAGGAAAGGAATAATGAAGAGAAAGCATAAGGCCCATCTAGAAGGCACCGAGCTGAGCAGTTGACCAGAATCACCATTAAGGAAGCCAAGATGGGAAAGTTGGGCTGGTGCATGATTTATTTGCACTCTGATTACCCAGTGCAGGAAACTGGGCTGTAGTGGGAGAGTTGAGAACCACTCCCCTCCTCTATGCTTGGTAAAAAAAAAAAAAAAAAAAAAAAGAGTGATTTTTCAGTTTCCTGATGTCTTAGATCACCCTGAGGAAGAAATTGGGGCTGGGCTTATAGAGGATGGTAGTTACAGTAAAAATCTCTCTCTTGGACCGGCCGAGTGGCGCGGTGGTTGAGCGCTGGCTTAGGAAGCCAGCGGCCCTGGTTCGGGTCCCACATGTGAGGGCCAGTGACACTGACCTCATAAAAAAAAAAAAAATCTCTCCTAGAGGGATAACCCTGCAAATTGTAATGCGGGGATCTGCCATGGAAACCCACCAGCTACTGTGGCTCTTAGTGCCAATGGAAAGACATTTAGGAGTCAACTGAACACTGACTCCCTACGCCATCAGCAGGATTTTAGAATATTTTTTGTTATAATAAACTTTTTGTTGTAATTGTAATTGCTGTAGAAAGATCTGGCCTGAGGACTCAATTTTACCGCAATAAAATGCCATAATTAAAAAAAAAAAAGCCCTAATCTGATAGAAGCCTATATGGAAATGCAGGCTCCCACAGAAGTTCTAATTTTTCCCAGAAATAAGAGAGCAAAAGCAATCTCTACAAAAAAGACTTAATGGAAATGAAGGAGATTGTTTCACAGGTGAAAATGGCCAATGGCAGATGCAAAATGCTAAAAACTCACCATCCACTTTATCGTTTCCTGTACTGTGCCTACTACCAAGCCTGATGGAAAGTAGGTACTCAAAGGTCTCTTGAATGAATTAATACAAAATGTTATGGGTGTGGAAAGTGGTATTTATAATATTTACTTGGTTTAAAATTGTTTCTTTTTATTATCATGTACTAAGATTGTGCAGTAGCAACAAACCTAAAAATAACCCTCCATCTTCTCTAAATTTTAAGATTTTCCAGATCAGGTTGAAGAATAATTTGACAAAAGAATCCATGAAGCAAATAGATTCTAGACACTTGTTTCTGGCAAAAGTATCTCAAACTTGTTGAAGGCATCATAACAAGAAGCAAAGGAGAATATTATCTAATAATTTAGTACGTTGAGTTCATGGGAAAGTGTGAATTCTGTTTACCAAAAAGCTTGATTTTATTTTTAAAAAGCAAATATTACAGCAGAATGATTTGCATGATGCTATTGGCCATTCCTGGAACCTATTACTTTTTGAGTTTCAAAACCTTTTTCCTGTTGGCAATGTCAGCAGAGAATATAATGTCCAACTTTAGGCCAATGGATTGACAGTGGGTTGGGACTAACTCAGGGTAGAATTATATACTATATAGCAGCTATGGGAGATTGGGTTTTAAGGGTCTCACTCTAAAGTAGCAATCCATATGTGTAGAAATGGGATTTTGAACAAGGAATCAAATGTGGATGGCTCCTGCTGTAAATACAGTGTTGCTTGCAGGGACCTCAGTATTATGACAACATTCAGCAAAGCCAAAGAGTTATACACAAATGTTTGGTTCAACAGAGGAATGAACAGAGTCTCCTCCTCAGTAGGCACAACTTGAAACTACTAAAGTCTGATTGAAAGAGAAAAGATGAAAGGGCTAAGGTGGGAGAATTTTCTCCCTTCAGTGCTTGGGAGAGAAAACTTCTGGTGCACTCCAGCATTCTGAAGAATAGAATTGGTTTTTGTTGTTGTTGTTGTCTGTCTGTTTTGTTTTTAAACTGAATTTGTAGTTATTATAAAAAGAAGTTGAAAATACATGGTCATAGAAGGTACGTTGGGATTCTTCTGGGAGAGAATGCTGCCACTTAGGTGAGGGGTGGACTTGGGATTGCAGGTTGAAGGTACAAAATGAGAATAACACTTTGTCTAGTGGTTTCTTTATATCTCCTCCAGTAAATTCTGACTTTCGATCAGAAAGAGAGGATGGATTTTCTTGCCTTACAGCTTCCGGGGAGACATGCTGTGGAAGTCTCATGGCTTCGAAATAATTCGTGGATGTTTTGTGAAACCTTTTGACCCGGCTGGGAGCCTGGGGCTTTTGAGCATTCAAGAATAATAGGCAGCATTGAAAATGAGTGGATAGAATGTTTTATTAATGGTGCTATTTTTATTAACTGGAGTCAGGGGAATACCAGAAAGGATCAAAATTTAGGAATTCTTTGGAAAGCCTTTATTTTACATTTGTTTTATTTTACATTGTTTTGATGCTTTACTCCATGGTATAACAGACACTGTATTTTTTGCCCTAACAAATGAGAGAGCCAAAATGAGACTTTGAAATTTTTATGTGTTGTTGAAAGTGGAAGGAATATGGAGCAGGAAAGAGAGAGAGAGAGGGAGAGAGAGAGAGAAGCAAAGAGGTAGCAGTAACTTTTTTGAGAGCTGTTTCTTTCTTCCAGAATTTATACTATCGACAATGATGTTTCACCATACTTTATTCCTCTCCTTCCTGGGCATAATCAGTTTATCATAAATTTTATCTATTCTTCAATTCAATAGGTGTATTTTGAGTACTAACTATGTATAAAGCATTGCTAAGGTGTGTAAAGATTTAGAAATAAGTTAATATAAAGTGTTGGCTCATAGTCCCTTGGCTGGGCTTAATTATCTGTCAATTACAGGTTTATTACCTTCCCCACCCTCCACCCCTCAATTTCAAGACTCTAGGCCTAATATTTGTCCTTGGGATATGAAAATTGTTAGGATTTTTTTTGGTTGTAAGCAGTAGAAACTGATGTTGGCTAATTTAAGCAAAAGAGATATTTATAAAAAAATATGAAAGTTGCTCATGAGATCAAAGAACCAGGTTTGGAACAGACAGGAAGTATGCAGCTTCACAAATTTTGGATCGAATAAACTACTCAACCCCCTTGTCAGGGTGAAAGGCTGCCCCAGTAATAAGGGAATTCTAACTATTGTACTATTAATATCTGGTGTAATATTCTAGGAAGAGCCAATTAGGGTCACATGACCGCCCCCTTGGCTGGAGATGATGAAGTTCTTGATTAATAGCCATAATATACGTAAGAGGAGAAGTTACTTGTCAAAAATTGGGATCTATGACTAAATTAAGTTAGAAGAGATACTGGACAGTCAGAAAACCAGCAAATACAGGCATCTAGCCTCCGGAATGCTGAGATCAGGTGCCAGCATGACTGGGTTCTGGTGAGGTCTCTCTTCCTGGTTTGCAGACAGCTACCTTATTGCTGTGTCCTCACATGGCCTTTCCTCACTTGTGTATATGGGGGGGGGGAGAGAGAGAGAGAGAGAGAGAGAGAAATATTTAGATCTCTGTCTCTTCTTCTTCTTATAAGGCCACCAATCTTATTGGATTCTCATGACCTCATTTAACCTTAATTAACCCCTAAAAGTTGTATCTCCAAACTCAGTCATATTGGAGGTTAGAGCTTCAATATATGAATTTTAGAGGAGCATAACTCATAACACTTGGATAAGTTATTTAACTTTCCTACATTTCAGTTTCTTTATCAGTAAAATGAGAGCAATAATAAAGTATGTATATTATTCATTCATTAATAATACTTATTGTTGATTTAATATGTGCCAAGTCCTAGACTAGAGAATAAAAAAGCAGAGAAAAATTCTCACCCTAAAGGACTGTTATAAATAGTAAATGAAACAATAACTGCATAGTGTTTAGCAAAATGTAGTGCTCAATAAACATTAGTTGTTGTCATTGCTAATTGGTAAGAGACACACCTGGTTGAACTTGAGTTCATCTCCTGGATGTAGAGAAGGTATCCCCTTCTATCATATTATGGGTGAGATACTGGGTACTGTGGTTAATGGGGCTTCAATGAGCCAATCCACATGGCTTGACTATGTCCTGCTGTGTATGTTTCACTCCACCCAGAGAGGCAGGCCCAGCACTGTGGGGAACTCAGCTGTATCAAGATAAATGGCATGATTTTCCATAACAGAGATGGATAGGAATCATAGAGACTCATAATCGAGATGAATAGGTAGACATAAACACAGCTCCAATGCATCAGATCAGTGCTATAGTAAAGTTATGAGCAAAGAGCTGAGGGAGCACAGAAAGGAGATGAGTTCTTCTTGAGGTGAGAAAGACTTCTTAGAAAAGTGAGATTGAGCTTTTCCCTCTTAATTTTCAGGTACAAAGTTTGGGTTGGGGTGGTGGTGAGGGCGTGTAAGCAGAGGAAACAGCACAAAGATGTATGCACAAGCCTGGGGAAGGACTAGGAACTGAGGGCGGTGGAGAAAAGTCTGAATTCTGTGTAGGACTTACAGAAAAACAAACGATTGGGGGTTTGAAGCAAGAAAATATCCAGTATTTGGGAGGAAAGTCCCAGGTCTTCCAGCTAGGAGGCTATGATAGAGGTGAGAGATGATGAAGGCTTAGCAGTTGGCAGCAGAAGAGAAGTGGACACATGTGTGAGATATTTATGAAATCGCATTTATGGAACTCAGTGGCTTATTGGATATGGAAAGTGAGAAAGTTGGAGGAATCAAGATGACTTTAAGATTTTTCACTTTAGTAAGGGTCCATTATCTGAACAGGAAATACAGATGGAAGAGTGAATTTGGAGAAGATAATGAATTCATGTTGGACATGTTGAATTTGAGTTTTCTTCATGGTTTGTGTAAGCGATAACTTAGCGATAAAGAAAGAAGTAACCATAGACTGATTCATGATACAGTGTTCAGCCTCAATTAGCTGGTGATAAACCTGTTAGCCCAAATTCCAAAAAAAAAAAAAAAAAGTCACAATTGAAAAAGTTGAATTGGAAACGAATTTGAATGTCTGGCTGTAATAAGTTGCCAACAAACTGGAGGGATAGAGCCTGACATGTCTCCTGTTTCTTATCTTGCACACACTGTTTCTTTATTTAGAACCTCTTACCAGTATCAATTAAGCCCCAGTTAAATTTGACATCCCTTAACCTTGCATTGAATCTAACTCATTGCTACAGCAGAACCCATATGGCACAGAGACAGTTGTAGGCATCAGTTCATTGCTTATGTAGAGATACTGGCCTGGTGCCAACCAGTAATCACTGTGTTTTGTTAATAAACATGTTTGCTTTGCAGTCATTTTATACACAGGGCTCTGGATTAATTAGACCAAAATCTGTCATCCATATAAGAAACCACAAGAACTCACTCTCACTTTCTGGGCTTCTGAGGGACAGGGAACAGAAGATTTTAGCAAAATTAAAAAAAATATATGTTTGCTTGTTTCCATAAGAACTTAACAGACTATCTAAATAACCAGTGCAAGTAATTTTTGATAATTAATAAGGAGCATAGATTGGGTTGGTGAGTTGAATAAATGAGACTGCAGAGGAATCAAGGTGAGATTTTTTTTTCTGTAGGATATGAATTAGTTGATTTTTTTTAAGCCGATTTTGTTTCTGTATTTGTTTCCCTGAAAGGTGATAGATTTTGTTTGGGTGTGAAGATTTATAAAGAGAGCCCCCTTAGGCATCAGGTCAAAAGTTTGTTCAAGTGGAAGAGGTAGCTATCGGGTCTCTTTGCATTCAGGTTTGAATGGGAAGACAGGAGAGTTTCCAGGTAGTTCTGCAGCTGAGCCCTGCTATAACTCTGTCTTTGAGGTCTGCAGCACCGAGCCACCTCAGGCTGAGACCCCTTCACCTTGAGCACTTCCTGCTACCTAACTAACAACCTTAGACATGCCTTAGCTAAATCCTTCCTGAAGTCAATATTTCCAACCGAGTTTCTCTTACAGCAATACAAATACTGTTTGTTGTTTCTTGTATGGAAGCACAAAAAGATTCAAATTCTTGAGTTCCCACCCTATGTAGGTAGATAACTTAGCCTAGTGCCTGACACATATCTGTTGAATGAACGGAAGATGATGAGAGAAAGCAGAGGAATTAAACTCATATCTGTGTAGTATTCACTGATGTTTCTACATATCTGCATTATAAAAGCTCCAGTTTGCTGTACACATTTGACCTTTTGATTTAAAAAAACAAACCTATGCCATTCAGAATTTTTTTAAACAGGGCTGATTAGCCTTATTTAAATAATCTAGGTTGCTGCAAACATGAATCTTGCATTTCTAACAATTTCCCATTTCACTTTTTCCAACTACTACTACATATATATATGATATATATATATATATATATATATATATATATATATATATATATATATATATACCATCTATGAGGTATGATCAAACAATACAGTGAATATTTAAATTTAAAAAATTATTACAGTAAAAGACACATTGCCATTAATCCCCCTCAAAATACTCCCCCTCACTTCAAACACACTTATCCCATCATCTTGCCACTTGCAGGTGAATCTGTATATCAGCAATGTACGGGAAGGATTCACCACGTCTGCATCTTTGATGCCAGCCTCTCCCTTGGCATATTGTGTGTGGGGTCCAAGTGTGGGGTTAACCAGGATTGATTATCTTAAGCACTAGCTATAGCTAACATCTGTGGAATTGCAGGAGCTAGCTTCTTTTCTAGGAGGCCAGAATGAAGCCATCAGTCCTGGGCAAGCTAACACATACCTCTTACCAACTGATCAAGAACTTGATTTCTTAACTTATCAACATGTTCTGAGGAAGACAGATTGATGCAGAAATACAATAGTCCTCTTTTTCTGTGGTTTCACTTTCTATAGTTTCAGTTACCTGTAACCCACTGAGGTCCAAAAATATTAAATAGAAAATTCCAGAAATAAACAATTCATAAGTTTTAAGTTGTGCACTATTCCGAGTAGCATAATGAAATCTCATGCTGTCTCGCCACTCTGTCCTGCCCGAGATGTGAATGATCCCTTTGTTCAGTGTATTCTCACTGTGTATATACACTCATTAGTCACCTAGTAGATGTCTTGGTTATCAGATTGGTTACTGGAGACAGAAAGGCAGAGAGAGAGACCACATTCACGTAAGTTTTATTACAGTATCTGATTATAATTGTTCTGTTTTATTATAAGTTATTGTTGTTAATCTCTTACTGTGCCTAATTTATAAATTAAACTTTATCATAAATATGTACGAAGTCAGACAATTAAGTTCGTGAACTTGTTGCACCGACATTGCTAACCATTTTTGATATCAGAGAGATTTTTCATTATGAATTTGTACCATCTGGACAAACAGTTAACCAACTTTACTGTTTGGAAGTGCTAAAAAAGGCTGCATGAAAAAGTTAAATGAGAATGACCTGAACATTTTGCCAACAATTCATGGCTCTTGTATCACGACAATTCACCAGCTCACACGGCATTGTCTGTGAGGGAGTTTTTAGTCAGTAAACAAATAACTGTATTGGAACACCCTCCGTGCTCACCTGATCTGACCCCCAATGACTTCTTTCTCTACCCAAAGACAAAGGAAATATTGAAAGGAAGACATTTTGATGGCATTCAGGACATCAAGAGTAATACGATGACAGCTTTGATGGCCATTTCAGAAAACGAGTTCCAAAATTGCTTTGAAGGGTGAACTACACACTGGTGTCAATTCATAACTTCCCAAGTGGAGTACTTTAAAGGTGACTATAGTGATATTCAGCAATGAGGTATGAAGTACTTTTTCTAGGATGAGTTCACAAACATAATTATCACACCTCATATGTATCAGAAAAGCACAGTACTGCATTTTGTTGTGTATAATACACGCTTTTTGGCCCAAATTTGTGAGGGAAAAATAAGGATGCACATTATGCATGGGTAGTACTAACTCCATATCTATATAAATGTTTTTAATTCCTTTATTTATGCTTGTGAATTAAAAGTATAACTCTAGAAATCAATAATGATATCCATATGCAAAATAATACCTTGGAATACAATAATCAGTTTTGTTGAACTTACGATGAACTTGCAATGAGAAACAGCTCTTGGCCCTCTATGATGCCTAGATATTGTAAATTTGTTACCGGTACATAAAATTTCTTGTACCTTGTATCTATTCTTGTGTTTTGCAATTGTTTGTTAAATAAAATTTCTTATACCATAATATGTTAAAAAATAAATGCTAAAATTTATTTTTAATATAAAAAACAAGTATTTAGGGCTGGCCGAGTGGCACGTTGGGTAAGAGTTGGCTTGGGACACCAGCGCTGAGCAGCCAGGCTCCAGTTCAGATCCCACATAGAGGTACAGTGACATTGTGCCCTCTCCAGGTAAGATGGTGAACAGCTGGGCTGCTGTGAGTTGCTGGTGACGGTGTAGACTGCAGTGGGGCTGGCCAGCAGCTGGCGTGCGCTTTTGTGAGCTGCCATGAGCCAACGTGAGTGGCCGTCCAGTGGCCCGCAAGTGACTGCCTCACCCGGGAAGAGCGCAATGATGATACCAACATGGGCCAGTGAAGCGATGTCCTCCACAACTAGACTGAAGAACCAAAGGATAGCAACTTGTCTGTTCCCCTCCCCCAAGTCCCCAATAAAATCTTAAAAAAGAAATAGATAAAAATAAATAACAAGTACTTAAATGTAAACAAAAAATTTTGAAGTAAAACATTAAAATGAAAGATTTTTTCCCCTGAAAATTTGGGCCAAAAATGTGGGTGTGTATTATATATGGGTCCACATTATACATGGGAGCACATTATACATGGCAAAATACAGTATATACTGAGGGTGCCAAAAAAGTGTATACAGTGGACACTTTGGTCAACGTTGCTCAAGCTGTAGTTCACCTTTATCAGAAGTGACAGTAACCACTTTGAGCACCTCTTGTAATTACAGAAGTCAAACATGACTTGTGTGCATCTTTTGTTATCGGTATATATTGAGTATTAACAATTTTAATACACTTTTTTTCCTTTCTTAAAATGTGTATACTTTATTTGTCACCCTCTGTATATATGGGGTTCGGTACTATCCAAGGTTTCAGGCATCCACTGGGGGGGGTCTGATAGTGTACCCCCATGGATAAGGGAAAGACCACTGTAATAGAAACTACCATTTATTGAATATTTACTATGTGCCAGACACCTTATTAAGCACTTCATCTATGAATTATTTCAATAATTGATTGCAACACGTTCAAGTACAATATCATTGTAAGTAAGGCAAGTGAGACAATCAGAGATTAAGAAACTGGCTGAAGATCATTCAGCTAATCGATGACAGGGTTGGAATTTATACCCAGGAGGTCCAAATCCTAATCCTTTGCTTGCTTACAGGTATGACATTTAAATTAGTGAATTCATCCTAGAAAAAGTACTCCAAATCTCATTGCTGAATATCACTATGGTCACCTTCAAAGTACTCCCCTTGGGAAGCTATGCACTGATGCCAGTGCCTAGTCCACCGTTCAAAGCAATTTTGGAACTCTTTTTCTGGAATGGCCATGAGAGCTATCATCATATTACACTTGATGTCCAGAATGTCATCAAAATGTCTTCCTTTCAATATTTCCTTTATCTTTGGGCAAAGTAAGAAGTCATGGGGGGCGGGCCAGATCAGGTGAGCAGGGAGGGTGTTCCAATACAGTTATTTGCTTACTGGCTAAAAATTCCCTCACAGACAGTGCTATGTGAGCTAGTTTATTGTCGTGATGCAAGAGCCATGAATTGCTGGCAAAAAGTTAGGTCATTTTTGTCTAACTGTTTCATGCGCCTTTTCAGCACTTCCATATAGTAAACTTGGTTAACTGTTTGTCCAATGGGTACAAATTTGTAATGAATAATCCTTCTGATATCAAAAAATGTTAGCAATATTGTTTTGACTCTTCATTTGGACTGATGGAACTTTTTTGGTCTTGGAGAATTGGCTGACTTCCATTGTGTATTTTGATGCTCTGTTTCAGGGTTGTTTTGGTACACCCATATTTCATCACCAGTGATAACATGGCCCAAACCATTGTCTTGCCTTTCCAAAAGGTCTTGGCAAATTTCAACTCTCCTTTGCTGTTGTTCATCAGTGAGTTCCTTCAGGACCACTTTTGCACACACCTTTCTCATGCCAAGATTTTCAGGTAAGATTTTCCTATCTGTTTCTCTATTGATGTTTACTTGGTCTGCTAGGCTTCCCACAATCAGCTGACGATTTTGCGGCCCAATTTAATGAATTTTTGCAATGTTTTCATCAGTTCTGCTCTTTACTGGCCTTCCTGATCTCTTGTCATCAGCGACACATTCTCTCTCCTCAGAGGAACGTTTAATCCATTTGCACACTGCTGTTTTCTTCATGGCATTATCCCATAAACTTGAACTAACATGTCCCTGATTTCACTTCCACTCTTGCCAAGTTTAATAAGAAATTTAATGTTTGTTCATTGCTCTAATTCAAGCTCAGACATTCTCGCGACAGCACACAAAAACACTCAACAACAATAAACGTCACTCAGCAAGACACTGCCACACGTCGACATGAATACAGCTGTGAGACACTGATATACCAAGGCTATTTGTACAGTGCTGCCAATGTAAGTGCACGTTGGCCAGTTTGAGAACTTAATTGTCAGACCTCTGTACAGTTGAATGGGAGAAGCCAATAATAAATATAATTATTCAAATACAATTATAGTAAGTAGTACAAAGCTATTATGGCTATATGGGGTAGTTAATCTGGTCTTGGAAGCCTTTAAAGAAAGGACTTTTAAGCTGAGGCCTGAAGGGGTGAATAGTGGCTGGACAGAAGAAATGACATTGTAGTAGGGAAATTGTGTTTCAGGTATGGAAGACAATATGTGCAAAAGTGCATTCAGGGAGTTGAAAGACAGTCAGTATGACTAAAACATGTTGATCAAGAGATAGGCAAGTGAAAAAAGAGTATTTTAAGGATTTTGAAAATTTCAATTTCATTGATAAATGTTAGTGGAGAGAGGGTGAGGACTTGCAAAGAAAGATAAGGAAAGAGGACTAAGATGAAATGTGCTGACCAGGAGTAGAGTGAAAGGTGTCAGCACTGGCAGATGTACTACAGCTAATATAGCCAGATATTCACTGAATTTCTGCATCTTTCACCTAACACTTATTACATGGCTACACAGCAGGAGCTGTGCTTTTGGTATAATACGAGGATAGGCATATAATTAAATAATTAAAATATATTTGATAGAGAACATTTATTAATTTATGGGTTCAATAAAGCTGGCATGTTCTTGTGCGGGGATTCTTTTGATTTTTAGATTTTGGACTTAAAAGTAGATGAGCCTGGACACTTACAGTGTTGGAGGCACATTTGAGGGAGCCTAGCTCTCAGCCCCACAGAGGGAAGGTTGGAAGCAGAGAGTAAAGAGAATTATATTCATTTTAGAAGGTGTGAAGCTTGAGACAAAGCAAAATATATTCCCACTACCCTCATATTTTCTATGCTGGCGAAATTTGGTTTAAATGAACACAAAGATTATTCTTGACCAATAGGTCATAGAGGATCAAGAAAAGCATTTGGTAGGTGACAGAGGGACCAGGAATAGCCTTCTTGAAGGACAGCAAGAGTTAGGTTATTTTTGCATGCTGAGATCTTAGCTGCCAGACACTGGTTCTTCATTCCTACGTCTTTCTTCTGTGGCTATGAATTCATTCAAAATGCAAGACTTGGGGAATCACACCAATTTGCCAGCTCCTAGTGATAGCTCTGCATAGGATAGAGAGTATGAGAAGGTAAAATGGGGTGTATGAGAAACACAGGGGCAGGGTATGGCCTTGTTGGTGGGATGTAGTCTTAGAAGAGATGAGGAAAGCATATTGGGGGCAGATAGTCACCCTTTCCTTAAATTTGTCCAAATGACTCCACCATATGACATCATGATATAGACTCAGTGAGATGGCCAAAACACAGCATGCTCTGGTATTCATAATGAGAATCACAGTTTTTCTCTAGTCTTTTGGCATTGTGCTTTTTAAAATATAATTTGATTGTCATAAAACTGGAAGGTGGTCCTCATTAGATTTATTGATGTGGGAAGATGTATCTCCCTCCTTCCAAGGAAGTGGGGTGTGTGTGTGTGTGTGTGTGTGTGTGTGTGTGTGTGTGTGTGTGTGATTGTTTCTTCTTATCATCATAGAAGGACATAGCATGGAATTTTGCAGAACCAGATGGCGAAACGGGACTGATTGTATATTTGGATCCTTGTGACTGGAAGGTACAAACTCATTAACAACAGTGTGGTTGCTGTGACAGAAGCAGTTTTATAGCCAATGGACTTTAATTCCCAGAATACTGCATACTGAAGAGAAAACTTACAGACATGAGTCCTGCTCGCTGGGGAATTGTGGGCACCTCTGCACATAGTATTTCTGTGGGGTGCTTACTAGAACAGCTTCTCTTATCAACATTTTAAAACAATATTTCTCACATAAAATTTGACTTGCTGCTTGTCTTAGGAAAGGAGGTTCCCACAGATTATGTCTGTGGCCTGTCCTGGTGATATCTATGTAAATGGCAGTGTTTCAAAGCTCATTTTCTGGCCTGTTGTTCTACAGAGGTTTCTAATTTCTGCCACAAATAAAGGATCTATGGCTCATACAGTTTGCAGTATTGCTGAGAGCAATTGCCATGTCCCAGAATCTGTGTTTGGCCAACGGTGTACCATGTATGCAAATATATCCCGAGAGGTTCCCATCATGATACTAGATATAGAGATATTTCTGTAAGGACAAGGTTTCATAAGCATTTTCGACACCACTTAAAGGCCACAAAGGAATTTGGCCTCAATGTGCTCAGACACTGTGGCCAAGAATCAGGTGTTTAGAGCACAGGAGTAACAAGCTTAAAACTATATATATTTAATCATCAATTGCACTAGTTAATCCTACTCTAGTTCCCAGTTAGTTAACTTCTTATGAATATACATAAAATTGGTAATCAAATTGTTGAGCATGACAGAAACAACACAAATCCCTTATCAGGTCTGGGAGAAATGATGCAACACAAACACATATGTATGTAGGTAGGTATGTGTGTAAGTATATGTGGTGATTGGTGGGGAGAAAGAAATGCTGCCAGATATATAAATTGTGAGGATTTTCTTTGGCTCCCAATAACATAGCCTTTAATTAAGTATAAATATAAGATTATGTTTCAAGCAAAAGAAAAATATATTTAAAGTTTGAATACAGGAAATACTATAGAGTTTCCAGGGGTACAACATCTGCAAGGTATTCTATCTTATACAGAGCAATGACGTCAAGATAAGCAGCTGAGAAAAAAAAAAAAAAAAAAACAGAGCCCAGAGATAAGCCATGCATGGGAGACCTTAAAGAGCGTGCAGACTCCTGGTTCAGCATTTGGTCAGAGGCCAGCTCTGGTCTGAGGTGAGTTTGGACAGTAACACATGGACAAGAGTAACCAGAGAAAGCAGTAAGGCCTGAAAGTCGTGTGTGACCTGTGGAGATGTGGCTAAGTTGTGCTCCTTAAAACTAGAAGTTGGTTTAATATTAAAGGGCCATTTTTTTTTTTTAATCACCTCTTGCATGATTGTCCCCTCACCATCTTCTTAGTGACTATGGTTGTAATTCATTTTTGCCTCCTCCATCTTCTTTTCAACTGAGGCCCAAGATATAGAATCTTGAAAATTCAGCCATCAGCAGTCAAATTCTAATTTGGAAACATTGCTTAGACGGCTTGGAGGCCTAAGGCAAATGATCAAATTGCTCTCTTTAGAGCAAATGTGCAACCTAGTTTCCGAGAAAGCTCCCTCTCTATTCAACTCCATGGTTGGCTGCCTTGGCTATCCTTCCCACACCTCTACCTCATCCCCTCCCCATTTCCATCAACAGTTGACATATCTTTATGGAGAAAATAGAAGCCACAGGTATAAACTCCCGTAGTTTCCTTTTTCTTTGTTCTGACTCCATTCATCCTCATCAGGGACTGTTCCTGTTTTCATCACTCAGGAAGGACTTCTCCGTGTCTTACAAAGGGACGTCCTACATTCTCTTTGCTTTATGAAGAACAACTTGGTACTTAAAAAGAGAGTGCAGACTTTTTATTTATATAGGGCCTTGTGTCATGTTAACTCATTTGTATGTGTCCAGCTATCATGTATATATATATTTTATTTAAATTTCACAACTGACAAATGGCCATAGTTAAAAAAAATAGAAAAAGCGATAGACAAAAACAAAACAACCAAATCCCACCCAGAGAAAATCACTGTAGCACTTTGTTGTATAATTGGAGAACTTTTTCTGGGCGAATATACACATGCATATATTTATATTTATATTTATATTTATATTTATATTTATATTTATATTTATATTTATATTTATATTTATATTTATATTTATATTTATATTTATATGTGTGTATATATGTGTATTTATGTGTTTACAAAATAAGATAATACCAAAATACTGCTCTGTAACCTGCTTTTCTTCACTTAGTAATATTTGTGATTATCCTCCCTTGTCAGGAATGGTAGGCCTCCATCTTCTTTTTAAATGTCTATTATTTCACTGGGTATCATTCCAAATGCTCAATGCTTATATTGCATTCAGTTTTTGCTATCATAAACAGTAGATTGATAGATATCCTTATACATATCTCATTGGGCATTTGTTTAATTATTTTCTTTGGATAAATTCCTAGAAGTGGGATTTCTGAATCAATGGTTTTTGAATGCTTTTATCATATATTGCCAGACGGCATTCCAGAAAGGTTGTACCAATTAACATGCCTGCCAGCAATCTTACTACAGTTTTGTGTTTTTTTTTTTGGAGGAATAATTTATACAGAGTAAAGTGCACAAACCTGAAGTGTACTGTTCAATAAATTTTAACAGATATATCCATCTGTTTAAACACCATTCAGATCAAGACATAGAACATTTCTGTTACCCCAGAAAGTTCCCCTTGAGGTAGCTACTATTCTGTTTTTTGCTACCAACGATTAGCTTTGTCCTTGAACTTTACATAAATGGAATCACATAATACATGCTTTTGTATATCTGTCTTCTTTTGTTCAATGTAATATTCTAAGGATTCACTTCTGATGTTGACTATATCAGTTTTTCTTCCTTTTTAAATTTGAGGGTAGTATTTTATTGCGTAAATGTGCCATAATCACTTTGAATCCATTTTTTTGCTGACGGGTATTTATGTTGTTTCAACTTTGAGGCTATTATGAATGAAGTTGCTGTGAACATTGTTCTACATGTCTTTTTTGTGAATATATTTATTCATTTCTATTGAGTATATGTTAAGTAGTGGAATTTCTGGACCATAAAGTAGGTATATATAAGGTATGACAATTAAGTTTGCTAATTCAGCCTAGAAAAAGTACTCTATACTTTATTGCTGAATATCACTATGGTCACCTTCAAAGCACTGCCCTTGGGAAGCCATGCACTGACGCCAGCACCTAGTCCACCCTTCAAAGCAATTTTGGAACTCTTTTTTTTCTGGAATGGCCATCACAGCTGTCATCGTATTATCCTTGATGTCCTGAATGTCATGAAAATGTCTTCCTTTCAATATTCCCTTTATCTTCGGGTAAAAAAAGAAGTCCTTGGGGGCCAGATCAGGTGAGTATGGAGGGTGTTCCAATACAGTTATTTGTTTACTGGCTAAAAACTCCCTCACAGACAGTGCAGTGTGAGCTGGTGCATTGTCGTGATGCCAGAGCCATGAATTGTTGGTGAAAAGTTCATGTCATCTAACTTTTTTTTTTTAAAACTATTCTTTTTTTCTTTTTATTTATTATTACTATTATTATTTTAATTGGGGAATTGGGAGAGGGGAACAGTGTTGGGAAATTGGGGAGGGGACCAACCAAGTTGTTGTTCTTCAATCTTAGTTGTGGAGGACACCAGTCGCCATCTGGCTGCCATCAGCAGCTCCTGGCTTCTAAGCTTAAGGTGCTGAGCTCAGTCTTAGTTGTGGGTGGGCGTAGGCCACCATCAAACTGGCAGTCTTGTTGTTAGGAGCATGTGCTCTCACCAGCTGAGCCATCCTGCCACCTGTTGGCAGCTCAACAGCAGCTCAGCTTCAGCGCAGCGTCACTGGCCCATGTGGCAATTGAACCAGCAGCCCTGTTGCTCAGAGCTCGTGCTCTTAAGCCAACTCTTAACCAACTGAGCCACTCGGCTGGCTGGTTGTCCCAACTTTTCACGCAGCCTTTTGAGCACTTCCAAATAGTAAACTTGGTTAAGTGTTTGTCCAGTTGGTACAAATTCATAATGAATAATCCCTTTAATATCAAAAAAGGTTAGCAACATCATTGCTACAAGTTTGCGAACTTAATTGTCAGGCATTGTATTTAGCTATTTTTGGTACTGCTAAATATTCTCTATAGTTATTGAGGCAATTTACACCTCAATGTATTAAAAGTTCCAGTTGCTCTATATCCTCCTCAACTCTTGAAAGCCCTTGTATAACATCTATAGCCATCTTGCTGTGTTTATCGGGGTCTTGAGAAAAAATATTTTTCTCCACCTTTCTATGCTTTTTCACTGGTAATTAAATAGACATAAGACAGATTAACAGGAGAAAATAACAATTTAATTATGTACGTAGGGATCCCCACATACATGAGAGCTTTAGGTACCCCACATACCTAAGAGGTTCCAAGACAGAAAGGGAAAATGAGGGATATATGACATCTTGAGCTAAGGATGAAGTAAGGTTCCTGGCATTTCAAAGGGGTGGAAGGTCATTCACAAGATGATAAGAGGAGCAGATGTTCAGTAATTAGAAGTTTGCCCTACACTACAGATAGGCCATAAAAGGTTATTTCTGGTGATAACTCATATTGGGCAAGGAAGGTCCCAATTTAAATTCTTTAAGGGAGAAGTAAAAGTTTCGCCTGGGCCTGCAGGGTCTCAATTGCCTTCATCTTAAAATAATCCACATGCCAAAGTGGCACATCTTGGGGAGGCATGTTCTGAACCCCTTCAGTGGGAAACATTTTTCTCCATATTTTGGTTTATATGCTTAATCCAGCTCTTACTAAACTCATTAATTAAATCTTATATTTAGTTAATAAATATTTATTAAGCAATTATGTGCTGGGTACTGTATTAAGTCTTGTGGATTCAAAGATGAGTAAGAATAAGCTCTTAAGCAACTACCAGAAAAGACAGACATAAGCACCTAATTAACATATGTGGTGAATGCATTCAACAGCAGAAGCATGTACTTGTGCAGAAGCATATGATCAGGCAGAGAAAGAAAACCTAATATTAGAGAGTGAGAGATAAGAGATGGCAAATGAGCCTCAAAGTTCAACAAAAAAGATGACCACAAGTAACAATTACTGAACACATGTTATCCTAGATACTGTGCTAAGTGCTTTACCTGTCTTATCCCAGTTAGCCTTTGGTGTAGGTTATAGTGTCACTATGCTCATTTTACAGCTATGTCAACTCAGGAATGGAGAAGTTAAGCAACTTGTCCAAAGTCTCACAAGTCGTAAGTGAGGAAGTTGTGATTTGAACCCAGGGAGTCCTACTATGGAGCATACACATGCCTCGATGATGTGTGAGTAGAGGGGTTTGGGGGAAGACATTCTAGGCAGCAAAAACAGCTGTACATAAGCAAGAAGATATGATACAGTCCAGTAAGTTTGAGAAACTTCCAGCAAGAAGCCTGAGGGAGCATGGTAATCAGAGTGAGATGAGATTGGAGATGAAAGCTGGCAGGAGCCAGATCTGGAGTGAAGTAAAGTTGGAATTCCTATGATGGCTTTTCACTGGAGGTTACCTCTCCTTATGTCTCATCATCAAACACCAAACAATATTTAAAATGTTTCACCATGTTGTTGAATGAGCTATTTGGGCACACTTGCCAAATACTGAGCATTTGAGTTTCCTGGAATGGAGCATAAAGAATTACTTGAAAGTAGGTGAGCAGACCTGGTTTCAGATATGAGGGCTCCCGCAGTGCCTGTTGGCCCAGTACATTCTGTTTAATACACCCATCTGCTGTGAGACGGTGACTTTGAGATGAGCTGAGGACTGTGTTCCCAAAACCTCTAAAAAGGTCCAGTCATAAAAGGATAAAATCTATGCACTATTCTGATGTGCAGTGCAATGGGGGAATGCCAGTTTTTGCTAAAATAGGATGAAGCTAAAAAACACACACTGTGAAGCATTTGTCTGGTTAAATAATTGAGCAGGTCTTGCATTCCTACTTTAGTCAGTTTCAACAGAAACACTTCTCTGGAGGGTTCTCTTTGTGAAGATCATCAGAGTCATCATGTGGAGGCCTGCCTGGTGCCAGTTGGGTTGGGGGCGGGGGGGGGGGGAGTGCTGGGTGGTCCTGGTGATGATGGGAAAGGAGGCAATGCAAAGTATACCTTTGGGGAAAATGCAAACTTTTCTTGCCCACGGAGGGTGTGTGTTAATATTCAGAAACTGTTGGCCTATTGTTTGCGACTCCAGCTTTCTCAGCAGAGAGCCTGGCAGATGGCTCACATTTGCATTAGCCTTCTGGAAAAGGAATTCGCTACCAACAACATAAGCTGCAGCTTTTCTTTTCAGAATTTACAACAAATTGGCCAGAATGGCAATTTAAAAAAAAATTAGCATCACTATTTCCACATTCCCTTTCTGAATAGGGTAAATGATTCCCTCTCCAACTGTGTCATTTGCACTTTTTTACCCCCAAATGTTTATTAAAATGATTTAGGTATTTCATTATGCAAAATGACTTTTATAAAAAGACCTTTCTTTTTGCCCCACAGTCACACATAATTTCTTTTGTCACTTGTTATAGAGTGGAGTTATGTGAAGTTAGGACATATTATTTGTTCTAGTCTGTATTGGATAATTTATTACATTAAGAAACCAATAATTTTCAAATATAATCAGATTTAAGTTTTTAATAAGATTCATCTTCCCATTCACACTTGCTTAATTTAAGGATATTAAATCTGTTCAGGAACGAGCTGCCTCTCAAATCCTTGTGTGCCCATTAAAGGGCTTTATTCCTGATGTGTTAATAGGATTTAATTACATTACTGTCTCCATGCAGAGCCACAGTGCAATAGTTAATTGTGATAAGCCAAGCAAACAACAGCCTGAAAAGGAAGTGGTGTATAGTAGTTGGTTTATCGGCTTAGAAAATCAAGACAATTATTATTTTTAAATTGATGGTTGCATGCATTTGCATTGTGTTTAGTTCAAATGATGAAGAGACCAAACTTAAAAGGCCACCCACATAAAAGGTGAACAATAAACACTTATCAGAAACTACTTAATTGCCTTTTAGGTTTTGAATTGCAATGAAATTTTGATTATCAACTGCAAAGAGATTTGTTTCAATAATTTACCCTGCTATTCTTCTGTCTTTTTGACTATCACATCCCTGATTTGGGGTTCAGAATAATAGCTGTGTTCCTCATTAAAAAATAATGATTTTAAAATTGCTCTTTTATCCTGTCTTCCACTTACGTTTTAAACTTCTGCTTCTGCTCTTGTCCCTTGGTCCACCTTCCCCAGTCCCCCAATTAGTTTAATGATGGACAGCAGAGCTTTGGCCTGATGAGAGGAGTCAGGACACAGTCTTCAATAAATTCTGTTAGTTTATCCATCAGGATCATTTGCATCGATTGGAGGTGCTGACTTCTGTGAATTTCTGTTTCATGTGAACTCGACAGAACTCAGTATTTTTGCTCCAGCCCAGATGCCTGTGAAATAGAATAATTTTTAGAGCATTTCAATAAATTAAAAAAAAAAAAAAAGGGAACCCAGCAATATGCTATCTGGTTGAACTTTTCACTTCCAAAGTGATTGACAACTTCTGACACATTTTCATGAGAGATCACAGACCTGGCAAACAAAATTTGACATGATATATTGTCTTGCTTTGCTTTGTTAAAAGTTATTATGGATGTAGAAGAAAAAACATGTATGAAAAGGCATCAGAGCCTATTTTTTTAGACAGTCACTTTCTACCTTAGTCTGTCAATAAGGTGTTTATGATGTCTTTTGTTTTTCCTCCTGAGCCAAGTTGGTGAGAGGTGGCGAGAATGAGGAGAGAGTGACCATGCCATGGTTTTGCTTCTCTCAGAGCAACTCCGCTTCCATCCCTTCTATGTGTTGGAATTTAGTTTGCCTGTTTAAAGCAAGCCCACTTCACAAAATATGTTTGAAAATTGAAAAACACCATTTATTGTCCAACCCTCAACCCGTTGCTTATGGTTACCACCAAGACTCCAGTGAGATTCTTCCAGAACTGGCTGTGAGCACAGCAGATCTGGGAAGGCCCATCCTCTGAGAAGGCTCTGTATAAGTATACAGAAGTTCCTGGCCTGCTGCACTCTCTCTCTTCCAGGGCCTTGTTAACTCATATCTCCATTGCTGGCTCTTTGTTTTAGCAGATGGACACTATGCTTGTTCTGTCTTCAATGTCTGTTCAAATGTACTCTTTGCCGTGAAGACTTTTCTCGCCCTTCAAGTTGGAATTGATTTCTCTTCTCCCTGTGCTTTACATAACTCTTTTTGTCTTCAATCTGTGATCAGGTCTGTTTCCCTTAATGACCATCCAGTTCTTAATTCCAGAGATGGGGGTCTCTTTTATTGTTAAATGAACTATTAAATGAGAAATAACCCAGATGAATTCGAGCACATGAGTGCTCAACATGTTAGTTTTTCACCATATTAAGCCTTTTGGCATCTAGTAAACTTCTTTTAGTATATAGGGTATGCTTAATAAATATTTAGAACATCAAAGTTTCTGTTTTCCTTCTAAGCATCTGGACTTTGATTAGAGAATTTCCTTGTATTCTTTGGTATTTATATATTCGTGATTGTTGTTTTTGCAAGTTCTTTCATTCATCAGCACCATGATGTTGTGCGCATTATGTACTATACTAACTTGTGTTGACATAATTTTTCCTTATTCTTTACCAGCTTTATTTCCTCTTTTTCAATGCCTTGCTATTTCCCAAATGTAGTGTCAGGGAGGAAAATTATTTATCTTCTCTACCTTGCTAGGCTCAATAGCTGGGCTCTCCAATCCAGCCAATAAAGATAGAGTAACAACACACAAAAAAACACAGTTTTAATTATGGACATATGCATGAGAGTTCACAAAGAAAAATGTAGCTCCAGGAGATGGCCAGATGATTGAAGCTTATATACCATTTTAGGTTAAACAAATGAAAAATGGGTTTGGGGCTTCTGGGCAGAAGAGGCAAGTTATGGAAAGGTGATGGGAGAAAGTGTATGATAAGTAAAGATTATCTTGTTTTGCAGATAAGAGTCTCTCAGGCAATAAGAGTTGTCTCCAGGAGGAGATCTCTTCCTTGTATAAAACAATTGTAAATTTTCTTTAAATGAGGGGAATTTTTTTATTTTTAAGCAATTAGGGAAAGGCAAAGAGCTTTTCTTGAATCTCTTGGGCTTTGGTTGTCTTTATCTAAAAATAATTCTTATGACAAAGTGACATATTTTTCGGTGATAAATTCTGCTCCCCTTCATCTGCTTGTCCTTTTCTTCTTTCAAGGCCCAGTTCCATGTGAATCTTCAAATTTCTCCAGTTGTTATATTTCCTCTAAAGTTTTGTGATACTAGTCAGATGCCATTCTTGTAATTTATTTTTAAGATATTATCAAGAAAAATTACCCATGTTCTGTAAATTAGACTGAGGGTGACTACATATCTATTCAAGTTTTATTTACTTTTTGGGAGAATGTACCATTCAATTGACTTTATTATCTACTATTAATTAAGGGCTTGGACTATGTAAAGTTATATGTCAACTTGTAGATTTGCATCCAGTTTTGTTGGAAATTATTTCTGTTCATCAGATAAAGTAACCTGAAAGGTTTGGGTTTAGTGCCTTTCAGTATATTTAATTTAACAACCTTATTTTAATATTCCTTTATTAAATTTCCCAGAAATACCCAGTTTCACAGGTGTTCTTTAAATCAGTTTACCATTTTACTGTTTTCCTCATTAATTTACGAGTTCAGTAAATTCTTTCACATGGGATTATTCTGTGTGAGAGGCATATCTTTGTGGGGTTTTTTTTTGAACACTATATTTTGATAATGTAATCAAATTCTTTATAGGACTTTAAAAGTGAAAATACCAAAATTTGTATATCTGTAATGTCATCAGAGCTAGTTTATCAGCTATATACATTTGATAGTTCTGACATTTTGATCTAAAATTATACTTTATGGTTTGATCATCCTTCTTGGTTAATAGGCATCTTTGTGCAGTGTTTGTTTTTCTCCCCCTAAACCCAAAACTTTCAAAAGGATCACAAGTTGTTACCACTGAGGATATGTGGTAAAATTGCAGTGATGTAGAATCTGAGGAAAATTATAAATTAAGTCTTTCCTGAATGCGTTCTTAAAGTTGGCATTTGGGAATACATCTATAGCTTTTCAGGCAACTACTCTCAGTTTAGTTCAATTGAACTAACTTTTATTATTTACCTGCATCAGGCACTGTGATGAGGGCTAGGGATATAAAGAAACAGATTGTAGTTGTTGGATTCAAGTATTTATAGCAGAATGTGATGAGAATAACAGTCTATATATTTTCCCAAGTTACATTACAGAATGGAAATGATTACTTCCATTTCTAGGTGTTAAGGAGTGACATGTGGGCTTGTTTCCAGGATAAATGGGTGATCCTCAAACTGACAAGTTTAGGGGAAGAAAGTGTCCAAGTGAGGTAATAAGGGACCTGTGTATTTGAGGAATTGGATGTGGTTCAGCTTTACTAGAGAATAAAGTTCAATGTAGAGAGAGGAGGGGGATGAAGGACTGAACTAAGCAGGAGTTGGCTTGTGGAGGATGATGGAGGATTGCGAACAATGCCTGGTTCTGTTGTTACATTACCTTCTGTAACTCTGACCTTCTTGCTTCCCTCTTATAATGGCCCTTGTGATGACATTGGGCTCATCTGGATAATTCAGGATAATAATTTCCCTACCTCAACATATTCACAGATTTCAGAGATTAGGGTGTACACATCTTTGGGAAGTCATTATTAGCTTATCTATGTCGTTGTTTTGGGAAAACCATTTGAAGACTGTGAACAGATGATATACCGATATAGTGGTTTTCACATTTCAGTGTGCATTAAAATCACCTGGAATGTTTTAAAAATGCAAGTGATGTTGATGCAGTATCACTGGGGTGGTTCTGGGGCCTGCATTCTTATCAGGCATCCAGGCAATTCTGACGCAGGTTGTTTGGGAATAACTCCTTGAAATATAGGATGGCTGGATGTATAATAAATAGACTAGAGAGGAAAGAGCTTACAGGCAACAAAATATGTTGGTAGATTAATGTAGGTAACACACAGGAGAAGGTAAATACATTTGTTGATGACTAGCAAAAACCTTTCAACACCACTGGGAGATAGTAGAGTGTACTCATTAAGAGCACATCTGATGGGCCAGCCAAGTGGTGCGGTGAAGCGCTGGCTTGGGAAGCCAGCAGCCCCAGTTCGGGTCCCACTCATGAGGGCCAGTGACACTGCCCTCAAAAAAAAAAAAAAAAAAAAGCACATCTGATGGAGTCAGACAAGTCTAGTTTTATTTCTGTCACTTAATACCTGTCATTTTTGCAAGTTAGTTAATTTCTTTAAGTCTCAACTTCCTTATCTGAAAATGGGAATAATAATATCTATCTTGCATGGTGTTTTTGAGGATTAAATATGATGTGTCAGAAAAGTACTTGGCACCATGCCTGGCAAAGAATAAGTCCTCACAAATAATGGCTATTGTTTTAAGTATCATTATATCTAAATGACAAACATTATTTTCTAGCAAAGTGCTCAGTTTATTTCTAAAGTGATTACAGAATATCTGTGGGTTATTCATTGGTTTGTCATTCACTTACCTAAAGCTCTACAGAAAACAAAACAAAGCAACAAGTAACTGAGGAAGAGCCCTTCTGAACACAGCGTCAGCCCATCTTGCTACTCAAGTTTATAAGGCATTCCTCAGGACATGTTCCTCTTTGGTTCATCAGATCCTGTTTTCTAGCACTTTGTGGGCCCAAGGTGATGATCAGCCTAAAAGCAGAGGGTGTAGAAAAAGCAAAGAAAAATCATCATATGTAACAGCAAATGAATAGCCCTTAGGGGAGACCACATGTTAGAACGTACATACGGAAATGATGGAAAATCCTGCCAAAATACTGGAAGAAAGAACATTTGATAAAACAAGAGTTTGAGTTCAGAAGGTCCTCTACTTAAAAACTCATAGAGAATTTCAGGAACTTGCAGAGAAATGGGAATACAATTTATCTTAAAAGCAAGATGTTCCAGTTTTGCCAGCCACATGACTTTAGTGGCCACATGTGGGCATTGCTAAAACGGGAAATAGAGGGTTTCTTTGTGTTTATGAATAAATGGATTTAAGAATAGCATTTCAGCACTAACCTGTGACCCGATAGAGGAGTTTCTGGTTTGTGAGTCAAATGGGGTCCCTCTTTTATTAATTAAGTGAAGGAAAATTGTCCATAAGAGAGTTTCTGTATAATGAGGTCTACACATTTGCCTGCTGAAGAAAGTGGTTGAGGGCTCAGATTGTGCCAGGAGAGGGGAGATGAAATAGGAGCAAAGTGAAGCCGCTGGTACCACCCCTGTCCCTTCATTCCTGTAGTCACCCTATAGATCATGAATATTGGGCATCACTGGGGCAGAATCAGTAAGAATGAGAAAGTGTGCAAAAAACCCTATAGCTGTGTGCACTTACATTGGGCTAATGGTGGTAGCCCAGTTGGTTGAACATTATTTGTTAGAAGAGCAAAGGGGTCATGTACACCAAAATCTAAAGAGAATGTTTGACCTACTTAGATAAGAAATTGCTTTCAGGGACTGGTCGAGTGGCTCAGTTGGTTAAGAGTTGGCTTAGAGCGTGGGCTCTGAGTAACAGGGCTGTCAGTTTGATTCCCACATGGGCCAGTGAATGCTGTGCCCAAGCTGAGCTGTCACGGAGCTGCCAACAGTTGGCAGGATGGCTCAGCTGGTATAACAACAAGATTGTCTGTTGAATGGTGGGCTACTAAAGATTGAACTTGGCACCTTGAGCTGAGCTGCCACCCAGATAGCTCAGTGGATAGGGCGTGCGTTCTTAAAAACAAGGCTTCCAGGTTCAACTCCCGCATGGGATGGTGGCTATGCCCACTTGCAACTAAGACTGAACTCAGCACCTTGAGCTTAGAGGCTGGAAGCTGCCAACCAGAAGTCAGATGGTGACTGGCGCCCTCCACAACGAAGATTGAAGAACAATAACTTGGCAGGTACCCTCCTCCAATTTCCCAACACTGTTCTCCTCCCCCAATTCCCCCATTTAAAGAAAAAAACAAAAGAAATTGCTTTCAGATCTGAACTATCTGTTAACATTCAAATAATCGTTATGCGCTCCTTATTGAAAGCCATGCTTAACTGTTCATTAAAGTTAGTCCCTAAAGGGCCTTACTTGCTAACTTTTTGTTAATCTGGCTTATGAGACTGTTTTGAACCATATCAAAACTGTATTTTTGGGGAAATATTTCCACAGTTCTGTTTGAGATAATGTGATTGTACTGGATTATCCTATTTTACAGATAAAGGAACTGAGGAACTAATAATTAACCTGCTGGAGGTCTTGTTTTAAGTTTGAGACTACTAGTAACCTACCAGACATGGAATGGGAAACTGTCCAAGTGACAGGTGGCATTTGCACATCAGAACTTCAGCAGTGAGCAACCATAAGTCAATACCATTAAACCATAGCATAAAAGTGGTTACACTATCTTTAATTAACCAGTAAATACACTTTAAGATACATTTAGGTTACTGAGCTTAGGCAAGAAATTCAGGAAGAGATCATTCAGCGAGATGTAACCTCAGGGAGAGGAGGGTACACTTCGATTTAACAAATTTGACCAACCTTCTAATTGGGATTTATATTTCTGATGAATGGATTATCTCAGCCTTTAACTGACCTCCCCTCTCTGCTGTTGATGTTGCTTTTTGAATTTTCTCTGTTCATTTACACCTCACCACAGGGCAAAGAAAGAAGATAAGGTGGGAAATAAGTATTGACCACTGGTTAAACCTCTAATTGCAGCTCTTAGAGAGACAGGGTGGAGGTGGGGGGCTGGGGAGGGAGGTTAAAACAAGGTCTGGGTGTTATTTGATGTCTGTGTCCCTGCCCCAGTCCTCAATGCCATCCATCAAGTGTCCCTGGGTTGGTCCCAAAGCCCCTCTCAGTGTAGCTGGGCTGATCTAAAATGTAAGTCATAAAAAGATGAGATGTCTCTTCTGCTTAAAAGTATTTTCCACTGGAAGATTGAATTCACATTGCAAAGAAAAAACAGGAGTCTTTAAACAGGCATAGTTTTATCTTAGCAAACATTCTTGTGTGTGTATGTATGTACACACTTGTAACATCTTCTCTAAATATATTTTTAGTGATTTATGGGAACAGATGGAGACGTGACCCATATAGTCTTTTGACTGGATAAATAGGCGCTATGACTTCACTTTTGACCATTAATGCCCAATGCTACTTTTTCTCCCTAATTAACATTAAGATGGGAGTTTAGAATTAGATGAATAATGTTACTACTCTTGAAACTAGGAGATACCTGCTCGTCTTGACTTCAGTGAAGTCTTGCCTATTTGTATCGTTATACATGGACAAATGATGCCAAACAAAGTTAACAGTTTAAGTTGTTTGACAGTATGTTTCAAGGGGTTTGATGGGACAAACGACTAATTCCTGATTGTCTAAAATGCCTAGAATATAGCCCTTCCTTCTTTTCTTTCTTGTTTCCACAGACATTTGTTAAGCACCACTAAATGCTAAACATGAACTATGCACTGGTGATACAGTACTAAATAAGATAAATATGACTTCTACCACAAATTAGTTATTTTAAGTACATAAGTTAAATAAAATTGTGATACATGTTATCAGGAGAGCTTGGGGTGCTGGGGGAACATCAGAGAGCAGAGCAAAGGCCTTCTATCTGGTCTTGGGGCTTCTAAGGAAGTATCATTCAAAATGAATCTTAAAGAAAGAGAAGGAATCTAGGTAAAGGGCTGGGGGTGGAGTGGAGGGACAGGTTGTGTGGAAGAAAGAGATGTCCAGGGATAAAGAATGGCATATGCAGCCTCTGAGGTAGTAGAAAACTTGGAGTGTCAGATGTAGAAAGAGCAAAAACAGCAAGGGGGAAAGTAGTGGTTGCTTGGATCAGGTGGTAAGAGGCGCCAGATCATATGGGCTCTCTTTGCTCTGGTCCTGAATGAGATATGGAGTACCTTGGAACACTGGGGAGTCACGAAGGCTTCATATAGGAGTGACAGGACCAGACTGGTACTCTCCAGAGATGTACTGCTGCAGTGTGGAGAATGAATTAAGGGAAGACTAGGAGTAAATTTAGGGGGACCAGACAGGAGCCTCTTTAATTGGCTAAGGTGAGAAATACCTGGAAGGGAGGGCTGTGGGAAAGGTGAAGAAAAGGTGGATGACTATATACAAAATGCAATATACAAAATCCAAATGGATGCTGCAATTGATCGAACAGGTGAGTGAGGCAGAGCCAAAATGAGTTTATCCCACTTGAGGCCACAGTCATGGTCTTTCTCTGGAAAGCTGTGTGATAGATAAATACTCTTGTCCATCAAGTCATTTTTGAATTCAGAAATATCTATTTTTGAGGCATTCTGCAAAATAAATAGTCCTTCTGCCCTAATTGTTGGATTTCCCACCCTTCCCTACCTATCCCTGTCTTTAGTGTGGAGTCTCTGTGCTAGCTCCATGCTGTGCTGGTTGGAGGAACCATGATGGTCTGGGTTCACAGGAAATAGGGTCTAGAGCTGACGTTGGTAGAGCAGCTTGGCCGCTTCCAGCACCTGCCCACTGGCACGCCTGGCCCAGCACCAGAGGCATCAGGACAGGCATGCACCTGGCAGCTTTTGGTGGCATAGTTGCCACCTTTGGTGTTGTCAGAGAAAGGAGATGGCCACAGAACCAGGGAGGAGGAAAATAGGGGCTACCAGGCTCTAGGAGACATGTGAGATATGTGCAGGGAAATTCCAGAACTATCTGGGAAGAATTGGAGGGATAAAGAACAGCACATGGAGGGCTGAGTCAGAGACACTGTTGGCTGACTGATGCTGCCCTATGGTACTGCCTGGCTGATGAGTTCAGGAAACTGGGTTTGTGGAAGACAAAATGACCAGGTGGAGGAATAGTAAGAGATGAGGCTGAAAACATGTTTTGAGGTTAGATTATACTCTAAAGTCTTGAAAGCTTTATAGCAGTGGTTTTGGAACTGGGGATTTCGCATTATTTAAATACAGATTCTGACTTAACAGAGCTGCTGCTGCTGCTGCTGCTGGTGATTGTGGGGCGCTGAGATTCTGCATTTCTGACAAGCTTCCAGATGATGTCAGTGCTGCGGGTCCTCGGGTCTCACTCTGAGAAGGAAGGCTATGTTGAAGAATATAAATGGTATGTAAGGAGGTTTAATGGAAATCTTTGATTAGAAGCCTGAGATAATATAAACTTCAAGGAGTGTTTCTCAGTTTGTAGTCCTGTAGAATATCAAATGCATGTAACTTTGGAGTCAGTCTCACATGTTTGAACCTCAGCTCTATTTCCCTGAGTTATCGAACCCTGCATGGCCTCAGTTTCCTCATCTGTAAAATACAATAATAGTAAAGTTAAGCAGGTATCTTTACTGCAGTTCTCAGGAACTTAAATTTGCTAAAGTGATGCTCCAAGAGGGAGGCTTCAGAACCTCGGTTTTGGGAGGATTGATGTGGTGGCAGATAGGAAGATGAGTTGTTTTGGGAAAAGGCTATATAGGCTGGACAGTCTCCAGGACGTGAGTCTGGAAGGAAGGAGTGGCAAAATGTCAAGGTGTGGAGCCATTGAGGTAATAGCATGGGGTAGAGAGGATGGAGTGGTCAGGAGAAACCCTTCAAGGTTGAATCAGGCTGGAGACCCATTAGAGGTGAGGATTAGGAAGAAGGAGGAGCCATGTAAGATTCTTTCCCACCCAGAGAGAAACAGAAGGCCAGGGGAGAGTACCATGTGTTTAATTTTCATTCTGATTTAAATTCTGCTACTTCTTGCCCACAAACTAACAGCATGCCTCTTGAGTCTCTAGGGCATTTTACAGTAAAGCCACATATTTTCTGAAGTTGGGTCAAGACTGAGCATATGAAATTCCTCAAGTGTGAAATTCCACTTAACCCCATTAATGCTTATAACCCTGAGTAGATATTGTTTATAATTCACTTCTAGTTACCAGTGGATGTTTGCATTTGCCAACTCTTTTCAGATCTATCTCAAACTAAGTTTATTTTAGGGAAGAAAATGTGCCTTCCTGTCAAAAAGCTGAGAAAAACCAACCTCAGCCTCCCACTCCTACGGTTCGCACATTTGGCTGTAACTCGTGTGTGTGTGTGTGTGTGTGTGTGTGTGTGTGTGTGTGTGTGTGTTTCATGGTATTCTGAATTTCATAATACTTAGGATAGAAAAACATTTATTTATAAAGGACACTACAGTTTAACAAAGGTGTTGACGTAATGATCCCGTTTCATTCTGGCCAACCATGAAATGGGTATTATTTAGCATGTCTATTTTTCCCTAATACATGGTGAAGAAAGCGGGGATGGTATATAGTTTCATGTGCCAATCTATAGATGCTTCCCTTCCCCTGGGAATTTTCTAGAACTTTTATACAACGCTCATACATGGTTGGTGTTGAAAATATTAAAGCAATTATTTGAATTACAAGCGTAAACCCATTTATGAACAAGTACAATCACTAAACCATGCTTACAGTGTAAAGCATGGTTGGATTGCAGCTGGAATAATTTTAGCCCCTTCCTTCCTGCTCTCAAACTCTCAAACTGAATTATATACTGCAGCTGTATTTAAACTTTCTCTCTCTCTCTCTCTCTCTCTCTCTCTCTCTCTCTCTCTCTCTCTCTCTCTCTCTCTCTCTCACACACACACACACACACACACACACACACCTACCTACAAGCATGTGCTAGCAATCAAGTCACATGATTCAGCATTTGCTTTAGATTTAAAATTTTTTCAATGGCCTTTGACTTTCTCTAAAGTAATTACTCTAGTTAATATTTTAGAATCCTTTGATAAAAGTCCAAGATATAAATCTTTTTGAGTGCTGTTCAAGTGTACTCTACGATGAATATGAATCTCTGTGTTTTCTGTAGATGGAGAACTCTGCTCTGGCCACCACATAGATTTTAATTAGTGAAAATCTCTCCTCACATTCCAGACATACTTGCATTTAAGCTCAGAGGCTGGTTCTACAGAGCTACATGACCTTGGGGAAGCTGCTTAACTTTTTGAAACCTGTGGGCTCATCTGTAAACTGGAATTCAAAATAGTATTTGGTTTTGTTGTGAGGATTAAATATATTAATACACTGTGTCTTGCTGCTGGTGAGTATGCCATAAACATTTACTATTGTGCTTTTTCTTGGGTTATGGTGGCTTGGATGAATTAGCCTTAAGCCCCATTTTGAAGTATTTTATGTAAACAACTGTAACACACACTACCACTTTCTCATCTTATGCTTGCATAGGGTTTTTAATTTCTCAGCAGGCTGTAAGTGTGTTATCTCATCTGAAGCTTATAGCCACTCTGTAAGGTGATCAGGATGGCATTTTTATCCCTTTGATCAAGGCTGCGGAGGTGGGCTTGAAGTCCACATATCCTTCTCCGAGTTGCTTCCCAATGTAAGAGGGTCTCATCCACAAGAAGGGATATTTCCTTTTCATCTGAGGACTATGAGTACAGCAATTTCTTAGGTGTTCTTTCAGAACCTTCTGAACCAAAATTAATCCACGCTATTCCTCTGAAAGGAACAAAGGGGAAAAAAAATATATGCTCTCTTGTTCATAAGAATTGCCAAGGCTCTTTTTTTTTTTATTTTTTAATTAAATGAGGATGGATGCCTTCACTCATCCATCCTCTTTTTAATTTCCTATGTTCAATTTTATTAAGATGTGTTTCTTGAAGATATGTGCTATCTGCTTCTTGTTGTATAAAAAGTTTAATATCTTTCCCCTTTTTATTGAACTAGTAAGGCTTTTGACATTAAAAATAATAGCTTTGAATTTTCCTGTTGCTGTCTGCATTCAGTAGGGGGAATATTAAGAATAGATGGGGAAATTCATTTAGTTACTTCTCTGAAGGGTCTTTCAAAGCATTATACTTAACATGATCTACTCTATAATCCACAGATGCATAGAATAAATAAAATAGAATGATAGCATAAGTTCCTTAGTGTCTAATCCAGGAAATGAATGTCTCTTAAAGAAATATGGCTACTAATCTTCTAAAAAGTCACTAAAAACTTATTTCTTTCCTTTGTGTTTAGCTGAAGTGAGTATATGAGTTTATTTTTAAGGAGGGAAATTGCAAGAGACCTTAAGAAAACAATATGCTGTTTTACTATTTAAACCTGCCAAGTTAGTACAATGCCTGAGTTGTGTCCTATGACCCATCCCAAGTCTTTGTTTTTGGACACAATCTGGATTTGGACACAATTTCTAATGGAAATAAAAAGAATAAGCAAACAGCTCAGGTTCCTGCACTGAAGCACATGTATCCTGATAAGATTTCCAGTCATGCTGGAGTCAAATGGAGTAGAAACTTTCACGTTCAAATATGAAGGGAAGTCCATTAAGTCTGCATGTTTTACTTTATCCCCAATTTCTACCATATTGGCTCCATAATAGCTTAGTGGGTCTAAAGGACTAGGGCTCCCAATAGAATCTTGATTTCTCCAGGACTAACTTTACTCTTTGAGCATCAATGTTTGTGGTAGCCAGCTTCCAAGACAGTCCCCAATGAACCCTACCTTCTGGTATTGAAGCCCTTGTGTAATCACTTCTCATATTTACCAATGGGCCTGAGTGACCAATAAAATATGCAAAAATCATGGGACTTCATTAATGAGATTAAGTTATAGAAGAAGACTGAGACTTTCATGTTGGTGACTTTTGAATTTTTATTTATTTATTTATTTTTAAAATTTTATTTTTTTATTTTTATTTTTTTTAGCTGAGCCATCCTACTACCTGTTGGCAGCTCAACGGCAACTCAGCTCGGGCTGGACATATGAACTGCTGTTGCTCAGAGCTCAGCTCACACTCTGGAGCGAGCTCTTAATCAACTGAGCCACTCAGCCAGCCCACTTTTGCACTTTTAAAACCCTTGTTCTGGGGGAAGCCAGCAGCTGTGTTGTGAGTAGCACTATAGGGAGACTCATGGGTGAAAAACACCTGAGGTCTTCTGCCAAAGCCCACCTGAGTGAGCTTAAAAGTGAATCATCCAGCCCCAGTCAAATCTCACGTGACTGAAGCCCCAGTCAATATCTTGACTGCAACCTCCTTAGATCCCAGATCAGAACCAAGCTGCTCCTGGATTTCTGATGCTCAGAAACCGTGGGAGATAATATTTGCTGTTTTAAGTTGTTAAGTTTTGGAGATAATTTGTTATGCAGCAATAGTAAGTAACACAGGATTCTTACTGGCAAAATGGGAGTGGTAATAGTACCTAGCTAGGTACTAAGTGAGATAGTATATGTAAGGTGGTACAGAGTTAAATGTTCAATAGTGGTTATTATTGTTATTAACACTCTTGAGTGGCCAGTTGACTCTTTTCTCAGATCTAAAAATAGTATATATAACTGTTTAATGCTGGAAATTCTGCCAATGCCATTGTGTAGATAATGCGTGGGTGTCTACATTTAGAAAAAGACACTGTTCCTTTCTTTCTTTTGGACAGTCCTGCTCCGCTCATCACTGCTACCAGTAGAGGGACAGGATTCAGCTAACTTATCAGAGAGTGTTTGCTGAGTTCCTTTCTTGGCATGTCCTAGACACTGGATCAAATCAGCCTGGAAAAATCAGCCCTGAGAACAAGAGGGATGCTTTGGAATGGGACTTTATCAATTAATTTTTCTCTTTTGACAATTCTTTTTCCATTTTGAGAGAAGATGGAGAGAAAGACAGTCAATTAAAAAGGTAGAAGTATTGGATAGAGTCAAGGGCATGAATCTAAATTTATTTTTTAGTAAAAAAGGAAGAAAGCTTTTTGACCCTTTTCTACTTTATTTGATTCATTTTAGTGTGAGTTATCAGTATACGGTTTGTAACACAGTGGTTATGTAGTATTGATTTTCTTCTCTTGGAGAACGATAATGCGGCGACTTGCAAATATTTATTAGAGAGGTGCTCACTCCTGCTCTTTTGGAAAGTCTTGGTTCTACCTTATAGCTCTAGGAATTGTAGGAGAGGAAAGGGATACCTACCTAATTGGCCAATGTGGCAGAATCAACCTTGGCAAGCAGTGGGAGAAACAGATGTCACATGTGGATGTCACAGGTTGCTCCCACAGCCCAGGTCTTTGGGTATTCACAGCTGTGTGTGTGTGTTATAAGTGGGTCAACATCCTTTGATAAATGTGGTATTTTCCTTCATAGCTAAAGGTTTTGGTGAACAATGTTTTTTTCTGTGAGGGGTAAACAAAATAACTTCTTTCACAGTGGGGTAAACTGAACCACTGAACAATTATGTTGTTCATCTCAAGACAGATAAAACTAAAACCAAGGACTTAGCTTCCACAGTAATCTATAAGGTGATATTGCTTTATTGTTATCAGTGCTATGATGTTAAATCAATGCAGCAATCACATGACAAATGCCATAGATTGTAGAGATAGGTGTTTTTGTGAATGTGGTACCATTTTTAGTTTATTTACTTTAATTAAATATACTCAGATGAGTCCCTTAGATGTCTATGAATCTTCTAGTTCCCTTTCATTTCCAAATCTTTGGATATCAAAAATGTTTTGGAATATTCTACAGGTAAAAGAAAGCAGCAGATTTATCAAGGATAGACCTAGAGGGAAAAGATATAAAATAGTGACCCAGGGTGGTTCTTTAACCTTTAGGTGAAGTTGTTAGAATTAGGACTTGATTGCTTGGCACAGTCTCAGCTGTGTTTCAGTATAACCTGAGGGCTCCTGTTTCCTTTCTCTTTCTTGGAGTCACTGCCCAGTCCTAAACTGGGCAATGTTTGCCCTGTGGTATAATTCTTTTTAAAAAAATTTTTTTTAAAGATTTTATTGGGGAATTGGGGAAGGGGAACAGCGTTGGGGAATTGGGGAAGGGGAACAGACAAGTTGCTGTCCTTTAGTTCTTCAGTCTAGTTGCGGAGGATGTTGCTTCACTGGCCCATGTTGGTATCGTCATTGCGTTCTTCCCGTATAAGGCAGATCGGACACTGGCCTCTGGATGGTCGCTCATTGCGGCTATTGGCAGCTCACGCTGGCTACTCACTGTAGCCTATGGCAGCCCACTGCAGCTGGGGCTGCAGCCTACACCGTTGCCAGGGCTTGTCCAGCCCACCTCCAGATGGAGCTGTTGTTAGCTGTAGAGGGCAGTGTCACTGGCCCTCATATGTGGGATCTGAACCGGAGCCGCTGGCGTCCCAAGCCAGCTCTTAACCAATGCACCACTCGGCCGGCCCTGTGGTATAATTCTTTTGTGATCTTTTCTTAAAAAGAGCCTGGAGGTACATTATTATTATTTATATTGGAGGTATATTATTGAAACACAACCTCTCTTTGTTTCTTTTCCCACTTGGATGATATTCATCCTTATTCATGTAGGTGTAAGAGTCCATAGGACGGGGGACACTAATGGAGCTGCTAAAGTCATCTCCTTAGAAAGGCCTTTTCTAACCATGTCCTGCAGAGTAATTTTCTTTACTTCTCTGTTTCTCACTTCCCATTTTCTTTTCCTCATGCCACTTATGACAGTTAGTAGGGAATTAATTAATTAATTACTTGATTGTCTATCTCTCCTGGACTCAGCACTCCCCCAAAGTGTAAAATGTTGTATTCTTGGCATATAATGCAGTGCTTTGAAAGAAGAGATACTCAATAATTTTGGGTTTAGTCAATGAATAAAGAGGGGGGTAGTTGTGGACGTTTTCTGCTGTGACTGCTGCCTTCCCTTCCTGTCGCTTGTGTTCAGTGGATGCTGAGAGTTCACACACAGTGCCATGTTTTTGCTCCTGCTGTGCTGCCAATGCTTGTGTTCAGT